>OX596011.1:26792105-26999532 GCA_951394025.1 Heteromyza rotundicornis | reverse complement strand
TCAAGCGTTTATCCAGGGCTGAGTACTTCAGAAGAGCCGTATATATTCCTCTGTTGGACGATATAATTAAAATTTGTTGAATCTACGAGTTCGCGATGTTGCAACAATATACCAGCAGATCTTGGATGCTTCTGTTTTTACTGTCATTAACTGTGGGGAGGCTTGTTACTCCTACATTTTAGCTACACTACCAGTTAGTGCAGCAACTGAGGAGCGTACTTTCCAATTCGATTGGAAATGTTTAGAAACGTATTTTTGACATGGTCCGAGGTTCCGAAACCACATCTATAAGGGCGAATGGAGAAAATTGAAAATTTTTTTAAACGGATGTTGGACATGGACTGAGGCTTTAAAACCTCCTATAATCGGCTCAAAATGGGGACTTGAAACAAAATTTTGTATGTTCAATGTACTTCTAAATGGATCATACTGTATGGGGGTATTTCAGCATCGGCATAGCCAAAGATAGTTTACTCTCTAGTTTTTTTTACAAATGTTTATTTAAACGACTTTTTAATAAAACTGCACAGTCAGAAATTACTGAAATGCAAAAAAAAAATTTTATTTTTGAAGAATTTTTATATGCAAAGGAAAAATGCAATATACCTAAATACAATTCAAACAGTTTTAAGAATTGATCCAGAAAAACTGGGAGTAACGGGTAAGTACTCTTTTTCAACCCCTCTGAAGGAATCTGTAACAAAACACGGCTAGGTTTTGAATTTTAAAGAAAGCTGGAAAAAAGTAGACATCAAAGTAAGTTTTATATGTTAAAAAAAATTCACCCCCAACACAAGATCAAAGAAAGTTTCAAGTAATAGTATAATTTTTATGTCTTGTACAAATCTGTAGAAGCTACACAGAACTGCATGGTCATGATTTGAGACGGCTATCGTTACAAAAAATTCAACACCGCACCGTTCTAAAACACAACTGAAATAGTTACACTTTTTGAAGATGGTATGAGTTACTGGAGCATGGGTTCGAATCTCAGTCAAATTTTTTTTCAATTCTTTTTCTTTTTTTTTTTGCAAAAAAAAATGATCTGCATTTGCCGATTTTAATTTTGTTGCATTTTTGAGGTACTGAACGTCGATTTCAAGTTAAAACATTGCAAAATACACACAGCGGTAGGCAAGCGTGCTAAGGGGAGCGTTTATGAATCCGAATGGTCAGGGTTCAAATCTCGGTAAGTAAACAAAAATTTAAACCATTTATTTATTTCGTAAATAAAATATAACAATGAAATATTAATAAATAATGTTGTTTAAAAAAATAATTTAGAGTAAAAAAAATACAAAATTTAATTTAATTTGAAATTAAAATTTTTTTTAGGTAATTCTAAAAATAGGCCTTTCCATAACCTTTTTTTGTATTTTCAATTCATGAAATAATAAACATTTCAGTCGCAAAACCAAAATTTTCAGTCTTGAAACAACAACATTTGCGTCTCAATTAATTCACTAAAAAAACACTACATTTTTGAAAAAACAGTACTTTTCCGTACTGGTTTGAGTGTTTTGAATAAAATAGTACTTTTAATAAAAAAACAGTATATATACTGTTTAAAATAGTACGTCTGCCACCCCTAATTTGCATTGATCAACAAGTTAACCGGGCTGTGAATATTACAGTCGCAAATCTTTAGCATACTCCTATGATTCGACCAAATTTACTTCGTAAAGACAATCCTATAGATGCAAGATTTTGATCCCAAGTTGTATAATCATTTTGAATATACGAACGTACAGCAGCCAGTATGGAACAATTCACACCCTCTGATGCGTTACTTTGAGGTATGAATACTACTAAATACTTGTCGTATCCAAAGCTGGGCATTAACTAGTTAATTAGTTAATAGTTAATTAACGATGTTTAATTTTTGGTTAACTTTTAACGTTTCAGTTAATTTCGAAAACCATTAACTTTTTCATTTAGTTAAGTTAAATTTCTTCGATTAACTAGCATTAGTTTACAACGAAATATTATTGAATGTAAAAAAAAATAGAAATTAAGAATGTATACTATTTTCGAACAGATATTACATTTAATTTAAAAAATATTTCACAAAACAATTAAATACACAGGCCGATATATTTCGAAGTGTTCTATTTTTATGTATGTTTACATCGTCAGGATGTTTATATGTATTTTCCATTTCTCAAATTTGGCGAAAAACTAAGAACTCCATTGTGTTTAGAATGGCCTGTGACATTTGTTCTTAACCAAACTTCATTCGTTTCATTACTATTATCTAATATTCTAATAAAATTTGTATGCCTTTATATGAATATAAATAAATTGTTTCATACACAAAATTTCACTTTTGATAAAAATTTTTATCATTTATTTTAATGCAAATTTGAAACCGATCGGAAAAAGGGTCTGTGAGTGCAGGCATTTGAATTGAATATAGTTTAAATGTTTTTTAAAGTGCTTTTGTAAAAAAAAATTTATATAGGAAATTAAACTATTTAATTTAACTTTAAACGAAGTTAACTTTTTAACGAAATTAAATTTTTAATTAAACGAAGTTAAATTTTTCATTAACTATTACAGGGTTAACGAAGTTAAATTTTCGATTAACTTTGCCCAGCTTTGCGAGTCGTATCTCATAAGTTTTGGCCATTTCTCGGAATTCTTCGCTCACAAACTGCTTCCCATTATCGCTATGTAACCTCTCAGGCACACAAAAAACTGTAAAAACTTGACCTTCCAAAAATTCTATGATGCTTGATGAGTTGGCTTTTCGAATTGGAAGTAAAAACGCATATTTTGAAATCTTTTGTGAATAATAACACTGCATTACAAAAAAAAAAAGCCTAGAACTTGGGGCGCCACCTATTACACGTTGTAGGTATGTCCAAAAAAATTATAACTGCATACCAGGTATTTTGAATCTGAAGTTAGAAGAGAAAAACCAATTTTTGTCGGTGTTACCCTATTTTGATAACTTTATAAGCGTGAGCTCGATATGCACAAGCTTTAGCTTGTTGAAAAGAAGAGAAACAGACGCTTTAATCAGTGTATAACTTTGATTTATATGGTGAAAAACACAGAAGTTATTACTGAAAACATCGCTCAGACAACATTTTTTCACATTTATTTTAACGGTTTTTTTCGGTTTAAGAATTTTTTTCATACAACACTATACTTTTTTTTTTTACAAAATTTTAAAATATATCAAATTTGGCATTCAACGAGCCAAAACTTTTGCTGATTTTAGTACAAGTAAAAATTCGAAATATTGAAAAAAAACAAAATAGAATAGCCAATATGGCATTAAGATTTGAATACACTTACAACTTACACACACACATGCATGCATACAACTCATTACTTTAGACATACGAACTTTAAAACCGATTTAAAACCCTTAAGCGTATCTTTAAATGGCCTTAGCACCCTATCACATTTACATCAAACAACAAAAACGTCGTTCTGCATTCAGCTGAGTACGGGAAAGATCTTTCTACGGTATCACGGAATGGAAGTATGTAACACGCAGAGAAAAAACATGGTTGACCCAATCATATTTTAAGGGCAACATATTATGATTGGCGAAATGATTGCACCAACTATCCACATGATTGGAAACTGAAAATGTACATGGTTGCAGCCAAAATGTACATGATTGCAGCCAAAATGTACACGATGGCAGAATAAAAATGTACATGGTTGCAGCCAAAATGGACATGATTGCAAAATAAAAATGTACATGGTTGCAGCCAAAATGTAGATGATGGTTACAATCATGTAAACCAATTTTTAGTTAACTTTTAATTAAATTTCAATATTTACTTTTTAATTATTTTAAACTATATTATTAATATTTCAATGTAATATTAGTTGATTGTTTATTATATTAAAGAATTAAAAGTTCATATAACATTTTTTTACTTACTTACGTTTGGCCGTGCCGAGATTTGAACCCGGGACACTTGGGTTGCTGACGAAGCGCGTTAGCACGTTTAGCTACTACTGCCTAGCATTTATTATGTTCTAAATGCATACATATACTAATCATATGACATTTTCGTGAGTATTCATGCAGGCCAACCATTATATGATTGTCATTATCATTATTGAATATCCAATCATGTTAATTATTGCCTGCATCATATTATGATTTCTGAAATCATTCGCTTTGTCACCCCAACCATAAATGCTCGCTACAATCATAATATTATTACAGCAAAAAATGTATGATCTCTGCGATCATGCTCCAACCATATTTTTTCTCTGCGTGAAGTTATCATCATTTCTTGCATTATTTAAAACTTAAATTAACTAAGAATGTCAGTTTTTGTTTTGTTTTTGCAATGATCTCGTAATTACAGGGTCAGTATATTTAGTGATGAGTGAGAGAACTGTCATTCTTAGTAAATTTCTGTTGCTGGTACAATTTAAAGCTACGCATTTGAGTAATTACAATTACAACACCTTACTCACATCATTGAACATGAAACAAAAACAATAAGCCTCTTTATTGTCGAACTAACATGACAGATCAACGAGATTAGTTACGATATAATAATGTATCCTAAGCTAACATGTTTCTGAAGTTAACAGAATTACCGTAATTAACATTGTAAAGTTTTTTGTTTATATTATCTCAAACGAAAACTTATTATATGGTTTTGAATTTAGAAATTATGAGTATAATTTGAATTAAACTAGCACTATTATGTGTCCCTAAACATTTCTGTGTCTTGACTTAAGGTTATGTGAGATGTATGTAGGTTTGCGGGGGGTCAATAAAATTATGCTATTGATCCAAGGTAGGGTGGGTATAGAGCCTGTTAACCATAACATCTTTGGTTAATGATATCGGTGAATCGTGAGAGAGTTCGAAATGCAAGTGGTGTTGATGAAATAGTTTTTGTATCGCATGCGAAATTCAATTGTATTGGCAAGAATGTAGTAAGAGGCAAGAATCCATCATGCTCCAACCATATTTTTTCTCTGCGTGAAGTTATCATCATTTCTTGCATTATTTAAAACTTAAATTAACTAAGAATGTCAGTTTTTGTTTTGTTTTTGCAATGATCTCGTAATTACAGGGTCAGTATATTTAGTGATGAGTGAGAGAACTGTCATTCTTAGTAAATTTCTGTTGCTGGTACAATTTAAAGCTACGCATTTGAGTAATTACAATTACAACACCTTACTCACATCATTGAACATGAAACAAAAACAATAAGCCTCTTTATTGTCGAACTAACATGACAGATCAACGAGATTAGTTACGATATAATAATGTATCCTAAGCTAACATGTTTCTGAAGTTAACAGAATTACCGTAATTAACATTGTAAAGTTTTTTGTTTATATTATCTCAAACGAAAACTTATTATATGGTTTTGAATTTAGAAATTATGAGTATAATTTGAATTAAACTAGCACTATTATGTGTCCCTAAACATTTCTGTGTCTTGACTTAAGGTTATGTGAGATGTATGTAGGTTTGCGGGGGGTCAATAAAATTATGCTATTGATCCAAGGTAGGGTGGGTATACAGCCTGTTAACCATAACATCTTTGGTTAATGATATCGGTGAATCGTGAGAGAGTTCGAAATGCAAGTGGTGTTGATGAAATAGTTTTTGTATCGCATGCGAAATTCAATTGTATTGGCAAGAATGTAGTAAGAGGCAAGAATCCACCATATTTTCCGAACAGCTAGCAATGGCACAAAATGCATGCCAACTTCACTACCTATGAACAGCTCAAATATTTATTTCGATAAATACGACCGAAAAAAAAACAATTACAATTCTTGGCGCCCAACGTGGGGCCATCCGTCAATAGAAACATTTTAAGTTTTGACAAAATTCCACCTCGTCATACTTTCGGATTCCCCTAAAAAATTTTCATAAATTTTTTTATTTTTCCTTTGTCAGTTCTTTAATTTCTATTCAAGTAAGTACACCCCCCAGCCAAAGAATGCAAGATTTAGAAAATTGAAACTGGTATAATCGGTTGCTTTTATAGTTTCATATTTCAAGCTTCGATCCGTTGCATTTTTCTGAAGTTATTCATTCCTTTTTGTTTAAGTTTATTGCTTTGGAATTGGTAATAGAGCGTACTATTTAGTAGGGTTGGTGGCAGAGCTTATCTTGAAATCGTCGCTGGATTTCATTTAACTGTACCAGGTACAATTAATGACCGAATGTTTTCTGGTTTGCTTCACATCAACGCGATAAATTTGTAAACGCTTAAAAATGTCATCTCTCACAATTTACCTTTATTACATTTTTTTTTGCATCTCACACGTCATTCCTTAGTCAAGAATTTTTTGATACATATGTTTACGCCAAAACACCCTGTATACGGAATTGTACGGCAACCAACTTTATACTATTAAACCTACTGGAACACCGCTTAACATTCTGTTAAGCTGTGTCCCAAAACTGGTTTAATTCAATATGGAGGCCTTCTGCCATTTTCCAAACTTTCACTTCCTCCTTCTTTTAATAAGATCGAAAAGTGAATAGACGTTTATTTACCCGCTCCTGTCAGCTACCAATTATATTACATATATATCTATCGTCATCGATATTCAAGTAAGCATCCTTCTGCCTCTACTTCCTAATAAAAAATATACAAAAATCAAAACTACACGCCTTTGATTTCCTTTTACTAACTCTGCCGTTTTTTTCTTATACTTTCTTTTCTGCATCGTTCTACTGCTCCCCGAGCACCCGAACATTTGGTCCAGTCGAACCAGATCGGAATCTGGAAATTTTAATTTGCAGACGTCTCTTTCTCCGAAAGAAAGCCACCGGCAACCGATAGACGAATCACCAACTGGGAAAAAATTAAAATTCAACGGCATACAAAATTTCTAAGGTACGTGTAGTTTTTTTATATAAAAGCATAGTTTTTTTGTTTTTTTTTTTTGTGTAATTTTCATACAAATTACAAAAGCTTAAAATCCAACACTCTCAACTAAAGAATATAAAATTATAAAAGTAAAATCCTCTCTGTGCTAATTTGTTCGTTTTGGTGGAAAGTGCGGAAGGCCACAAAAGAAAAGGCTCAAAGTACCTAAAGAGAAATAAGGTTACCGCAAAGCGAACAAATTCAGACTTAAATAAAGTGAAAACGGGAAAAAACGACACGAAATCGTATATAGTGCTTCGTAGTTGTTTTAACGAAAATTCGTTAAATTCGTATTAAAGTAAAAAAAAGTCTTCAGCACTGAATTCTGTCAAATTCTTAAATATTTGTTTAATTGAAAACCTATATTTTTCTTAAGTTGAGAGTAAAAGTTAGTTGGCCACCTTACGTGCCGCTCACATCCTCAATAGGTTCCACAACCAAAAGCTTTTGGCTCTCAGCCGTTCCACTGATCTAGTTTGACAGTTGCTTTGGTTTGTGGTTTTTTGTGTTTACTTTTTCTTTTAGTTTGTTAAAAGTAAAGTAAAATTAAATTAACTTAAATAAATATATACCTACATTGAGGTTCAAAAGTGAAAAAAAAAAAACTACAATAAAAAGTGCCCGTGAACTGAACGAAGTGAGAACGAGATAAAAAACAACAATCAGCGACTGCAGCCGAAGCAGTATTTTGTATTAAATTCAGTGTTTTTTAAATTTAAAAGTGATTCCTTTGCAGAATCAAATTAAAAGTGAAGCTTTGTTCTGCCTTCTGCTTAAATAGAAGAGTCTGCACAGTCGCTGGTGTTTTTTTATTTCGGCAATAGGAATAAAATTATTTTGAATTTTGTGAGCTTCGCTCGGCACACTTTTTTTGCGCGAAACCCTTAAAGCGCATTTTCAGTTTCTCAATTCGTCGGATTTTTTTTTGCCGGCAATTGTTTGGGAAATTTTAGAATTTAGAATTCAAAGTGTTTTTTTGTAAACGGCAGTGTCTTTTCTTTAAAGAAATTTTTTCTTTTTTCAAGTTTTTTTAAAGCAAAAATTATTTTTTTTATTTGGTGCTGTGGTTTTTGCCCTACATAAATTCGGCTGCGCGTATCCGTTCTTTAATACAAAGTTTGTCTTAAAATTTTGTTGCGGATTTAAATTACAAATTTAAAGGTTTTTTAATTTGAATTTTGGATTCAAATTTTAATTACATTAAACTAAATCAATTTAAAATAAATTTAAAAAACAATCCAAGCGCCTTTGAGTAAAACTGTAAGGGATAAAAATCGTTTTTTTTTTTTGTAATAATTCAAAATAATTTTATTCCAAAGCTGCGAAATATTTTCCACATTTTATTTCGTACGTATACCCTTTCTTTGTATATATTATATTTTGTTATACACTATATTGTTTAAATACATTGAATATATAAAAAATCATTCGTGAGCAGTGGGTTCTAATATCCAACTGTTGGGAATTTTTTGGGATTTTTTTTTCCATATACCTTGTTTGTCGCTTTGTACGAATTTTTTCGGCGTTTTTTATTACCGCGCGTTTACTCGTTTTTTTTTTATAAACTTTCTTGGGTATTTTTTATTTCCCAAAGTTAATTTTTGGTAGTTTTTATTTTCGAAATTAATTTTTTTTTGTCGGTACCTTTGTACATCCTAGTGTACTTCGCGATTCAACGGACATTTTAAAGTTCGTTTTGAATTTAAAGAAAAAAATAATTTTTTTTAAATTTCTTTTAAATTTAAAAATTTTTTTTTCGCGTTTAAAGCATGACCGCTTTAGATGTTTTTATTCAGGCTTCCGACCATTTGGTCGAATTTGAGGCTACTTTTGCTGAGTTGCTTCCAGCTACTCACAGCAAGTTCACTTTGGACATTCAGAGTGAGGAATTAAAAGGCCTCTGGTCAGCTCTTAAGCCTGCTTATAGGTCATGTCTGTCCTATCTTGAGTCCGATCCGGAGGAGGCGGAGGATATCAACGCGGATATCGCGGTTGTCAAGGCGAAGTATGCGCATACATACCAGACATATGTAAAATGTTTGGCAACAATAAATGAGCTTCTTCATGAGTTTGTCCTAAAGTCTTCGCCTGTGCCTCCGTCCGATAACATTCCTCCGGTTCTACCACTTGATGCGCTGTTTCAGACTTCTCTGAAGCTTCCTCCGTGTGATACGGACATTTTCCGAGGCGACTATCTCTCTTGGTCCACTTTCCGGGATTTATTCAGCGCCATCTACATTAACAATTCCCGATTAAGTAATGTGGAGCGGCTCTACCATCTGATTCAGAAAACCAGTGGAGATGCCCGTGAAATTGTGCAGAAATGCCCTTTGACCAACAATGGCTTCAATATTGCTTGGGAAAATTTAATTAGCAGATACGAAAATAAGCGGATTTTGGTTCATAACCAAATCAAGCTACTTTTTGAACTTCCAGTGCTTACTACTGAGACCGCTTCGGGAATCAAGTCGCTCCAGAGCGGAGTTGACAATTGTTTAAACAATTTAAAAAGTTTTGGTGTGGATACCTCGCATTGGGATCCGATCCTGATCTACCTTTGTGTGCAACGATTGCCTCAAAGCTCGGTAGTTATCTGGGAGCAGGGTATCACCGACAAAGCCGAAATTCCCAAGTGGAGTGACTTGGACCTATTCTTAACTGATAGGTTTAGGACCCTTGAGTGTTTGGACATGAGGGCTCCTACTTGCAGTAGTTCTCTTTCAAAAAAATCTTCAATTTTAAGTCAAACTCAGAATAATCCGCGAAAGTTCAATTCGTATCATGCTAAGGTAGCTAACAATAATAATTGTGGGCTTTGTCCCCGCCAACAACATTCTTTGCGCGTTTGCAAGCGTTTCTTGGATATGAGTGTCGCCG
Source organism: Heteromyza rotundicornis (assembly GCA_951394025.1). Taxonomy (NCBI): domain Eukaryota; kingdom Metazoa; phylum Arthropoda; class Insecta; order Diptera; family Heleomyzidae; genus Heteromyza; species Heteromyza rotundicornis. The sequence goes on along the minus strand of OX596011.1, from coordinate 26,989,771 downwards.
ATCGGTACTCCAATGTCAAGCGCCTTAATTACTGCGTAAATTGTTTAGCGAAAAATCACGATGTGAAAAGTTGTAAAAGTAATTACAGCTGCTCCAGTTGTCAGAAGCGTCATCATACACTTCTGCATCGGGAAGGGACACAGCAGCCTGCTCCCCAATCATCGCAAAATAATTTTCCGTCAGGGTCACGCCCTTTGAATCACGACGTGTCACAAGTTCAACCCGCAACTAGTGGAGGTTATTCTTCAGGGTCTCGCCCTAAGGATAACCATAATTCACAAACTTTTCACCAACAACTACAGTCCACTTCTCTCCAAGCTGAGCCACCTTTTGGTGCTCGGAAATGCTTCACCTCTTGCGCTACTAATGTCCTTTTAGGCACAGCCATGGTGAACATTTGCCACTTGGGCACCGTCTACTCAGCCCGTGCCCGCATGCGGAAGTTATTGAAACTTCCCGCGACTGCAACTCAATCCAGAATTTCTGAAATTAATCAATCGATTTCTGCTACATCTAGCAAACAGTGTTGTTTCACGATCGGGTCTCCGTTAGATTTGAATATACAAATCGGAGCAGTGGCTTTTGTATTGCCCCATATTACGAACAATTTGCCCTCTTACACTATCGCATCACTACGTGATCAATCGCTGCCCAACGTTCCGTTGGCAGATGCCAACCTTTGGCAAAGTTCGCCGGTGGACATTCTCATCGGCGTCGATCTCTATCCATATGTTATGCTGGATGGAATCAAACGCGATATTCTGGGCAGTCTCATGGCTCAACAGATTGTCTTCGGTTGGATCCTTACGGGTCCTGTACCGACCAAACAAATTTCTTGTTTTGCTACTAAGGTTTCCTGTCCTACGGATGAAACCTTAGATAAAAGCCTCAAAAAATTCTGGGAACTTGAGGAAGTTCCCAAGAAAAAGTTCGTATCTGCGGCCGATAAGTTCTGCGAAGACAATTTCGTCAAAACTACCCGGCGTGACCCATCTGGACGTTACATCGTAACTTTACCTCTTAAGTCGAATTTTCCATCTGAGACTCGACTTGGCTACTCACGAAATATAGCCCTTAAACAGTTTCTCCGAAACGAAGCATCTCTGCAGCGAAAGCCAGATTTTAAGGCACTCTACGATGCCATTATTTCCGAGTATGGTGACCTTCATCATATGATACAAGTCCCTGCTCCAAAGTTTGAGTACAGTCCTTCTCACTGTTATTTGCCCCATCATCCAGTTATTAAACCTGACAGTCGAACTACAGCGATTCGCGTTGTTTTCAATGCAACCAACTCCACTTCGAATGGATGCAGCTTGAATGACATGCTGCATATTGGTCCTGTCTTGCAGGCTGATTTGCCTTTTTTGATTTTGAGGTGGAGGCTGTACCAGTTCGTATTTAACAGTGACATTCAAAAAATGTACCGTCAAATTCTTGTGGACCCGAAACATAGTCCCTTCCAAAGAATTTTGTTTAGACGTTCACCGAACGAAGAGGTTTCCGATTTTGAGCTTCAGACAGTAACTTTTGGGGTTAATTGTGCGCCTTTTCTTGCAATACGCACACTTCTGCAACTCGCTAACGACGTTCAGAGCACGCACCCTTTGGCGGCGCGTATTCTCCGAAAGTCTATGTATGTAGACGATGCGCTCGCTGGTGCCCATGATGTGGACACAGCGATCAAGGCACGTGATGAATTGACATCCGCCTTGGCGTCAGCTGGTTTTTCATTGCGAAAGTGGACATCCAACTGTAAAGAAATTCTGCGAGATCTGCCTAAAGACCATCTACTTGATGAAGATTTCTTGGAGTTTGATGCCACTAGCAATGTCAAAACTCTTGGGGTGCGCTGGAACGCTAGGTTAGATGAATTTTACTTCATTGCCCCCCCATTAGAACAAAAATCGTCGTATTCTAAGCGGGAAGTACTGTCGCTGATAGCAAAACTATTTGATCCAGTTGGATGGCTTGCGCCAATTGTTGTCGTTGCAAAAATTGTAATGCAGCAAGTTTGGTTGGACAAGATTGAGTGGGATGACGCGTTGCCATTAGCAACAGCGAACAAATGGAAGGAGTTTTTGTATAACTACACTTCCATTAATTTAATTAAAATCCCTCGGTGGGTTCAGTACACCCCTCAATCGAAAGTGCAAATTCATGCTTTTTGCGATGCTTCCGAAAAAGCATACGCGGCGGCCATCTATATTCGTGTTCAAAAATCTCCATTGGACATTACTACTCATTTGTTGACTTCAAAGACCAAAGTAGCACCCGTAAAAACCATTTCCCTTCCGAGGTTGGAACTCTGTGGTGCTGTTTTGTTGTCCGAAATACTATGTTCCCTTCCAAATGAGTTTGAAATTGAAATCGAAAGAGTTTATTGTTGGACTGATTCTACAATTGTCCTATCCTGGTTACAAAAGCCACCTTGTATGTGGACTACTTTTGTCGCCAATCGCGTTTCCAAAATACAGGAATGCGCCTCCATACACACTTGGTCTCACGTGGATACCCACGAAAACCCTGCCGACTTAGGCAGCAGAGGAGTATCGCCTCAAGATCTCCTTAAGAGTTCTCTTTGGTGGCACGGCCCTCAATGGCTGAGCCTAGACCAATCCCAATGGCCGATTCTTTCGCTAGAAGACCTTGAAACTTCAGTCGAAATGAAGTCCATTAAGTCGCATGCGACGGTTATTGACAACTACGAGGATATTCTTGATAGGTTCTCGTCGCTTCCGCGTGCACTGCGTGTGATAGCCTACATGCTGCGGTTCTATAATCGGACGCATCCTATTTTAAAAGCTTCTTCTCGCTTTGAATCTCGTTGCCTCTCAGGCTCAGAGATTAGGCAGGTTAAATTACGCCTGTGTATTTTGTGTCAGAAAACGCATTTTAATTCAGATTACGACAATCTGCTCGAGGGACGGCCCTTAAGCGCAAAAAGCCGTGTTTTACCATTAAACCCGTACTTGGACCGCAATTAGGTCATGCGCGTTAATGGCCGTTTGGCAAATTCACCAGTTTTGTCCTTTTCCGAGCGACACCCAATACTCCTACCGTACAGTTGTAGATTCACACAATTAGTGGTGGATTTTACTCACAAAATTACCTTACATGGTGGCAATCAGCTGGTCTTACGACAGCTTCGCCAGGAGTATTGGGTCCCTAAATTAAAAAACCTAATCAAAACCACCCTGCATAAATGTAAGACGTGTCTTTTGCAAAAAAAGACGCAGAACGCGCAAATAATGGCGGCGTTGCCGCCTGAAAGAACAACCTTAGACCGTCCTTTTCAGAATACGGGGGTGGATTTCGCGGGTCCTTTCGACATCAAAACATACACTGGCCGAGCGTGCCGTGTTACGAAAGGTTATGTCTGTGTTTTTGTTTGCTTCACGACAAAGGCTATTCACTTAGAGGTCACTAGTGATCTATCAACTCCAGCCTTTCTTGCGGCTTTTTACCGGTTTACTTCTCGTCGGGGTTGCACCGAAAAAGTGTTCTCCGACAACGGCACCAACTTTGTGGGCGCCGCTAAAATACTAAAAAAACAATTTGATCATTTTTTGCGCGATTTTCGTGACGCTGCTGTCAACTCCTTCCATCACAACAACTTGTCCTGGAACTTTATTCCTGCTGGGGCGCCTCATATGGGTGGGCTTTGGGAGGCGGGCGTTAAAAGATTCAGATTTAGTAGTAGTTCGGCACGAAAACCTAGCTCCTACCGACTGGCGGTTAGGACGAGTAACCAAAATTTAGTGACAGCACTTCGCGCTGTCACTACTGCGGTGGGGACCATCACACGATGCTTCACACCAGCGCACGATTGGACGTCCGGGGTCCTGGCACCCAGAAGCCTCGCAGTGAGAAGCACCGCACCCAGAAGCATCGCAACGAGAAGTCTTGCGTCCAGAAGCCTCGCACTAGCGAGGCTGCAGGAGCCCTTGCTCCACTGCAGCGAATCAACGAGCTGTGCCCTACCGCAGTGGTCCACTTCCGGCTGAACGGGAAGCTGTACTTTCGCGCGGGCTCTCATCGACTCCTGTTCGGAGATGAGCCGCATCTCCGAGTCACTGGTCACCGAGTTCCGCATCCCCAAGAGCAGTGTAGACAGTAGCAAGGTGGCGGTGTTGACGCTGATGTCGCAGCACAACTCCGCATCGCGAGTGACGGTCCACTGCAAGGTCGTGCCTCGGTTCCAATTTCGAACTCCGGTCAGCGATGTGGCGAGCCCGGCTCTGGCGTGTTTCTCGAACATGCACATGGCGGACCCCAACTTTTTTACGTCGTCGGCCGTCTCCATGGTTCTGGGTTCGGATGTCTACCCGAAGGTCGTGCAGCCTGGATTGATTTGCAATCCTGGGGTGCCTCTTGCCCAGAACACGATCTTCGGCTGGGTCCTTTCTGGCCCGTGCTATACGTAAAGACCTCCGGGTCCCTTCTGACCCGGGGTCGTAGGGTCCCTTTATGGCCCATGCTAACCTACTAGCATTCTTTTTTTTGTAAACTTTAAACATATTACCTGAATTAAATAGTTGAATGAATTTCTTTTTTTTTTTTTTTAAATATACAATGCTTTTATATTGCTTAAAACTACATGTATTTAATTTACACTTATTTTGCAGGGTTGGTTACTGCAAGGTGGGCGGCAATGTTTACGCCAAAACACCCTGTATACGCTTAACATTCTGTTAAGCTGTGTCCCAAAACTGGTTTAATTCAATATGGAGGCCTTCTGCCATTTTCCAAACTTTCACTTCCTCCTTCTTTTAATAAGATCGAAAAGTGAATAGACGTTTATTTACCCGCTCCTGTCAGCTACCAATTATATTACATATATATCTATCGTCATCGATATTCAAGTAAGCATCCTTCTGCCTCTACTTCCTAATAAAAAATATACAAAAATCAAAACTACACGCCTTTGATTTCCTTTTACTAACTCTGCCGTTTTTTTCTTATACTTTCTTTTCTGCATCGTTCTACTGCTCCCCGAGCACCCGAACACATATATTTACTATTTTTTTTCTACCATGGCAGAAGCCAATAGTGCCGAAAATTTATTAATTGTAAACGAAATGCCAAGTTGTACTATATGTAAAATCTCTTATGTTGCTGAGGATATTGTGGTATCCACTCCATGCAATCATATATATCATAAAGGATGCATTGTCAAATGGATTAAGACAGCACATTCATGCCCTATATGCAGAGCTTCATGTAGCATTAATAAAATAAGGCCATATAATATTTCAAACAGATCCATTCAAAATCTTTTAAATACAAGTGGACCTTCCAGCTCTCAAGGTGCTATAGCAAAGCGATCTCATACTCGTTCTCAACGAAATCCTCTTGATTCGTCATGGTCGGGAACCCCTTCACATAATCAACGCAATAGTTTAAACGTAAATCAAATACCTAATCCACCTCCAATGCAATCGGTTGGAGAAGACACGGGTGCCCCTGTAAGGCAAACCGTCCAAATAAACGTGAACGACAATATTTCTATTGATCAGTTCCAAGCATTGATTCAAGATTCGATCAGACAACCGCAGACTGAAATGATAGAGAGACTTACCCTTCAAATTAGAAGTTTGGTACACGCAGAGAAAAAATATGGTTGGAGCATGATCGCAGAGATCATACATTTTTTGCTGTAATAATATTATGATTGTAGCGAGCATTTATGGTTGGGGTGACAAAGCGAATGATTTCAGAAATCATAATATGATGCAGGCAATAATTAACATGATTGGATATTCAATAATGATAATGACAATCATATAATGGTTGGCCTGCATGAATACTCACGAAAATGTCATATGATTAGTATATGTATGCATTTAGAACATAATAAATGCAAGGCAGTAGTAGCTAAACATGCTAACGCGCTTCGTCAGCAACCCAAGTGTCCCGGGTTCAAATCTCGGCACGGCCAAACGTAAGTAAGTAAAAAAATGTTATATGAACTTTTAATTCTTTAAATATAATAAACAATCAACTAATATTACATTGAAATATTAATAATATAGTTTAAAATAATTAAAAAGTAAATATTGAAATTTAATTAAAAGTTAACTAAAAATTGGTTTACATGATTGTAACCATCATCTACATTTTGGCTGCAACCATGTACATTTTTATTTTGCAATCATGTCCATTTTGGCTGCAACCATGTACATTTTTATTTTGCCATCGTGTACATTTTGGCTGCAATCATGTACATTTTGGCTGCAACCATGTACATTTTCAGTTTCCAATCATGTGGATGGTTGGTGCAATCATTTCGCCAATCATAATATGTTGCCCTTAAAATATGATTGGGTCAACCATGTTTTTTCTCTGCGTGTAGCTGAGGAGGTTAGTCGAGCGTTACCACCAGACCCAGTGGGTAATAATTATTCACTTCGGTCGCATCCACATGACTCCACACGTTCTCAACCGAACCATTCTACGCGATCTCATAACAATGACTCCATCCGATCCCAACCTCATACCTCTAGGCGGTCTCAGCCAAATCATTTTAGGAAAGAAAATTCCAACAGAAATCCTTCACATGGATTCTGGAATAGCGGTGAGCCAGGATAAAATTAAAAACATTATATCGAAATGGAATTTAACATTTTCTGGTCAGTCCGATAATATGACTGTTGATATGGTATTCTCAGGCAAAGCCTTGGATTGGTTTTGGCGATTCCATCAGCAACATTAACGATTTATTTGGTCTGAATTGGTGGAAGAATTGAGAGATCAATTTAAAGACAGACGGACCACTGACGATTTTATGAATTCTCTAAGAGGTTGAAAGCAAGGACCTAAAGAAAATTTCGAACAGTTCTACGAAAATAGTAGACAAAGTTGAAACTCCCTTGCCGGAAACTGAATTAGTCAATATTATGAGAAGAAATTTACGGCCGCAGACAAGACAAGCAGTACTTAATTTTTATATTTATTATATGCGCGAATTACGTGATTTTTGCCAAAAACACGAACGAATTGAAGAGGAAATTCAACAACAAAGTCGATCTACATTTTATCGTAGACAGATTAATGAATTTAGCAAAAGAGACCATGACGATTATAGCGAAATTGAGCAGGTTGTTGAAGCTTTAGCCAGACCAATACAATGCTGGAATTGCAAAGAATTGGGTCATTGTTTTGATGAATGTTTAGGATGTGATGCTGAAAACACTTATAAACCGAATTGTATTAATTGTTTAGGCAAATCAAAAAACTACAAACGGCCCAATGTGGCCAAACCAACCAATTCGAAAGCCACTCAATCCCACTCGACAACGAACACTCAATCCACACCCACCATACAAACCCCACCATCCAGAAGCATACTGTCCGTTGCCAAACTGATTCACCTAATTCTATGTCCACTCCAAATATTTTTAAAAATTGTATACATTTGGACAATTCTGAAACACCTAACAAATTTGCTATATTAACATCATTTAAACCATACCATATTCGACTACGCGAATATAATCAAATACCAGCGCGGGTTTTGAATAATGATGATTCAGTCCCCCGTGTACCGAATGGTAGTTTAAAAACTGTGGTAGCTTTTCAAAATCAAAGCAAAGTTCTTGAAGTTTTCATAATTCCAACTTTGTCACAAAACCTTTACTTAGGTATAGATTTTGTTCGTTCCTTTGACTTAGCGAAAGATTTGTTTTGCACTCCTAAATTCGAAAATTCTATTGAAGTCAATAGCCTTGAAATTCAAATCGAAAAGCACACGTTGTCGCGGGTACAACTAATGGAATTAAATAAAATAATATCCTTGTTTCCATCCTTTGCGATCGAATGTCTTGGTCGTACCTCTGTGATATCACACGAAATTGACGTTGGTGAAAGTAAACCCATAAAACAAAGACATTTTCCAGTTTCGCCAGCCGTTGAAAAACACCTTTTTAAAGAAGTCGACAGAATGTTAGCGCTCGGTGTTATCGAAGAGTCGCAGAGCGCCTGGTCGTCACCAGTTGCACTCATTGTTAAGCCATGAAAGGTAAGGTTGTGTTTAGATGCTCGAAAAGTGAACAGTGTTACAAAGTAGGATGCGTATCCATTACCTTTGATAGATGGCATATTGAGCAGACTTCCAAAAGCCGAGTTTATTACCAGTTTAGATCTCAAAGACGCCTTTTGGCAAATTCCGCTTCATGAACCATCCAAAGACAAAACAGCTTTCACTGTACCAAATAGACCATTGTAAAATTTTGTAACCATGCCCTTTGGGATTTGTAATGCTCTACAGACAATGTCCCGTCTGATGGACAAAGTTATCGCCGCACATTTAAGCACGAAAGTATTTGTTTATTTGGATGATTTACTCATAATTTATAAACGTTACAAGAAGTTTCAATTTGCATCAAACGCGCTGGGTTAACAATAAATTTAGAAAAAAGCCAGTTCGCATTGAAAGAAGTTAAATATTAAGGGCATATAATAGGTAATGGCACTATCAGCACAGACCCGAATAAAGTTGAAGCTATTCGTAGCTTTCCAATACCAACCACGATTCGACAGCTTAGGCGCTTCTTAGGGATGTATATACGATTTGTGAAAGATTATGCCACCGTATCTACTCCTTTAACTGCACTTTTGCAGAAAAGTCGTAAATATGCGTGGACAGAAGAAGCAAATAACGCTTTCGAATTGTTGAAAAACTGCCTATGTAGCACCCCTGTCTTGCACAATCCGGACTTCAGCCAACCATTCTCCATTCAATGCGACGCGAGCATGTATGGCATTGGCGCAGTGTTTGCGCAGCGAAATGAAGATGGAGAAGAAGTACCCATATCCTATATGTCAAAAAAGTTTAACCAGGCTCAAAGAAATTACACCGTGAGTGAACAAGAATGTCTTGCTGCAGTTCTTGCAATAAAAAAATTTAGGTCATATGTGGAAAGGCTTTGAGATTATTTCCAATCTCAATCTTACCTTGACCTTACGGCAAATATTTCGAAAAATAACTAGCAATTACCAGATCTTTCAGAAATTCAGAACATGACGACAAAACTTGGAAATTGAGGGTCCCAGCTGAAATGACTGACGAGTTAATAAAAAGGGCACACGGCATTAGTAAAACGGTTGCACGCGTGCGAACATTTTTTTTTGCCCTCATTTATTCCGTCAAGTTTAAGCTTATATACAAAATTGTGATACATGTAAGAAAACCAAAGCCACAAATCAGACTCTTAAACCACCAATGGGAAAACAAGTAGTTTCAGATATGATCTTTTAGAAATTATACATTGACCTTCTTGGTCCATATCCTCGTTCACGCAAGGGCAATATTGGAATTCTAATAATCTTAGACCATCTATCCAAATTTTGTTTTGTAGAACCGATAAAAAAATTTAATGCTAATGTCATCACGGAATATCTTGAAAAAAATACCTTTCATTTATTTGGGGTACCGGAAATGATAACAAGTGATAACTGATTTCAATTCAAGTCAAATGTGTTTAACAAATTGCTTGAAAAATATGACATTTTCCATAATTATACTACGAGTTCGGATCCGATTCCGAAAGTACAAAAACCCCCACCAATTTACTTACGCGAAAAAAACTCAAATCCTCTAATAACAAAACTTTCTCAAATTATTGGTGATCACACAATTCATGTAATCCCTATTCTTAAGGGAAGAATTCATGAGACTAAAATTCAAATTTATAACGAGGCAAATTATGGAAAAATTATCGAATCCCTCGATAATTCAAAAAAGAGCTATTACACATATCAGCTCAAAAGCTCCAAAGGTCTCCGTTGTCCTGAAAGGCATTGACTCGTTTGTTGAATGCAATGAATTCAAAAGCGCTTTAATCGAAGAGCGCTTCCACGTTAAATCCGCTTTTATACAAAATCGAGATAAAACCACTGTTCATTCTGAACAATTTTGTATAATAATTATATGGTTCACGAACCATACAAGGCCATATTGAACCACCAACAATTAACCTGAGTATCCACGATAGTCAGCACATTTCGACGATTTCATGGAAGCTTTGTTGCAACAAAGTTCTCACGAGTCGAAATGTGCTGATTGCGCGCATTAGGCCAATGGTTCAATATGGCACAAAATTATTTCTTAAGTTTTATATTTTCTGTTATTTAATTGTCTTTATTTAGTTTAATTGTCTTTATAATTCCTCCAAGTGCAGTTGTGTTCGTTTGTGATTGAACAAATATTTTTAATTGAAATAAAGTTTGTGATTGAACATTTGGCGACCGACTTGTGATAATTTGGTGTTGCTTTAAGTATATATATTAGAGCCCGACCGATTAATCGGTTTCGGCATCGACTTCGGCCGTTATCGACCAAAAATGCACATTCGGCTTCGGCTTTTTCCAAAAAATGGCCGAAGTTTTAGCCGAAGCTTTTAAATTTTGTTTCTTGTTTTTGCGACACAGAAAACCAAAATAAATTTTTTACGATACGATTTTCTAAAAATTGTGTAATTGATGGAATTTCCAATGGGACATAAGAGGCTCACAAAACAAAAAATATGATTAAAATTTAACTTAGTAATCATCGAATATTGAGTGAATCTCGCCTCAAATTGCGTGGCACGGGGTTACAGCTGCCACAAAGTACATCCTTGGACATTTTCTGGGTGGATTACTGAATTTTAAATATAGATTTGGAAGCTTAATACTCGCCCTGATGTCAATGTTAAAAGGAGTCCTGGTAAACTGTATGAAATTTCAAATATAGGGGTAGGAGGCTCACGGAAGGATTCTACCTTTTACAAATGTAGCCCAAATTGCTGCTCCAACATATATGAAAAGTAGTTATGGTGCTCAAATCCGGGACCGATTTTGGTAAAATTTTACATTTAAAGTTCAAAGCTTCACAGGTGGTATTCACCATCAACTAGAACATCCTTTGCCAATCACCTGACGGATTTGGGGAGTCCTTAAAAAACAGCTACTTAGATGGATTTATTCTTTGAAGAATTCTCTACCATTTCTACTAAATTTCCATTATTTTATGCTTTACTCCAAATTTTTAAAAATGATTTTAAAAAAATCTAATTTTTCTTACACTGGATATATGGGATAATCCGAGGCTCCTGTTAGTTTTGACCTAGGAGGCCCAAATTTGTTTGTGAATTCTTTTGGTTACTTTTATTATTTGTTTAAATAAAATTTTAGTTCCTTAAAAAACTAAATGTGTATTTATACACTCGAATTTGAATGAAAATACACGAAAAAAACAGTTTTTAATAGTTTTTTATTTAAGTATCGGCTTCGGCTTCGGTATAGGCCTTCGGCGTCGGCCAAAGTAATAGGCTGCCAATTGACCTTCGGCATCGGCTGCGGCTTCGGCCTGAAAATGCTTATCGGTCGGGCTCTAATATATATCCACTAGTGTATTTAGTGTGCTTGAGTTGTTAGTTGTTTTTACATTTACAGTTATAATGGAGACGCAACTATTTGCTGACCAATTAAAGATTGGCACACAAATCGAGGAAAAATATACAAATTTTAAGAAGGACTCGGGGTCCTGAAAAACACTAGGTTCAAAGTAATCAAAGGCTAGTTCAAATTGATGAATTATCAGCTTTGTTTGAAACTAATCACAAACTTTTGTTAGTCAACGTTAATGAGTTTTCTGATCATGAATATTTTCGCGAAAACTATTTTGAAAATGTGAATAAAGTGATTGGAAAATATCGTGAAAGTTTGAATAAGTTGCTTAGTGATTATGAAGCAAAAAATAAGGCAGCAGAAAAGGTAAAAGCTGATTTAGCCAAAGCCACAGCAGCAATGGCTGAATTTGCACGCGGAATCGAGAATGACCAATCCGAGGATGAGCCCACAGCAGGAACCAGCTCCGGAACATTGGCTATTCACCAGGATGCAATTTCGTTGCTGAACCGCCTGCTGTCAGCTGTAAAAGCAGAACCGGCTTCAAAATTTAGTAAGATATACCTTCGACACAAGTTGGACACAATTGAAGAGCATTACAATGCTATTCGACAGACACACTTGGAGCTTAGTTGCAACAGCAACTACGAAACAACTCAATTTCATAACTTAACTGATGACTTCTATTCGGTAGTCATCACACGGAGGGAAATGCTTGCTGAAATCATGCGTTATAGGAATCAATTAGGTAAAAATTAGTCACGATATTGATCCATTAATTAGAAGTCAATAATCAAGAATTCTTAATCATAAGAACTGTTAAAAGTGAAAATCATAGTTTGTGATTTGTGTTTGCTTGATTTGTTCCACTTAAACATGAATTATGATTTTCCCTTTTGACATAATCAATGACAAGATGGAATAAATTGTGCACACAAAAATCATAAATTATGATTAAAAATTCATAATTTTAGGCTTAAATGAGAATAAATGAATCATTCGTAATAATAATTTGAGCACATATTTCCAATTAAATGATTTAAAATTTTTTTTATTTGCTAATTTTTTACCTAATTATTTATTTAATTTTACTTTTTTATTTGCCAACTTGCTTAGAATAATTTGTAATAACTTTTTCACAAATTCAGTTTTCCCGGAATTCGAACCGATATCATCCTCTCCAGTCCGGACGCCTAACCGATTCGGCTACCCTGGCATTATTGTAAAAGAGTCTAAATGTATTGTATATTGCTCAGCAATTCATGACAATCAACCCAGTTACTCATAATTCATGATAACACGTGCAGTTTCATGATGATTAACTCATCCATTATTCTTCAAGAATAATAAAATAAATCACGAAATTCATAAACCCTTATCATAATGTATTCACAATCCATATGCATAGTTTATGTACGAATTCGCATAATTTGTGACTAAGATTCACAATTAATGATTATAGTTAGTAATTAAGTAACAATAATTTTATGGACTCCATAATCGTAAATCATGAGCCAACATTTCTCTCCGTGCATGCTTAAGGAAAACCTGGTAGCTTTCTACACAGGTAACACAGGTAACAATGATATTGAAATCAAGCTTCCGAAAATAACACTGCCAGTCTTTGACGGCAATTATTTAATATGGAAGCCCTTTCAAGATTTGTATACACAAGTCATCCACAATCGGGCGATGCACCAGCCCAAAAATTTTTCTATTTGCGGGCAAATCTAACAGGTGAGCCCAACCATTTAATCAAACATTTGCAAGCAACGTAAACTATGCCACTGCTTGGGAGCTGCTGACAGAAAGGTATGATAATCCCAGATTGTTTGTCACAGTTCACCTCAATCAATTGATGTCCCTGCCGACTCTGCAGGTCGAGTAGGCCAACGGGATAAAAAAAATGACACTAGCATAGAGTGCATTCAGTCAATATCTAATTTAGGGGTAGCCACAGACAGTTGGGACCCTATCCTTCTTCATACATTAGTCCTGAAATTAGATAAAGAAACTAGACGCCTTTATGAGCAGTCACTAAGGCATTCAATCCCGGGATCCCGAATCCCGAAATCCCGCGATCCCGGAAGTTTTCTCAATCCCGGAAACCCGGGATTTTGAGTCCGGAATCCCGGGATTCAAAAATGCATTTTTTATGCATTGTTTAAGATATTTTTGACGTTTTTCCACAAAAACACTTTCGTGCATTTACTTTCAATCTAATTGGTAAATTTAAAAAACCCACTTTTGTAGATTTAGTGCTGCAAACACACAAAAATTTACAAGATTTTTGTCAATAACGGTTAACAAACAATTTTTATCGATCTAAATAAAATTTTTTCAATTCAAAAATTTTTTTATTAAAAAAAGATATATGCTAAAATTATTTTGTTGACCGTATAACTTTACGAATTGGATAAATAGTTTTGTGTGTGTTTTACTTTTGAATGGACACCAATTTAAACAACAATTGGTGTATCCGTTCCCGCTATAATACTAAAACTACTGAAAGTAACTTTTCCGTGTTTAGCATGAAATTTAGCTGGCAGAATTTTATGACTATATTCGGATTCAGTGTGGCAAAAAAAATAATTTGTTCGATCAATCTAATTTAAAAAGAATAACTTTTTGTTTGACTATATTTATTTAAACATTATTTGTTTTGTTTAATGTAAGATTTATTAAATATGTTTTCTTTGTCGAATTAAACTTAAAATGTTGTTGCAACAATTCTTTAATTTTATATTAATTATTGTATTTAATTGGAAAATCCCGAAAATCCCGAACAAAATCACAATCCCGGGATCCCGGGATTGTGATTTCAAATCCCGAAATCCCGGGATTTTCCAAAACACTTCGGGATTGAATGCCTTAGCAGTCACTTACTGCCCCAAGAAGGTTACAGCCATTAAATGAATTTTTCAAGTTTTTAGATAAGCGGAAACATTCCTCTTTTGTTTCGTATCCTCAAGGTGCGCACAATAGCGTATGTGTTGGATGTAAATCAAAGGGCCACCAGATTTTTCAGTGTAAAGAGTTTTTGAAATTGACAGTTGAGGAACGAATCAAAAGTGTTAAATAATTGCAATTATGCCTTAAATGCTTTAAACATGGACATAATTGCGGGGCGTGTCCTTCACGAAATTGTGTGAAGTGCAACAAAAAACACAATTCGTTATTGCATTTACAAAAGGTAAATTTGGAAAATTCAAAGGAAACGCAACAAGCGTCTGCACTAAAAGCTTCCACTAGCGAATTATCTAGTGACTTTCAAGTGTTATTAGCCACTGCAATTGTTAACGTCCGTACTAACTCAGGAACTCCACTTCCAGTGAGGGTTTTACTAGACACTGGATCGCAGTTGCATTTTATATCATCTCGGTTTGCTCATGAACTAGGGGTTCAAAGACAAAAAACTGAAATGCGTATTGCTGGTATAGGCGCTAATGAAACAAAAGTAAATTCTATGACTACAGTAACGATTTCTTCCATAGCAACGGAATTCTCCAGAAATTTAAACGCAATAATTTTAAATAAAATTAGTGATTATCAGCCACGAACACCAATCAACATTTCCAACTGGAAACTCCCCAGGGGAATCGAGTTGGCTGATCCATCGTTTCATAAATCTAACTGCATCGATATGCTTATTGGTGCCGATCTGTGTTTAGAGTTATTTGAAGAAGGAAAAATAACATTGCCACCAGAGCTGCCGTTGTTGCAAAACACAAAACTGGGCTGGATTGTTGCTGGTAAGGTGACTATACCACAGAGGACACCAACAGTGAAGCAGGTAATGTTGCAACATTGCCACGGAATCGCTTCCCTCAATCTCCCAACTAGAAAAGCAAGTTAAACGATTTTGGGAAATTGAGCATTACGAAACACCATCCAAACAAATGAGCCAGGAGGAGTTTCGCTGCGAGCAACACTTTGCTGAACATGTGACAAGATGTAAAGATGGAACTTTCGTGGTCCGGTTACCGTTCAAAGAAGACCCATCGGCACTAAGATCATCGAAAGAAATGGCTCGTAAACCTCAGAGTGGTATTTGACGGTTCAGCAAAAACCTCATCTGGGAAATCACTTAATCAAATTTACAGTACAGCCAGATTTATTTTCAATCTTGCTTCGTTTCAGAACCCACCAATTCGTCTTTACAGCTGACATTTCAAAAATGTATAGGCAAATACTGGTTGCCCCAGAGGATAGGAAGTATCAATCTATTCTTTGGACACCAAATACAAATGAAGAGGTCCGAACATATCAGCTGTACACAGTTACATACGGAACCTCATCGGCGCCATTTCACAAGATGTTTGGTTGAATTAGCCGATCGAGAGGCACGAACCTTCCCAGAAGCTGCAAGGATTCTAAAATCGGATATGTACGTGCACGATTGCCTCTCTGGTTCAGATTCACCTGAAGAAGCGGAAAGGTTATTGCTTCAGTTAACAAAATTGTTGGAGCAAGGTAATTTTCAACTCAGAAATTTCTGTTCTAATAACTTAAATATTCTCAGGAGCATACCAAACGAACATCCATAGAAACTATTCACTTTTCAGCAGAATGAAGCAGTCAAAACATTGGGTTTAATTTGGGTCCCTCAAGAAGATATATTTAGATTCAACTCGCTAGAGACAACTCGATCTAGAATGACAAAACGGACGGTTTTATCAGACCTAGCTAAACTTTTCGATATATTGGGTTTAATAGGACCTGCGATAGTTTTAGGCAAACTATTGCTGCAAGAACTTTGGAAAAGAGGTATTGACTGGGATGCCACTGTTCCATCAGATTTAGAAAAACAATGGACCAACTTAATGAACCAATTCACTGATCTAAGCATCTGCTGCGTTCACCGTCGTATACATGGAGTACTTACATTGGCAACCGAGTCGCAAAGATCCAAGTACTTTCCAGAATTCAACAATGGAAACATGTATCTGGATCTCACAACCCAGCTGATATCCTATCTAGAGGATCTTTTGTAAAAAATTTGGTTCAATCTACAATATGGTGGTCCCGAATTCCTCAGATAACATGAAATTATCACTCCAAGTAGCTACAAACCTCCTCCTGAAATACCTCCTGCTGAAATACCTCCTGCTGGTAACAACAAGAGGAACCGACGAATACATAAGTTTAATCGACTCAATCAATCACAAAAATTCATTATTTTATCTTAAAAAAATAATGGCATACATTTTCAGATTCGTTAACAACTGTAGAAGTCCAAAAGGAATGCGAATTACGGGTCAACTTACAATATCTGAGTTGGAATCTGGGCTGCTGGGGTTGGTCTGCAATGTTCAAAGGAGTTATTTCAACAATCAGTATAAACATCTATCTCACAACAAACAATTAGACTCCAAGGATCATCTGTCGTCACTCAGCTTATATTTAGATAATGGCAATGTCATCAGAGTTGGGGGACGTCTTCAGAATAGCAATCTACCAGCAGCATCAAAAAACCAGATTCTACTGCCAAAGAATCAAACTCTCTCGAAATTAATTTTGGAAGATCTTCACAAGAGGCATTTGCATGTGGCTCCGCAGGCCTTGTTGGCCATTTCTCGCGAGCGTTTTTGGATCTTGGACGCAAAAAGGATGGCCACAAGCATTGTTCATAAATGCATGCTATGTTTTAAATCAAGGCCGCGCAATATTCATCAATTAATGGACCAACTTCCCGCTGACTGAGTAACTCCTGCTCGCCCGTTTTCAATTGTTGGTGTTAATTATTGTGGACCCATTACTATTCATTATAAAATAAGAGGTGAAAGGCCAGCAAAGGCATATATATCAATATTTTTATGTTTCACAACGCGGGCAGTCCATCTCGAGCTAGTCAGCGACTTAACAACAGTAGCTTTCTTAAACGCACTACAACGGTTCATTGCTCGAAGAGGAGTTTGTTCCAAAAAAACAGCAAATTGAATGGCATCACATTCCACCGAGAGCTCCTCACTTTGGCGGGTTATGGGAGGCTGCAGTGAAATCTGCAAAATACCATTTGGTTCGATTCATAGCTGAAGCTTCTCTTACCTCAGACGAGTTACAAACCGTAATTGCTCAAATCGAGGCAATATTAAACTCAAGGCCCATAACACCGATGTCAACAGATCCTAACGATTTTGAAGCATAACCTAAAGGTCATTTATTGATCGGAGCTCCACTAACAATGATTGCGGAACCTGATATCACCACGGATACAAGCTGCTTGACACGATACAGAAGAATCCAGTTGATACAGCAGCAATTTTAGAAACTTTGGTCAAGTGAATATTTGAATTTTCTGCAATCAAAAGGAAAATGGCAAAGTGTACAAAATCCAGTCAAGCCAGGAGACTTGGTATTGATCAAGGAGTTAAATCTACCACCTTTGAAATGGAAATTAGGAAGAGTCATCTCCGCAATACCAGGAAAGGATAAATTGGTGAGAGTGTCAGATTTCGGACTCCAATTAGAGTTATATCTCATACATTTCATCGTGCCCCTACAGGAAGGGAAACACGCCATATACTGCTCCAATTATAGTCTTTTCTGAGCGAAATGAGAGTCTTAAAAGAGTCAAAAAAGAGTCAAATTGTTTGCTGGTTGGTTGGCAGGGAAAATTTTTCGACGCACACATTCACAGAAATGAGAAAAATTTTCGAAGCAAAACGCACACATTTACAGAAAAGAGAAATTTTTTTTCCAAAATAAAAATATATTCGACATTTTTGTCAAATGGAAAATTTTAAAATTAACAGAACCAATTTTTGAATTTAAAAAAAAAAACAAATTTGTTTTTGTCGACCCGAACGAAAGAAGCTCAGTGACACAGCGTGTAGATGCGGAACTTATAAACTGTAGGTCCCTTGTTTGAATCTGTTTAGGGCTTTCGATCCCGAAGGCTTTTCGCAATCCCGGGATTTTCGGGACTGAAAATTGCAATCCCGGGATGCCGGGATTTTTCGGGATTTGATACTTTGACAAGCAAAATGCATTTTAAAAAAATAAAAAAACGTTTTTTATATGTTTTATCTCAAAACTGATAGTTTTAGCTTAAATAAATAAACATAGACATTCATTTCAATTTATTAAAGGTACAAATAAATGAATTTTTTGTTTATTTTCAGTATTTGAGTTTCCGTTTCTTTAGGAAAACACAATTCAATTCAAAATATGCTTAAGTAAGGTTTCTGAAATTACTTTTGTATCAGTTTTCAGTTTTACTTAAATATTTTTATTAAGTAATTCATTTTTGTGCGTTCGCTAAGACTGAAAATACCAATTTTCTTCTGAAATAAATATAAATTTATTTTTTCTTAAAGAAAAAATTTCAAGCACAAACATGTTTATTCGTAATTTTTTTTAACAAACTAAAAATTTTTAAATTTTTTATTTTTTTATTTTTTTTTTATTTTGGGTTTGTCCAAATGTATTTTGTTGCTTAGACGATTTTTTTTATATTTTATGAGCGATGAAAAGTTGTATTTTTCTTGTATTAAACTTTTTTTATGGACTAATTTATTTAAAATATAGTCCCGAAAATCCCGGGATTTAGAAAAATATCCCGGGATTTTTGGGACTGAAAGTGGACCGGGATCCCGGGATCGAAAGCCCTAAATCCGTTAGAAAACATTTTCCGGAACGCGGATTCGATCCCCGTACTTCCGTTTATGAGGCCGACTGCCTAACCCCTGAGCTACCGACAATGTCTTGAATGAACGCATATTTACCAGTTTTCCCAGTTTAATGACAAACATGTACACTAGACCGTATCACCTTATAGGGGGAAAAAAAAGTTAACCGCACACCATCTAATTTGAAGCAAATTTGGAAGGAATTTTGAAAAATTTTTTTTTTGGCCGATCGTAGAGGTAGCGCATCGACATATTTCTTTATATTGTCACCATTTATGATCCGATTTTAAAGTATAATATATCAACATTTTTGTCTCGAGGCCTATAATAATGCTTCAGAGGTCCTTGCTTTTAAGTACACCCTTCTAGTACTTACCCAACAGATCTCAGTTAGTACCACCCCATTTATTGTCCGATTTTAAAGTATAATATATCAAAATGTTTGTCTCGAGGAGACCTACAACAATGCCTCATACGTCATTGCCCTTAAGTACACTCTAATGTACCCTAATGTATACATTGGAATGTTTGGTTTTTCAACTTCTCAACCTCTACAACATAAAATAAAGAAATTAAAGTAAAATCGAATTAAGTGTTTTAAGGCGATGCCCAGCAACTCGAAGGACCTCCACTTTAAGTAATTTATTAATCTACTTTTAATCGATCAAATCTCGACGTGATTCAAGTTGACTGTCTTTGTACCGGCTCTCCCTTGCGTTGTTCATCGGTGATCGCCATGGCAGATCATGTACTACATGAACAAAGCGCTCGGTGTTTTGAGAATGGCATGGATAAGCTGTGCAAATATTTAGGTTTAGCAAAAAATTGTACTATGCAGCCAATTTGAATTTGCTCCAATCGATCATATTGAAGTATATGTCATTCTCAAAATTAATGAAAGCATCTACTTCTGGGCCGAACATTGGACGAATACATGTGGTTACTTCTTTGCGGGCTGCTAAAATCTTTGAATAGCCAGTCAACTTGAATCACGTCGAGATTTGATCTGCTGGGCATCGCCTTAAAACACCTTATTCGATTTTACTTTAATTTCCTTAATTTATGTTGTAGAAGTTGAGAAGTTGAAAAACCATACATTCCAATGTATACATTAGGGTACATTAGGGTGGTACTAATTGAGATCTGGTAGGTAAGTACTAGAAGGGTGTACTTAAGGGCAATGACGGAATCTCCTTTCAAATATGCTTCAAATTAGGCGTACACATATAGTAGAGTGTCATGTTGAACAATAGCATCTTGTTAAAACAACCTGAAAGATCGGTTTGAAAAATATTAACCACAAAATTGGTTAATTGAACACGATTTTTTCTCTGGGTGCACTCACGAAAATTCATTAAGGCAAAACAATATTTAAAAAAAAATTTTTTACTTAACACAGTTTGATTTTTTTTTTTACTAACATATCTTGGCGAAAAGCAATAATCACTTAAGTCGAAAAACACAGTTTCGTGATATTCACCATTTTGTAAAAATGCTTGTATGGAGTTGCTCTAAAAATGTTTTAGAAAAGTCTTCATAACTTTTTTTCTAGGTGGTTTATTTTAAATTTATGTGAGACAAAAAAAGGTTCGTAGTTTTAAGTAGAATACCGTAGAGGGTCTAACTGAATTCGACTTAAGTCATTACTGCTTTTCGCCACATATATATATTTAGAAAAATTGTAATATACTTTTATTATATTTATAAAGAAAGCTAAAAAAAATACATATTAATTCACGTGTACGAGTATAAAAATTTAACTTTTTTATTCAAGGAAATTCTTAAATGAAACTTATGTATGTGTCATCGTACGCCATTATTGTGAATAATTCATAAGATGCATTGTTATGAATGTAGGATCCGTACACAAGAGAACGACTAGAAGCGGACGAAAATACTAATCGGACATACAACCCTTCACATATTTACCAACTTTGAAAACATGCAACTCTGAACTTGACGAACTGATCGAAAGAAAACGAACTGATCGAAAGAAAACGAACAACGAAAGCATTCCGTCACGAACCTTGAACGCAACAGGTCTGTTTTTTTAAATATCAATAATAAACTTGTAACTTCAAGTATTATTATTATTGAGTGTTCAGTAGTCGAGGTCTCGTGGGTTTTAACAAAGGGATATCCAAATCCCAACACCATAGGATCGTTAAATCCTACAATTGGGGGCTCACCCGGAATTGTGCCTGAAGAAGCAGCGTGAAAATTTCACGAAAATTGCAGAAAATGCAGCATCGTAGTTGAAGAAAAATGCAGACGCGCCGAAGAAGTTTCTGGAACATCACAGAGTAAGCAGTCGTTAGAAAGAGCAGAGCAAAATTCGAAAAAGCAGCGACGTCGACATCATCTAGCGCGCCAAAGTTGTGTGTATGAAGTGGCGAGATCGTAGCATGTAAATTCAACGCTAGTAACCGAGACTGCAGAGATTTAAGGTTCCATTTATTTGTTTTGATCATTAAATTGAAATCATAAATGTGTGAAGTGTGCTTTTGTTTCGATAAAAACAAATAGTGCAAAAGAAATTAAAGAAGTCTAAGTAGAAAAGAAGCTAAAATAAAATGAAAGTACACCAGGAAGATCCAATAAGAATTTGAAAAGAGACGATTTCAATAGACAAAGAAATCCAATAAGAATTTTTGAATGTTGAAATTGAAAGGAGAAGTGGTGAAGAAAATCTAAGAAGAGATTCTGGTAAATTTTTAGAGAGAATTTGTGAAGAGAATTTTTGGAGATTCTGGTAAATTTTTAGATGAAATTGTGAAGAGAATTTTTGGAGATTCTGGTAAATTTTTAGAAGAAATTGTGAAGAGAATTTTTGGAGATTCTGGTAAATTTTTAGATGAAATGGTAAAGAGAGAAAATTTGTGAAGAAAATTTGTGCAGAAATTTGTAATAGAAATTTTTGATGTAAATTTAAGAAGAAATTTGTGAAGAAAATTTGTGCAGAAATTTGTAATAGAAATTTTTGATGTAAATTTAAGAAGAAATTTGTGAAGAAATTTTAAGAAGAAATTTTTGATGTAAATTTAAGAAGAAATTTGTAATGAAAATTTAAGAAGGAAATTATGAAGAATAAAATGAAATTTGTATGAAAATTTTATGAAAAGTAAAAGAAATTTAAGAAATTGGAAAAGACAATTTATGAAAATCTAAATGAAATTTGAGAAGAAAATTTTGAAAATAATATATTTGATCAAATTTTGGAAAATCTAAAGAAGAATCTTAAATGAATTTTTGAGAAAAATTTAAAGAAAGTTTTGGAAATCTATTTCTTAGTAAACTACTATATTATTAGTTTTAAGATTTATTGAAATATTGTTTGTATTATTATTTTTGTATAACAACATGGACCGGGAGACTATTCTATCTTTGACCGTGAACGTTTTAAAACAGAAATTGACGGAGTTAGGCCTATCGACGACAGGACGCAAACAAACGTTACAAGACACTCTCCTCGCACACTATAACCTACCAGAAGAAGAAGAAGTAGGGACTGCCGAGTCCGATCAAGACGATTTTGCTTCAACGTCGGCACGTGCAGAAAGATCCCCTCGCACCATGTTTTCACTGAAGGATATTCAAGATTCACTTTCGACTTATAGCGGAACAGGGCATCCAGACATTAATCATTGGGTGCAAGAAATCGAAGAAAACGTACTTATCGTAGGCTGGAATGAACTGCACAAATTTATATACGCGAAGCAACTATTAAAAGGTGCGGCGAAATTATTTGTTAGAAGTCAGTCGGGCATAACGGATTGGAAGTCACTTAAAACTGCGTTGGTGAGCGAGTTCGGAAAGAAGCTGTCGACTATTGAAATTCATCAAATGCTAAAAAATCGCCGTAAGAAGCCGAGCGAGTCTTTTAGAGAATATCTTTACAGCCTAATGGAGATAGGCAACCCGATAAAATTGGACAGTGAACACGGAGAGAAATGTTGGCTCATGATTTACGATTATGGAGTCCATAAAATTATTGTTACTTAATTACTAACTATAATCATTAATTGTGAATATTAGTCACAAATTATGCATATTCGTACATAAACTATGCATATGGATTGTGAATACATTATGATAAGGGTTTATGAATTTTGTGATTTATTTTATTATTCTCGAAGAATAATTGATGATAAACTAGATCATGAAACTGCACGTGTTATCATTAATTATGAGTAACTGGGTTGATTGTCATGAATTGCTGAGCAATATACAATACATTTAGACGCTTTTACAATAATGCCAGGGTAGCCGAATCGGTTCGGCGTCCGGACTGGAGAGGATGATGTCGGTTCGAATTCCGGGAAAACTGAATTTGTAAAAAGTTATTATAAATTATTCCAAGCAAGTTGGCAAATAACAAAGTAAAATTAAATAAATAATTAAGTAAAAAATAAAAAAAATTTTAATTTATTTAATTGGAAATATGTGCTCAAATTATTATTACGAATGATTTATTTATTCTCACTTAAGCCTAAAATTATGAATTTTTAATCATAATTTATGATTTTTGTTTGCACAATTTATTCCATCTGGTCATTGATTATGTCAAAAGGGAAAATAACAATTCATGTTTAAGTGGAACAAATCAAGCAAACACAAATCACAAACTATGATTTTCACTTTTAACAGTTCTTATGATTAAGAATTCTTGATTATTGACTTCTAATTAATGGATCAATATCGTGACTAATTCTTACTTAATTGATTCCTATAAGGCATGATTTCAGCAAGCATTTCCCTCCGTGAAAGCCTGATTGAATATTTTATCAATGGCATTCCCGACTCGAGAATCAATAAAATCATATTATATCAGTCGCGGACACTAGACGAGTTAAAGGAGAACATTAAGGTGTACGAGAAGGTTCGAGGTGGTGTTCAGCAGACGTCAAACGCTAAATGGAATCAACAGGAACCCACACATCAAAACCAGACAACGTCCAGCCAACCACCAAATGACGACAAGAAACCATTATCGAAGGACAGTGGAAAACGATGCTTCAAATGTGGAGACAAGAATCACCTTGCGAAAGATTGTAGTCAGTCGGGATACAAGTGTTATAATTGCCAACAATTTGGACACAGATCATTCGAATGTAAGTCAGAGTCTAAACGAGGTGCGACTAAAGACGAAAAGGAAGCTCTACATACATTAACTATGACACGGAAAGAAGATCGAAAAGGAGCATCGCGAAACCGTATTTTTAAAGACATAATGATTCGTGGCAAGGTACACACTGCATTTTTTGATACAGGCAGCGATATAAGCGTAGTTCGGTACAACACGATGTTGACATGGGGCGAAATAGAGCTAACTCCAGAATTGAGAAGTTTTATTGGAATAGGAGAAGCTGAAATAAAGACGCTAGGACATTTTACCATTCCCATTCTCGTAGACGAGATGGAACTGGAAATGAACTTCCATGTAGTCAGAGATCAAGATATACTATACTCTACCGTTATTGGAAATGACGTCCTTAAAAAAGTAAATGCCTTGATAGTTTCAGACGATGTAACATTTGAAGAAAGAAAACAAGAAACAGTAACGGAAGCAGAAGCGAAGGAAGAAGTTAAAGATCCACGGAAGAGTAACCTGAATGGCGAACGAAATTGTGACGAGACGCCAAGGAACTCGAAAACTCACGTATTGAGGAACTGCACGAGGAAAGAGACTTGATTCGCGAAGAAGCTCGCGAGAACATATCGAAAATACAAGAAGAAAACCGGAAGACACATGACAGCAAAAGAGTAATGGAACAACAATATAATATAAACGAACTCGTGGCCATTAAGCGAACTCAATTCGGAGCCGGACTTAAGCTACAACCTAAGTTCCTGGGACCATATAAGGTGGTATCTAAGAAGAAGCATGGACGATATGAGGTGGAAAGAGTGGGAGACTTTGAAGGTCCACGCAGAACCAGCACCGTCGCAGAATTTATGAAAAGGTGGGACTCCTCATTCGGGTCGAATGAGCTTGCAGAATGGCCGAATGTAGGATCCGTACACAAGAGAACGACTAGAAGCGGACGAAAATACTAATCGGACATACAACCCTTCACATATTTACCAACTTTGAAATCATGCAACTCTGAACTTGACGAACTGATCGAAAGAAAACGAACTGATCGAAAGAAAACGAACAACGAAAGCATTCCGTCACGAACCTTGAACGCAACAGGACTGTTTTTTAGAATATCAATAATAAACTTGTAACTTCACTAAAACCCAAGTATTATTATTATTGAGTGTTCAGTAGTCGAGGTCTCGTGGGTTTTAACAAAGGGATATCCAAATCCCAACACCATAGGATCGTTAAATCCTACATGAATTGTGCATGGAAAAAGAAAGAAGGTGGTGCAAAAAAAAATTTAAACAACTTCGACCTTGATCTTGAAGTGATCTTCTTTGTTTTTCTTGTTGTGCACAAAAAAAAAGGAAACAATAGAACAAGGGAAGAATTGAAATGTAGGTCAATGAGCTCATGAAGCTATGCAAATACGTATCAAATGAAATATATATGTTCATATACAAATATTAAAATATTAAATTAAATCAAAATCAAAATTGAATAAAATTGGGAAAATTATTGAAATACAAGAATTGTGAAAATTACCAAAATACGATAACTGTGAATTACCTAGAAAAACTAATAACCGTTTTGTACGCATAATCAAAACAAAAGCTGAAACAACCCAGTTCGCCAATTCGCAAACATGAAGAAGAACTAGAAAAAACACCACCTTTTAGCTAGTTTTTTTCTTCTTTTTTTAGTTTTATTTTTGGTTCGAATAGAACCTCAAAATCCCGTCGAACTTAAAGAAAAACTTGATCGATGTTCGACTTGAAGTTCCTCAAAAATCTGGCCAAAAATTCCAATCACAATTTAACAGAAATTCCTCTATGCACCTATGCACTCTATGCATATAATTAAGTTCAAAAAAATTTCCCAAAAAAAAAAAGGTCAAGAGATTTGATTGTAGATCTTATATAAAAAAAATGGTCCAAAAAGTTATTTTCAAATATTTTATATGATTTTTTTAATATTGACAAAAGAGTTTATTTTTGCCGATCCATTTTGCTCATAAAAAAATTTCACAAAAGGTAAAACTAGAGAGTGGACTATCTTCGGCTATACCGAAGCGGGAATACCCCCACACAGTAGGAAGAAGTACCTCGAACATAATATTATGTGGTCTCAAGACCCCATTTTGAGCCACCTATAAATAGTTTTGGAGCCCGGACCATGTCGAAATTCCGTTTCTTAAAATTTCAAATTAAATCGACCAAAAAAAAATTGGTCTCAAGACCCCATTTTGACCCTTATATGTGTGGTTTCGGAACCTCGGACCATGTCAAAAATACGTTTTTAAACATTTCCAATCGAATGCAGCAATAAAAAAAGACTTGAAAAATGTTGACCTTTTTTTTCGGTGTACACACCCAGTTTTTGTCCGATTTGGCTGATTCTCGAACTTGATCTCAGTATTCACGAGGAAAACATGTACCCAAAGTTTCAATTCGATATCTCCAAAACTGCGACCGCTATCGTGCGGACGGACAGACGGACAGACAGACGGACGGACAGACGGACGGACAGACGAACGGACAGACAGACGGACGGACAGACAGACGGACATGGCTAAATTGACTCCGGCGGTGATGCTGATCAAGAATATATATACTTTTCCATACCGGACACGCCCCCTTATGGGCGTGTCCAGCCCACCGTCGACATCGTGTTCAGCTTAGCTTAATTATATAAGAGCACCAATCAACTCTCTGGAGATCTTTTGGCTGTTGTTCAGTGTAATTACACCGTTCGACACTAAAAAATGCACATGATCGGGACTGATAGATTTGTAACAAAACACTGCAGGGTTTTAAATTTTGAAGAAAGCAGGGAAAAAATAGATATCAAAGAATGTTTTATATATTGAAAAAAATTTGATTAGTTGCCACAAAAAATTTTCCAACATAAACATTTTTCAAAAATCAAAAATATAAAAAATTATAAAGAATTTTGGATATCTGCTGAAGAAGAAAAGAAATTGCTTTCAGGCCTGCGCACACAGAGGCGTTATTCGTGCCGCAGGCGGTTTCAAAATAAATTTTGTCAAAAATCATTTTACAGCCTGTTTCCATAGCAATACAATAAATAACAAACACAAAAAGCCAGTTTCAGAACCATTTCGAATCAGTTTGAAAATAAACTTTTTTACTGAATACATAGTAAAAAATAAATAACAAACAAAATAGTCAGTTTCAGAACCATTTCAAACAGACTTTTTGGTTGTTTCCATAGTAATATAATAAATAACAAACAAAATCTACTGCTGCGAAATCGCTGCCTGTGTGAGGCACTTTGCGTTTTCGAAGCTAGATTTTTTAAATATCGAAATGGTTCTGAAATTAGATAGCGAATATCGCCTCTGTGTGCGCAGGCCTTTCATCTGCTGATCAACTTGCGGCTATCAATTTTGGAAAATCTGATACTGCTGATGCAATTTTGAAGCAGATCAATTGTTTGTGCAATTTGTCACTAGCAGATCAGATATCCTTTACTGGATTTAAATACGTAAGTGATTTGAGAATATTATTGTTATTTGAGAAGAATAAAGAATTTGCATGAAAAATACATGAATTCTAAACATATTGCAATTGAAATAATACTTGTAGTTGACACACATTTACACAATTACATTTCCTATAAATTGGACATTTTTTTTCAAATGTTATCAGTATTTTCTTTTGTTAGCTGAATTACAAATACTTTTAATAAATGTTAAAGAATTTAGTTATCTCAATTGTTAATTTATAAATTATTGTTTGTTGAAATGAACGCTTAAAAAGTATTGTTTCATGATGGGTCCAACAAAAATTAGTGAACATAGTAACATTTGATTGATTATAAAAATATTGGTTTTTGGGGTTATTCCAAACAATTGGTTGCGGGATAACCATGGATACATTCATTGAATGTGTATGGGTGGGAATGACCAAAAGTCTCTGCTAACATCTAGATACTTTCCCGACCAAATGTTACTACAACAACATGGTGTATGATGTCGCTTAAGATTTTTTTTAGATTTGGAAAAAGTAAAGATAGAAAAAAACTAGTAAGAGACTTATCTTCGGTCTGACCGAAGCTATAATACCCTGCACATGCGAGTACGATACATTCTGAGACCATATGTTAGTAATTTCATAGAAAATCGGTATTTTTTGATAGTTTTTCGATATTTTATTCATAATTTTATCGATTTTTTTATCGATAACTTTTCGATAATTTATCGATTATTTATCGATAATTTTTCGATAATTTATCGATAATTTTTCGATATTTTATCGATAATTTTCCAATATTTATCGATAATTTTAGTTTCCTACTCCATTTCAAAATTTTGTTCCAATTCCATTTTGTTCCGGTTCAATTCGATTTCGTTCCGGTTTCATTCCCATTTCGTTCCCGACCTCATTTCCAACCCAATCCAAAAAACCGCATCCAAATCGGTTCAGTATATCTCAAGATAAACGAAAATAATATAAAATTGGCGGTCATTGGCGGCCGACCTCCCATACCGAAGTATGGGAGGTCGGAGTGGCTCTTTCAATACTGTCCAATCATTCGCCAAAATAAGAGGAATCCCAAAAGTTGGGGTCGATAGCTCAAAAGCTACGACAGGTATAGTGCGAAATGACAGACAGACGGACATGGACTAATCAACTCAGGAGGTGATATTTTCCATACCGGACACGCCTCCTTATGAGCGTTACAAACGGTGTGACAAAAACAATATACCCTTGGACACTAGTGTGCAGGGTATAATAAATGTTTGTTATTGATAGAGCCCGACCGATAAGCATTTTCAGGCCGAAGCCGAAGCCGATGCCGAAGGTCAATTGGCTGCCTATTACTTCGGCCGACGCCGAAGGCCTATACCGAAGCCGAAGCCGATACTTAAATAAAAACCCTTCAAAAACTGTTTTTTTCGTGTATTTTCATTCAAATTCGAGTGTATAAATACACATTTAGTTTTTTAAGGAACTAACAATTTATTTAAACCAATAATAAAAGTAACCAAAAGAATTCACAAACAAATTTGGGCCTCCTAGGTCAAAACTAACAGGAGCCTCAAATTATTCCATATATCCCATGTAAGAACAATTGGATTTTTTTAAAAATTTGAAGTAAAGCTTAAAATAATGGGAATTTAGAAGAAATTATAGAGAATTCTTCAAAGAATAAATCCATCTAAGTAGCTGTTTTTTAAGGACTCCCCAAATCCGTCAGGTGATGGACAAAGGATGTTCTAGTTGATGGTAAAAACCACCTTTAAATGTCAGCACAAGAACTACTTTTCATATATGTTGGCGCAGTAATTCGGGCTACATTTCTAAGAGGTAGAATCCTTCCGTGAGCCTCCTACCAATATATTTGAAATTTCATACAGTTTACCAGGACTCCTTTTAACATAGACATCAGGGCAAGTAGTAAGCTTCTAAATCTATATTTAAAATTCAGTAATCCACCCAGAAAATGTCCAAGGATGTGCTTTGTGGCAGCTGTAACCCCGTGCCACGCAATTTGAGGCGAGATTCACTCAATATTCGATGATTACTAATTTAAATTTTAATCATATTTTTTGATTTGTGGGCCTCTTATGTCCCATTGGAAATTCCATCAATTACACAATTTTACATTCAAGTCTCAAGAAAATCAGTAAGACCCTTTAGATGATGTGGGCTAGAAAATCGTATCGTAAAAAATTGGTTTTGGTTTTCGGTGTCGCAAAAAAAAGGAAAAAAATTGAAAAGCTTCGGCCAAAACTTCGGCCATTTTTCGAAAAAACCGAAGCCGAAGCCGAATGTGCATTTTTGGCCGATAACGGCTGAAGCCGATGCCGAAGCCGATTAATCGGTCGGGCTCTAGTTATTGAACTTGTGAAATAGTGAACCCAAGTAGCCGGGAAACTGAATTTAGAATTTTACATATTCTTTTGAATATTTACAAACAAGTTCATAACAATTGGCACCCAACGTTAAACAGCAAAAATTCTTTATGAATTTAATAAAAAAACTTTTCTTTTTAAAAATTTACGAATTGACAGAAAACAGAATTTGTGATTGATGATATTCCTCAGTTTACGTTTCGTCTCAAATAACAATAATATTCTCAAATCACTTACGTATTTAATTCCAGTAAAGGATATCTGATCTGCTGGTGACAAATTGCACAAACAATTGATCTGCTTCAAAATTGCATCAGCAGTATCAGATTTTCCAAAATTGATAGCCGCAAGTTGATCAGCAGATGAAAGGCCTGCGCACACAGAGGCGATATTCGCTATCTAATTTCAGAACCATTTCGATATTTAAAAAATCTAGCTTCGAAAACGCAAAGTGCCTCACACAGGCAGCGATTTCGCAGCAGTAGATTTTGTTTGTTATTTATTATATTACTATGGAAACAACCAAAAAGTCTGTTTGAAATGGTTCTGAAACTGACTATTTTGTTTGTTATTTATTTTTTACTATGTATTCAGTAAAAAAGTTTATTTTCAAACTGATTCGAAATGGTTCTGAAACTGGCTTTTTGTGTTTGTTATTTATTGTATTGCTATGGAAACAGGCTGTAAAATGATTTTTGACAAAATTTATTTTGAAACCGCCTGCGGCACGAATAACGCCTCTGTGTGCGCAGGCCTGAAAGCAATTTCTTTTCTTCTTCAGCAGATTTCCAAAATTCTTTATAATTTTTTATATTTTTGATTTTTGAAAAATGTTTACGTTGGAAAATTTTTTGTGGCAACTAATCAAATTTTTTTCAATATATAAAACTTTCTTTGATATCTATTTTTTCCCTGCTTTCTTCAAAATTTAAAACCCTGCAGTGTTTTGTTACAAATCTATCAGTCCCGATCATGTGCATTTTTTAGTGTCGAACGGTGTAATTACACTGAACAACAGCCAAAAGATCTCCAGAGAGTTGATTGTTGCTCTTATATAATTAAGCTAAGCTGAACACGATGTCGACGGTGGGCTGGCCCCCATAAGGGGGCGTGTCCGGTATGGAAAAGTAAATATATTCTTGATCAGCATCACCGCCGGAGTCAATTTAGCCATGTCCGTCTGTCTGTCCGTCCGTCTGTCCGTCCGTCTGTCTGTCCGTCTGTCCGTCCGCACGATAGCGGTCGTAGTTTTGGAGATATCGAATTGAAACTTTGGGTACATGTTTTCCTCGTGAATACTGAGATCAAGTTCGAGAATCAGCCAAATCGGACAAAAACTGGGTGTGTGCACCGAAAAAAAAGGTCAACATTTGTCAAGTCTTTTTTTATTGCTGCATTCGATTGGAAATGTTTAAAAACGTATTTTTGACATGGTCCGAGGTTCCGAAACCACACATATAAGGGTCAAAATGGGGTCTTGAGACCAATTTTTTTTTGGTCGATTTAATTTGAAATTTTAAGAAACGGAATTTCGACATGGTCCGGGCTCCAAAACTATTTATAGGTGGCTCAAAATGGGGTCTAGAGACCACATAATATTATGTTCGAGGTACTTCTTCCTACTGTGTGGGGGTATTCCCGCTTCGGTATAGCCGAAGATAGTCCACTCTCTAGTTTTACCTTTTGTGAAATTTTTTTATGAGCAAAATGGATCGGCAAAAATAAACTCTTTTGTCAATATTAAAAAAATCATATAAAATATTTGAAAATAACTTTTTGGACCAATTTTTTTGCAAAAACTATTAGGTTTCTTAAGATGCACTTTTACGCCGTCGTGTTCAGTGTGGCTTAATTATATAAGATCTACAATCAAATCTCTTGACCTTTTTTTTTTTGGGGAAATTTTGTTGAACTGTAATTAAACTATAACCAGAGAATGTTAATTATAGAGAAGGTGCATAGAGGAATTTCTGTTAAATTATGATTGGAATTTTTGGCCAGATTTTTGAGGAACTTCAAGTCGAACATCGATCAAGTTTTTCTTTAAGTTCGACGGGATTTTGAGGTTCTATTCGAACCAAAAATAATACTAAAAAAAGAAGAAAAAAACGAGCTAAAAGGTGGTGTTTTTTCTAGTTCTTCTTCATGTTTGCGAATTGGCGAACTGGGTTGTTTCAGCTTTTGTTTTGATTATGCGTACAAAACGGTTATTAGTTTTTCTAGGCAATTCACAGTTACATACATACATAAGTTTCATTTAAGAATTTCCTTGAATAAAAAGTTAAATTTTTATACTCGTACACGTGAATTAATATGTATTTTTTTTAGCTTTCTTTATAAATATAATAAAAGTATATTACAATTTTTCTAAATATATATATGTGGCGAAAAGCAGTAATGACTTAAGTCGAATTCAGTTAGACCCTCTACGGTATTCTACTTAAAACTACGACATGATAATAAAAAAAAAAATCAAACTGTGTTAAGTAAAAAATTTTTTCTTAAATATTGGTTTGCCTTAATGAATTTTCGTGAGTGCACCCAGAGAAAAAATCGTGTTCAATTAACCAATTTTGTGGTTAATATTTTTCAAACCGATCTTTCAGGTTGTTTTAACAAGATGCTATTGTTCAACATGACACTCTACTATATGTGTACGCCTAATTTGAAGCATATTTGAAAGGAGATTCCGTCATTGCCCTTAAGTACAACCTTCTAGTACTTACCTACCAGATCTCAATTAGTACCACCCTAATTTACCCTAATGTATACATTGGAATGTTTGGTTTTTCAACTTCTCAACTTCTACAACATAAATTAAGGAAATTAAAGTAAAATCGAATAAGGTGTTTTAAGGCGATGCCTTAAAACTCTTTTACTCCGTTACACAGGGCCTCGTGAAAACCCCTAATACATAGTTTCACATAAGAAAACAACAAGAAATTATTACATTAACAAAATACAAAATCACTTGTACCAACTACAGCGAAATTTTTGTGATAACATCGTTCCGTTATCACTTATGTATTTTCTATTGCACGTACGAATTAGTGTGAAGAAAAATGACAAAATTTGGTAATGTCGAAGCCTCTTCTACACTAACTTAAAAAATGTTTGATCCGAAACCATTTAAAAATCACAAATTTTGCATAATGCTTACTTGCCGTAGCAAAAAATTGTCCCATACAAAACTGGATTTCTTTGAGATTTCTTCCAAACTGTCCAACTTACGAGCGATAATTGCATTTGGGGGGTTGAAACTCCCACACCCCACCATAGACGGTTTTCCTATACAAGGTCATCTTCATGTAAAAAAAAAGTCATTATGATATAAAAAATACGCTAATATTAGTATAAAAAGCTAAATTACAGAAAGTAAAGCTTGAGTAAAACAAAAACTTTCGTCATTTACAGTTTTTAAAAATTCCAACAAGAACATAGAGAAAAGCTCTACTGACACATTACCCGACACTCCCTTATTTAATTTCAAAAATAAAATTTAAAAAAAAATGTCATACACATTTTTTTTTGTATTGTGATTCGGTTCCTGTCTATTCTAATTAATAATTTTATTAATAAACACCTTTTTGGACCATTCCTTAATACTTGGAGTTTATGATGCTTATAATGTATTTACATATTCAATTTAATAACAACAACAGTTAATACGGTTAAAAAATTCTGCCCGCTGACTAAATTTTGTTTTTAATCAAACAATGTATCTTACCATCAGAGAGTAGACCAAAATATATGTACATATGTATATAAAAATGTGATACAGTATTCATCAGGGAAATATTATTAAATAACACGCTGTAATAAGATTGAGCAATCACTTGTTCAAATATCAACAACCACCGTTGCATCATACTAACAGCGTTCGTAAGGTATGAATGCTTTTGATTTTTCATCTCTTTCAAGCACATTTGGGTGAAAATATTTTTGCTCCTTTGGAAAGTCAAACCGTTGCGCTGGTGGATATTTCTGATTTAAGGGATTTTCGTTACTCCTCCTACTAAGGCGTGGTCAATTACGAAGCATTTTGATTTTTGCGCTTGTTCACTTTTGTGTTTAAAGTAAGTATAGAGAAAATAACAGGATTGCATTTCAGAAATTTATAGTGCAACATCAACGTACATATGTTACTTTAAAATTAGTTTTCTAGTTATTTCCCATATATATGTACATACATTAATGTATCCGTTCATTTTTTGATTTTAGGACCCCCCTCATTTACTTATTAGTTGATAAAAAAGTGCAAAATTTTGGTACCAAGGTACTTTGAAAATTAGAACATAAGATTTCTACTGTCGAAAAATTATCATACCTGCCATACAAAAAAGCCCGTAACATTTCTTTATTTTCCTTTATCTTGAGAAACACTTAACCGATTCGGTCGCCGTTTCTTGTATTTGATTGAAAAATTATAAATAAAATATCGAAAAATTATCGATTAAATACCGAATATTATCGATAAAAGCTTCGGTCAGACCGAACATAATTATCTTATTTTTAATTTTAAATAATATTGGTAGTCAAAGACTACAGCTCTTTGGTAATCGGTATCTGTATTTTTTACTTTTCCGGTTACAATTTACTTAGACAAATATCTATGAATAACATTTAGTTAAACAGAACTACGTGCGTTTTCTCAGATGTATTATACAAATAGAATAAACGAAAAACGATTATTTATTGCATATTTGCAAAAATAAAAAATACATACAAATATGGAAAGTTCTTGGCTACTTATACACAGAAAAAACTAGTTAGAGAATTATCTTCGGTCTGACCGAAGCTATAATACCCTGCACATGCGAGTACGATGCATTCTGAGACCATATGTTAGTAATTTTATCGAAAATCGGTATTTTATTGATAGTTTTTCGATAATTTTTCGATTTTTAATCGATAATTTTTCTATTTTTTATCGATAATTTTTCGATTCTTTATCTATAATTTTTCGATTTTTTATCTATAATTTATCGATAATCTATCGATAATTTTTCGATAATTTATTGATTTTTTATCGATATTTTCCAATATTTATCGATAATTTTAGCTTCCTGATCCATTTAAAAATTTTGTTCCAATTCCATTTTGTTCCGGTCCAATTCCATTTCATTCTAGTTTCATTCCCATTTCGTTCCCGATCTCACTCCCAACTAAGGCA
Organism: Heteromyza rotundicornis; assembly: GCA_951394025.1. NCBI lineage: Eukaryota > Metazoa > Arthropoda > Insecta > Diptera > Heleomyzidae > Heteromyza > Heteromyza rotundicornis. Next base: position 26,954,609 of record OX596011.1, on the reverse strand, counting down.
TTCAATCCCGGGATCCCGAATCCCGAAATCCCGGGATCCCGGAAGTTTTCTCAATCCCGGAAACCCGGGATTTTGAGTCCGCAATCCCGGGATTCAAAAATGCATTTTTTTATGTATTGTTTAAGATATTTTTGACGTTTTTCCACAAAAATATTTTTGTGCATTTACTTTCAATCTAATTGGTAAATTAAAAAAACCCACTTTTGTAAATTTAGTGCTACAAATTTACAAGATTTTTGTCAATAACGGTTAACAAACAATTTTTTTCAATTAAAACAATTTTTTTTTTTCAAGAACGATATATGTTAAAATTATTTTGTTGACCGTATATTGAAAACTTTACGAATTGGATAAAGGGCTTTGTGTGTGTGTTACTTTTGAATGGACACCAATTTTAATAGTTTTAAACAATAATTGGTGTATCCGTTCCCGCTATAATACTAAAACTACTGAAAGTAAGTTTTTCGTGTTTAGCATGAAATGGAGCTGGCAGAATTTTATGATTATATTCGGATTCAGCGTGGCAAAAAAAATAATTTGTTCGATCAATCTAATTTAAAAAGAATTACTTTTTGTTTGACTATATTTATTTAAATATTATTTGTTTTGTGTAATGTAATATTTATTAAATATGTTTTCTTTGTCAAATTAAACTTAAAATATTGTTGCAACCATTTTTTTTTAAATTTTATGTTAACTATTGTATTTAATTGGAAAATCCCGAAAATCCCGAACAAATCCCGGGATCCCGGGATTGTGATTTCAAATCCCGAAATCCCGGGATTTTCAAAAACACTTCGGGATTGAATGCCTTACTCCCAACCCAATGCAAAAAACCGCATCCAAATCGGTTCAGTATTTCTCAAGATAAACGAATATAATACGAATTGGGCGGCCATTTTGTATGGGAGGTAGGCGTGGTTCTTATCCGATGTTGCCCATTTTCAATACCGTCCAATCATTCGCCAAAATAAGAGGAGTTCCAAAATTTGGAGGCGATCGGTTAAGTATTTCTCAAGATAAACGAAAATAATATAAAATTGGCGGCCATTTTGTATGGGAGGTAGGCGTGGCTCTTATCCGATGCTGCCCATTTATAATGGTCGGTAAAATTAACCGAAAAAAGTGGTTAACGTACACTGAGAAGAAAATGTTTTAAAATTGAACGATTTGGTTTTTAAAATAGAGCTTTGTACAGATTTGTTCAATTTCAAAACACGTGCGCTAAAAAAAATTTAAAAATGTAGTTTTTCAATTTTAGAGAATGTACTAAATCTAATTTTAAAAGAATCATGTTCAATTTGAACATTTTTTTTTAAAACGAAACCAAAAATTTTTAAATTGAATGAAATTGTTTTAAAATTTGATAAATTTGCTTTCAAATTGGTTTTTAGCACAAAGTTTTAAAATTGAATGAATTCGTTTTAAAATTTGTTTTGAACGCACGTGTTTTAAATTTAAACAAATTTGTTGTAAGCTCTATTTAAAATTTTTCTTTCAGTATACAGAATTTCAAAATGTATGAAAATTTTTTAACCGAGGTGGTAGGTAGATTTAACCGACAAAAAATGGTAAAAATAAGTGAGTAAGTTTCAGTCGGGTAAGCCGACTTATATATACCCTACACCTACTGGGCCATATTGGTTCCGCCATCTTGAATCTTTAAATTCCGACATCAAATTCGAAACCGGCGACACCGAAAATCCCACTATACAAAATTTCATACTGTTTTGATGAAATCTTAAAATAACGATAAAAACACGATTTGCACTTATATGGGAGGTAGGCGTGGCAGTCTACCGATTCCGCCCATTTCCAATACCAAATCCGTCCAGGGCCTAAAAAGGATAAATTCAAAATTTGGGATCCCTAGCTTTCTTCTAGCTCCTGCAATCGTGTTTACAAGATTTGAGGACGGACGGATAGGGCTAAATCAACTCAGGAGGTGACGCTGATCAAGAATATATATACTTTTCCATACCGGACACGTCTCCTTCTTGGTGTTACAAACATCAGACCAAAGTGAATATACTCATACCTCATGAGATGTAGGGAATAAAAAATAGTTGAAATAACCGAAAATAATTGTTGTTTTACATAAATTGTATGTTCTTTTACCGCAATTGGTGGTTAAATTTTAATTATTACCAACTTGTGCAATTTACCTTTCACGCATCTTCAGTTGAATCGTTGGGATTCAAAGAAAGAAGAATTCTCAATCGCGTTTTGAATGTTGTGCCTTATAGAGGCAGCTTGAGCTGAGGCAGCAAATATTTATTTTTTTTAAATATGCAATCTTGCATTTTTTAAATTTATTTTTCTGTTAGATTCTGTTGGTTTACAATTAAAATTGTAAACCAACAAATTATTTAGGTAATCTTACCTCCATCGGTTAAATCTACCGACTTTTTTTTTGTGTGTATACACAGAGAAATAACCGCGGTCAAAACAAATACTTCAAGCTCTTGAAAAATTGTAACGAAAAAGTATTTCTTCCAATCTTTGTATAAGAGAACTGCATGAGCACGTGTTTTTCTATATTGCGAAAAATAAAATCAAGACCCAAAAAGACTTCATTAATAAATCGTTGAAAGGTTTGAGCACTGTTTCTTAAACCAAAAGGCATTCAAACAAATTCAAATTCATCCCCTAAGGATTTGTAATAGCTGTTTTGTGAATATCTTTTTCGTCCACAGGAATTTTTTGCTATGCACGTACTAGGTCTATTTTAGAGAAAATAGTCTTTTCTCTAAGTTCTACACTTAAATCCTGTATATGAGGTTGCGGATACCGATCTGGAATAGAAACACAATTAAGTCGCCGATAATCACCGCATGGTCTCCAGTCCTTTGAATCTTTTTCGGGAACTATTCGGGAAAGGTAGTGGAATTCTCCTACTGCTATCGCTTAATGTATATTTGACACAGTCGCTTTTGGTATTAAAACACGATTGTCTATTTAGGTCGATTTCCCATAATCGGATCACGCAGAAAATAGTACATAGCTCTAGGGGTTGGTTCGAAGCCACCAAATTGAGACATTGTCCAAAACAATTGTCAGTCTAGTAATGGCCATGGATATGGATCGATTATCCTTACATTATTATAGATTGAAATGAATTTTTATCAAATTGAATTTTTAAAGTAAATAGCTCTACTTCAAAAAAAGTTTTCTCCTTTTTTTTTTAGTAAAAAATTCAGATTTTTATTGAGCTTTTCATAAAAATTATTTTTGGAAAGGGAGTACAACAACTAAGCAAAAAACTCAGTCTGGCAGAGTGTACAGCTGTTTCGGATTCTCTAAAACGAGCTAAACCCATAATTAATACATAAATTATGAAAAGCTCAATAAAAATCTGAATTTTTTACTAAATAAACATATTGATGGTACGCCAATCAAACCAAAAACAATTTTGTTTTTGTATTTTCTGGCAAGTGAATTGTTGTGTGTGTATCAGAGCACACACAATGTAAAAATTCATTTGCCATACAACTTGCTTGCTGGGACTTTGAGGAAATTCTTCAACCAGGCATAGTAGTAGGTTGCTATACAACAACAAGTAAAAATTCAGTTTGCTGTATTTTACCATTCGCTGCTTCAGTGAGTTGGCGTGTGATGCAAAGGAGAAGTAATTCTCTTGTGCGTCATACCAATACTTACTTATAGCGTCGCTTGGATAAAAAAGAATGCATAAAGAGTGCTGACGAGGATCCGTGGCTGGATCCGAAACAGCTGTACACTCTGCCAGACTGAGTTTTTTGCTTAGTTGTTGTACTCCCTTTCCAAAATTAATTTTTTGGAAAACGAGCTAAAACCCATAGTTTTCTCTTTTTGTAATGAAAACTCAAAAATTTTACAATTTTGAAATATATTTTAATATTAATAAAATACTACCCAGTGGTCAAAAGAAGGTGTCTGCAGGCATGCCAGTATGTCTCTTTAGGAGTTCGGATGCCTTCCCTCCCCGCTTCCAACCTTTACTTCTTTTTTATATGAAACGGGACAAATAAACAGGCCTACGTCTGTCGCTTCCATGCGTATGCCTGCTGGCAGGCATGGTCGTAGAAGCGGAGTTGGATGGTGTCTTGTTAATTTCCCTCCGTTTCCTCGTTCTGACGCTATAATCGCCTTTGATTGGCTGAGCTAAAATAGCCCAAAAAATATATTGGGAACATCTATTTTTAGAATTTCCCTTTTTAGTTCATTTTAAATTAAAGTTTTATTTTTCACTCATTGTAAATTAGATCTTTGGCATGTAAATGTTATATTTTATGATTCTGATATTACATTTTCGAATTCTTTAGTTCATATAAATTTTTATTTACTTACTTTCGTTTTGGCCGAGCTGAGTATTGGGACACTTGGCTACTGACAAGGCGTGTGCGGCCTTTTAGCACGTTCGTCTACTAATGGCATTATTTTACTATGATCTAACTGCGTATATTAGATCTTATGTATTTTTTGTAAATGGCTGTTTTGAAAAGTATTTATTTTGCAAAATAAAAATTATGCAAAATAAAAATAAAGAAAAAATTTTAGAATTTCGGTATATATAAATCAATTTGCAAAATAAAATAAATCACATTCCTAAAATATTTCCAAATCAATATGTGATATTGTTGGAAATTTGAATGTTTTAGAAAATTCAAGAGATTTTCTTTAAATCAATCTGGAAATCAACTATTTTAATTAGATTGATTAATTTAATATTTCTAAAAATATTTGAATTCGGAAAAAAAATCCTTTTAGAGCGTAGGTATTCCATTTTATTTCATAACCTGAAAGCGATACGACAAAATAATGAATGCCTGCACTCACAGGCCCTTCTTCCCGGTTTCTATATGCTTTAAAATAAATTATCAACATTTTTATCAAAAGCGTAATTTCGTGTATGAAACAATTTATTTATATTCATACTAGCAGGGCCCGGTCCGCTTTGCTGCCCCTAAAAAAAGTTATTTTTGCCTTTAAGGTCATAATAAATTAATGCAAACATTTGTCACACATTTTGAAATATTGAATTGTATGAAAAGTGCTACGCCCCGCTGTCCAATTCCGACCATATGTAACATTGAACTTAGAATTGAAAGCATAAAATCATTTCCCGTTGAAAAATGTTCATTAGGAGCCCAAGTGTAACATTTTTAAAATATTGAATTGTATGAGAATTCCAATATGTTGCATTGAAGGCATAGAACCATTTCCGGTTGAAGAATATTCAATGGGAGCCCAATAATGACACTTTGAAGTATTGAATTGTAGGGACGGTGCCACGCCCCTTTGTCTAATTACGCCGATAAGTTGTATTTAGCTTAGAGTTGAAACCATGAAACCTTTTGCCAAATTTTGTTGGAATACATTAAATGAGAGGGCAGTTACAGCAATTTGAAATATTGGTTTGTATGGGCGGTACCACGCCCCTTCACCCAATAACGCCGATATGTTGCATTTAGCTTAGAGTTGAAACCATGAAACCATTTGCCAAATTTTGTTGGAAAACTTGAAATGAGAGGCCAGTTGCAGCAATTTTAAATATTGGTTTGTATGGGCGGTGCCACGCTCCTTTGCCCAATTATGCCGATGTGTTGCATTTAGCTTAGAGTTGAAACCATGAAGCCATCTGCCAAATTTCCACACATTGTGTGGGAGCGCTATTACAGCATTTTCAAATATTGACTTGTATGGTGCCACGCCCCATTGTCTATTCCCGGCCATTTGTAGCCCAGATTATGGCTGGGGTCTTATAGTATAAAGTGTTCATGGCAATTTTCTTGTGATCAAAAACGTCTGAGATATAGCAGTTTTTACTAACTTGTGGGCGGTAAATGTGGGCGTGTCAAAACCTATCCTATGTCACGACTCATGACCCCTAGAACACATATATAAATTTTGGTGAGAATCGGTGATGCAGATTTCACGTCTACTGGTGACAAACATACACGTCTCTTTTATATATATAGATAGATAGATAGATAGATAGATAGATAGATAGATAGATAGATAGATAGATAGATAGATAGATAGATAGATAGATAGATAGATAGATAGATAGATAGATAGATAGATAGATAGATAGATAGATAGATAGATAGATAGATAGATAGATAGATAGATAGATAGATAGATAGATAGATAGATAGATAGATAGATAGATAGATAGATAGATAGATAGATAGATAGATAGATAGATAGATAGATAGATAGATAGATAGATAGATAGATAGATAGATAGATAGATAGATAGATAGATAAAGGCATACAAATTTTGTTAGAATATTAAATAATAAGAATGAAACGAATGAAGGTTGGTTAAGAACAAATATCACAGGCCATTCTAAACACAATGTCGTTCTCAGTTTTTCGCCATTTTGAGAAATGGAAGATACAATGTAAACCTCACGAGATGGCTGAGAACGCAACTGTGTTAAGAATGGCCCATTCATGCATAAAAATAAAATATTGATCACTTCAAAATATATCGGCTTGTATATTTAATTGTTTTGTGAAATAATTTTTAAATTAAATGTCAATATTAGTTCAAAAATAGTATGAATTCTTAATTTATTTTTTTTACATTCCATAATTAAAAAAAATTTTTCGTTTTAAAGTTAGCTAATGCTAGTTAATCGAAGAAATTTAGCTTACCTAAATGAAAAAGTTAATGGTTTTCGAAATTAACTGAAACGTTAAAAGTTAACCAAAAATTTAACTTCGTTAATTAACTATTAACTAATTAACTAGTTAATGCCCAGCTTTGTGTATATGGTATAAAAAAACTGACCAAAAAAATTAAAAAAGTAATTAAGGCATTTGTTTAATGTTTTATTTTAGCTTCTTTACTTAAATAAAATATTACATTTATCTAAAAAATCTGCGCGTTTTCCTATTAAACACCTTTGCGATTCTACCATGGGTGGCAATTCGCCATTTTGGCTTTTTTTGAAATTCGTTGAAAAAGTAGTGGTGCTTTTAGATATAAGCTTTAGACGGTAAAATATTAAACTTAATAAATGTAAGTTTCGAACTGCAAACAAAATTTGTAAGAAACGATGATTTGTTAATTTTTTAAAATCCTTTGAAAAAAACGTGGTGAATGCGATCGTACGATTAGTAGAAAAACCTCTAGAGTTGGAAAATTGCCGCCCACTGGAAATTGACCTTTACCGTGATTTAGATCTTGAACTTGTATTCACTTCAACAACCTGTAGTGAAAACTTATTGAAATTATCACACATAGTTGAGGTTAATTGTACCAAACTTTGCAACAAAACTTCTGTATTTGAGTTTAAAGACGGTGTTACAACTGAAACTTGCTGACGATTCGCAATTTGACAAATCGAGAACTACTAAACTCCAGTGATGTAGATAATGCACACAGAGAAAAAACCGCGGTCAAAACAAGCTCTTCAAGCTCTTGAAAAATTGTAGCGAAAAAGTATTTTTTCCAATAATGATATCTTTGTATCATGTTGGGTGACGATGCCCCAGGTATCACGAACCATACCTCTGCCAGCCTTTAGAGGACCTCCACCAACCCCAAATCCGTTAGGAATTTCAAGATCAGCAGAGGATCCAGATTCGGCCAATCATGCTCTGGCACCAGGTTCTTTCCCAGTACGCGCCTCCTTGTGTGGATGATTGCTCCACAGGACTCCAGTAAATTACCCGGACTTTCTTCATCCTCATTGCAGAATCTGCAAGAGTCGTCGTTTAGAATGCCCAACTTCGTGAGCTGCCCCCTCAGTCTGCAATGACCAGTGAGAAACCCCATTAGAATTCGAAGCCGGTTCTTACTCAGCCCGATAGAAGCTTCAAACCTCCTCTTGTTATATTTACCAAGGAGTGATTTGGTTTGCCGTAGCCCAGGTAGATCGAACCAATAGTTCGATCTGTCCACCCGTACCCTTTCTCTGAGCATTTCCCGGATAGTGTGTGCACCTACACCACAGAATGGCTCTGGCCATGTAAGAGGAGTAGCCGCTCCTTTTCTCGCAAGCTCGTCTGCCGCCTCGTTCCCCTCCACACCGACGTGTCCTGGCACCCAGCAGAGCGTAACTTTATGGTCTGACCGAAGCTATAATACCCTGCACATGCGAGTACGATACATTCTGAGACCTGACTTACACATCATTTTATCGAAAATCGCTATTTGTTGGTAGTTTTCCGATATTTTATGCACACAGAGGGAAAAAAATCAGAACTGCATGGTTATGCTTTGAAACGGCTATCGTTACGAAAAATTCAACACCGCACCGTTCTAAATCAGAACTGCATGGTTATGCTTTGAAACGGCTATCGTTACGAAAAATTCAACACCGCACCGTTCTAAAACACAACTGAAACAGTTTCACTTTTTGAAGATGGTATACCCAGAGAAAAAACAACCTAAAATCAAAAATAACCACCTTAAAACAAGTAGAAACGTTAATGAAAGTCTGGTAAAGTTGGAAATTTTAGAAACAACTACGAACAAACTTGTTTTCAATTTAAAACTTAAAAAATAAACAAACTTATTTCAAAGTTGTTTTCCGATTATTTCAAAAATTTTCCAATTATATTAAGTTTGCCAGACCTTGATTTAAAATCGTTCAACTTTGTTTCAACGTTGACAACAGTTATTTTAAGTATTTTTCACTTAATTTCAACTTTGTTTCAATGTTGACAATAGTTATTTTAAGTATTTTTCTCTTTATTTCAAAGTTGTTTCCATTAAGTTGAAAAAATTAAGGAGTAAATACGATCGTACTTGATTTTACTATGTTTTTTTTCCCTGAGTGTCTGAGTTACTGGAGCGTGGGTTCAAATCTCAGTCAGACCAAATTTTTTTTCGATTCTTTTTTACATATTTGGGCAAGAAAACGATTTGCATTTGCCGATTTTAATTTTGTTGCATTTTTGAGGTACTGAACGTCGATTTCAAGAAATCTAGAGTTAGCGCAGCAAAACAAACCCCATATTCGTGACCAGCGACCCCTCAAAAAAAAGAATACAAAAAGTAATGTGGTAGAAAGGAAAAAAAAAATATACATTGCTACGACTGAGATTCGATTTCATTTGGTTTTCTGTTATATTTAAGAACTGAAACCGTTTCCAATCCTAACCAAGCCGTTTCATAGTATATGTATGTAGTTAAAACATTGCAAAATACACACAGCGGTAGGCAAGCATGCTAAGGGGAGCGTTTATGAATCCGAATGGCCAGGGTTCAAATCTTGGTAAGTAAACAAAAATTTAAACCATTTCTTTATTTCGTAAATAAAATATAACAATGAAATATTAATCATTATTTATTAATATTTAAAAAAAAAATTTAGAGTAAAAAAAATACAAAATTAAATTAAATTTGAAATTAAAATTCTTTTTAGGTAATTCTAAAAATAGGAGTTGCCAATAACCTTTTTTGTATTTTCAATTCATGAAATCATAAACATTTCTGTCGCAAAACAAAAATTTTCAGTCTTGAAACAACAACATTTGCGTCTCAATTCATCAATGTGCCGTTTCATTTCATTAATGAGCCGTTTCAAAAAAAATTTAAACGTTTTGTTGTCAAAATCAGAACATTCAGTTTTGGCTGGAAAGTGACAATGGTTCGGAACGTTTTGACAACGTTTCGTTTTGATTTTTTTCTCAGTGCATCTTTTATTCATAATTTTTCGATATTTTATCGAATTTTTTCGATTGATTGTCGACGATTTCCATTTCCACTTCATTTCCGATTCATTTTACAATTTTGTTCAAATCGGTTCAGTATTTATGCAAAGAGACTGACATTAGAAATGCTACATATTATAAACATACCAAGTGAAGAGAGACTAAACTTCAAAACAGACACCGATAACTGTGCTCAAATTTACAGACACTTGATACACCAACAAAGAAATAGAACAAAACATAAACATAAACACAAAACAAATCAGTAGACAATTGGCATAGCACAGGACAACATTAATTTAATTTTTGTTATTTGTTATTTGTTTATTCAATTTTGTGTAAGTTTCCGCTTTTAATATGAAAATGTAATTTTTAATATCATTGTAAAAAACCCCTTTTTTGTTATGTGTAGAGTCCCTGAGGATGACTTTCGAAGAAAGTCGAAATATTGGACAATAAAAAAGCAACAATTAAAAATGCAAAAAAAGAGTATTTTTTTTAATTTGACCTATAGCCCATCAAAACCATCAAATTTAAAATTAAGAGGTCGCCAAAAAAACTATTTAAACATAAACGAAAATAATACAAATTTGGCGACCATTTTGTATGGGAGGTAAGCTACGACAGTTACCGTGCGAAATGACAGACAGACGGACAGTCGGTCAGACGGACAGACGGACATGGCCTAATCGACTTAGGAGGTGATGCTGATCAAGAATATATATACTTTTCCATACCGGACACGCCTCCTTATGGGCGTTACAAACGGTGTCACAAAAACAATATACCCTTGGACACTAGTGTGCAGAGTATAAAAATGATTACGTAATGTTTAGTGCTAACATATATCTTTAAAACAAAGCTGGGCATAGTTAATCGAGAATTTAACTTCGTTAATCCGGAAATAGTTAATCAAAAATTTAACTTCGTTAAATTAAAAAGTTAATTGCGTTGAAAAGTTAACTTCGTTAAAAGTTAAATTAAATAGTTAAATTCTCTATAGAAAAAAATTTCTTTTTCCAAAAAACGCATTAAAAAACATTTTAACTATATACAATTGAATGCCTGCACTCACAGACCCTTTTTTTATCGATATGCAAATAAAACTTAAAAAATGAAAACTTTGTAAAAATTTTACAAAACGAATTTGCCGACGCGCTTTTTTTTGGTTGTCACTACGCACCCAGAGTTCCAAGTTGATTGGAAAATGTCGGCGGCGGCTAAACAGTTTCACCGCCGACCAAGCCGATACATTTGACAACGGGCTAGGCGCGCCGTCTCGACTTGGAACTTTAAATATTTTTCAACAACACGAAAGAGTTCGGTGTTTACAATTTTTCAACAGTGTGGCTAGGTAGATTATTAAAAATAGTATGAATTCTTAATTTTTACTTTTCTTTTTACATTCAATAATAAAAAAATTTTTTTCGTTTCAAAGTTAACTAATGCTAGTTAATCGAAGAAATTTAACTTAACTAAATGAAAAAGTTAATGGTTTTCGAAATTAACTGAAACGTTAAAAGTTAACCAAAAATGTAACTTCGTTAATTAACTAGTAACGAATTAACTAGTTAATGCCCAGCTTTGCTTTAAAAGAAACTATTTCTCATATTTATACCACCACACTCACTGTGGCAGGGTATACTAACTTCGACACAACGTTTGTAACGCCCATAAGGAAGCGTGTCCGGTATTAAAAAGTATATATATTCTTGATCAGCATCACCGCCGGAGTCAAATCAGCCATGTCCGTTGGTCCGTCTGTCCGTCCGCACGATAGCTGTCGCAGTTTTGGAGATATCGACTTGAAACTTTGGGTACATGTTTTTCTCGTGAAGTCACTCAAGAAATTGTAAAAGGGGAAATCAAAACTTAAAACTAGAGAGTGGACTATCTTCGGCTATACCGAAGCTGAAATACCCCCACACAGTAGGAAGAAGTACCTCGAACATAAAATGTGGTCTCAAGACCCTATTTTGAGCCAATTCTAGGTGGTTTTGGAGCCCGGACCATGTCCAAAATTCATTTCTAAAAATTTCCAATCAAATCCACCAAAAAAAAATATATATTCTTAAGACCCCATTTAGACCCTTACATATGGGGCTTCGGAACCTCGGACCATGTCAAAAATACGTTTCTAAACATTTCCAATCGAATACAACCATAAAAAAGACTTGAAAAATGTTTACCTTTTTTTCGGTGTATGGGAGCCACGCCCAGTTTTTATCCGATTTGGCTGATTCTCGAACTTGATCTCAGTATTCACGAGAAAAACATGTACCCAAAGTTACAAGTCGATATCTTCAAAACTACGACCGCTATCGTGGGTACGGAAGACGGGCAGACAGACGGACATGGCTAAATTGGGGGTATACAAATTTATATATCGGAAAGCAGATTTTTGCTACAAAAAAAGATTTAGATTCGGTTTTAGTACGTCAAAATACATAATACGAAAATAAAAATTGAAAAAATCCAATGATTAAATCGCTTTGCAATAAAAATAATCGACAATCGGAAATAATGTTTAGTCGTAACAGGTGAAAACAATGTTGCTTTGCAATAAAAATAATCGACAATCGGAAATAATGTTTAGTCGTAACAGGTGAAAACAATGTTAGGTGGCAACGCTAGCCTTGTGGCAATATTATTTCCTTAAAGGTGGCAATGTTAAATCAAAGCTACCCAGCAAACATTTTGGTTTGGAAAGAAGTTATTTGTAAGCTTACTCGAGTAAGTGTTTTCTTTGGAAACAAGTGTTACAAAAAACTGATTTTTTATTATAAACTAAGCGAAACGGAATATTGACTGTAAGCTTACAATTTAGGTTTGTAAAACAATGTTTTGTGATGGTTGTTAATTCATGTTTTGTAAACATTGACTGTAAGCTTACAATTTAGGTTTGTAAAACAATGTTTTGTAATGGTTGTTAATTAATGTTTTGTAATTCAATTAATCCTTTTTTTACACATTACCAGGGACGTAAACAGGGGGGGGGGTTTGGGGTGTTCGAACCCCCCCCCGAAATCTATGAAGTAATAGAAAAATGTATGGAATAGTTATGAAATTTAAAAGAATTTAAGAGAAAGTTCCGTATCTCCTGGGTATTTTATTGTATTAAAAACTTTCGTGTACCAAAAAATGGAAAAATTCCAGTTTTAGCATTCGTTATTAATCTTCGAATATCACGGTTTACATTTACATCAAAGTGAAACAGCTTGTGAAAGTTTAAAGTTATTCGAAATTTCCTGTGAATCAAATGAAAGTGTGTTTAAAATGAAAGCAGGGACATACCCATGAAGGAGAGGGGGGTTTTGAGGGCTTTAGGCCCCCCCCCCGAAATATATGAACACAATACGTCGATTTTAGAACAAATCCTTTTCTCATAAACTCCACTTCAGGATTTTTTTACAATTTTTTTATTACACCTTTTTTTTATGAAAAATCAAAAAATTTATTTTGAAAAAAGCGTTTTCTAGTTTGTGAAAAAATTTGTGAAAACCCCCCCCGAAATTTTTTTCTGGTTACGTCCCTGCACATTACATATATAAATAAAGCTGCTGTATAGTTTTTAATGTTGATTTTTATTTAATTAAGAAAACAGTTTGTACATAGATATAACGAGATGTTAAATTCAATAAATAGTTAAACAAGTGATAAAAATTATAAATTAAATTCAATAAATAGTTAAAAAAGTGATAAAAATTATAAATTAAATTCAAACATTAGTTAAACATGGGGTTAAATTTATTTATAACCATTTTTTTGTTTCTGAGTACTGGAGGCGTTGTTTATGCCTATTTTTCCCAAACTGAAAAAAGTATTTGCACGCTCCGACAAAGTCTTCTTCACTGCCATGGTGATGGCTGACGAGAACATCTACAATTAAAGGAGAACAATAAAGAAATTTGACAAATTCATACATAAATAAATACAAACTTTGTATAGCCATAGTAGTTGTTAGGCTTCGAGCGGGCAGTTTTTCGGTTGGCCCCTCCACGAAAATTGGTCTGCCACCTTATCCTCCATGAGCTTCCGCCAGCACGTCTTAACAAATTTTTGCTTATTTTGCGCAGAAATAGATTTAAGTTGGAATTCCTGCAAAATTAAAATTTTCACAAACTTATTTCCTAAACCATATTTATATTGCGCTTTTTTAGTATACTTACAAGTTGTTGAAGCTGATCGCGATTTTTTTGCAGATTTCCCTCAAACTCCATAAATTTATCTATCAGCGAATACTTGTATTTATTTCAATTATATTGAAATTAAAATCGCCTTCGCACCACAAGAAAAATTTTAGAATGAAAAATATTTTTCAATATATGATTGAAAAATCAAAGTGATAAAAAATATCTAAAAAGTGTTTTCAAAGTAATAAATTTTCCAAACCTTTTCCAAACGTTTTCCAAAAATTTATAAAATGCTTACAAAATTGTTTGGAATTAAGTTAATTTCCAAACATTTTCCAAAATTTACAAATATGTTTACAAATTTGTTTGGAATTAAATTTATTTCCAACATAAATTCCAAACATTTTCCTAAATTTTTAAAATGTTTACAAATTTGTTTGGAATTAAATTAATTTCCACACAATTTCCTAAATTTAAGAAATGTTTACAAATTTTTTTGTAGTTAAGTTAATTTCCAACATATATTCCAAACATTTTCCAAAAATTTATAAAATGTTTACAAATTTGTTTGGAATTAAGTTAATTTCCAACCCCACTTACGTAATACTTCAATAAATGTTTGCTGGGTATATTTGCTACTTTTTGTGTGTATATACACATTCACCACACAGCTTGCTGAACTATATCGCCATTAGCTGAAGTTATTTTATAGCTGGCTGTGGTCTGTTGGTTAGAGCTTCGGCCTATGACTGCGGCAGTCATAGGTTCAAGCCCGCCGCCGGACTTAGTTTTTGTTTTTTTAATTCCATTGCTTAATTTTTTTTTATTTTTTTTAATCTTTCTTTTTTAATTCTTTTTTAATGTAACAGTTCAACTTTACACATTAGGCAACTATTACATCATCAAAAAAAATTTAATAAAAGTTCACATATTTCACAAATTTCTATAAAAAAAAAATTACATATAAAAACATAGAAAATATGTTTGCTTCTAAATATACACCATATATTTAGTAAACATTTAAATTTACTAGTACATAATATTTCACGTGTACGAGTATAAAATTTAATAGTGCGATTCATTTAAAGTGTACCCACCAGTCCAGAGCAGTCAAAATATATGAAATTTGACAGTTCTTTTAAGCAACTGCACGTTTCGAGTATAATATTTTTATTGAAGGAAATTCTTAAGTGAAACTTATGTGTGTATCAACGTACGCCATTATTGTGAATAATTCATAAGAAGCCGAAGCCGATACTAAAATAAAAAACTATTAAAAACTGTTTTTTTCGTGTATTTTCATTCAAATTCGAGTGTATAAATATACATTTAGTTTTTTAAGGAACTAAAATTTTATTTAAACAAATAATAAAAGTAACCAAATGAATTGACAAACGAATTTGGGCCTCCTAGATCAAAACTAACAGGAGCCTCGGATTATCCCGTGTAAGAAAAATTGGATTTTTTTAAAATAATTTTTTTAAATTTGGAGTAAAGCATAAAATATTGCCATCTAAGTAGCTGTTTTTTAAGGACTGCCCAAATCCGTCAGGTTTTGGGCAAAGGATGTTCTTGTTGATGGTAAATACCACTTGTGAAGCTTTGAACTTTAAATGTAAAATTTTACCAAAATCGGTCCCGGATTTGAGCACTACTTTTCATATATGTTGGCGCAGCAATTTGGGCTACATTTCTAAAAGGTAGAATCCTTCCGTGAGCCTCATACAGTTTACCAGGACTCCTTTTAATATAGACATCAGGGCGAGTAGTAAGCTTCCAAATCTATATTTAAAATTCACTCAATATTCGATGATTACTAAGCTAAATTTTAATCATATTTTTTGATTTGTGGGCCTATTATGTCCTATTGGAAATTCCATCAATTACACAATTTTACATTAAAGTCTCAAGAAAATCAGTAAGACCGTTTAGATGTGATGTGGGCTAGAAAATCGTATCGTAAAAAATTAGTTTTGGTTTTCGGTGTCGCAAAAATAAGAAAAAAAATTTAAAAAACTTCGTCCATTTTTTGAAAAAACCGAAGCCGAATGTGCATTTTTGGCCTGTAACGGCCGAAGCCGTTGCCGAAGCCGATTAATCGGTCTGCCTCTAGTTCTTATTGATTGTTTGGTAGTTTTCTGGTTTTTTTAATAAGAAAAATAAAGTAAAAAACTAATTGTCAAGCAATGAAAATGCAAAAAAAAAGGAAAAATACAAGCAAATTACCCGTGTGACGTCAAACAGAGCAATGCGGTATCTAATTGTGTCTTACTTGCGAACATCTGATTAAATTTACCTTTTCACTACTTTTTGTTTACTTTTAAGTAAAAACCATACGTTTCTTTTATTAAACCATTCAAAATATAAAAAAATTACCTCTATTGAGTTATCCTTCTTTCAATATTTTCAAGTACCTTACTTGAACTCCTACCCTTTAAATTGAATTCAAATGACTGTGAAAAATTAAATAAAATGTTTTGAAGTATATCGAACGCCACAGATATTTATATATGAAATTATAAAGTGACTCAAGCACGAACGTAATCACGCACACTCACGCACTAATTGAAATTTTCAATCACGCTCACGACATTAATTGCGGCAAAACGACTCAATTTGGAGAAAATGTTTTTTTGTTTGTTTTCTCGTTTGAGTTTGTGTTCAAAAGTAGAATATTTGAAGCAAACCTACTCCGAACATATTAATTCTTTGAGTGCAGCTTACATATGAGAATACGGTGGAACTAATTTGGGTCCCCGGACACTGCAATGTCGACGGAAACGAAGTGGCAGATTCCTTAGCTTGTCAGGGAGGTAATCTAGGGCAAATCACTGTCGAGACGGCAAAACCGTTACAATCCTTGAAAAATGATATAGCAGACTATGCATTAAAAGCTCTCAAAAGAATTTGGGACGAAATCATCTCTACTCGAACCACAAACAAACTAATACAGTTAAATAAAAAAGAATTATATAACATGATGGGGATACTTACGGGGCACTCAGCACTAGAGAGTCACCTATTCAGAATAGGGGTGCTCGAAACTGAAGTATGTAGGGCTTGTGCAAAATAACCTGAAAACTTGGAGCATTATCTATGAAACTGTCGAGCTTTCGAGAAACTTCGGAAGCAAATCATGGGATCCTCGGTATTCCAAAACCTATTAGAGGTGGAAGGTTCGATTGGGAACTGGTTAAACTGTTTGTGGATGGCACCAGGAGATGGAAGGAAGATACCCGAAAATTATCAAAATTTCGGGTATTTTTCTAGCACAAAAAAAAGGAATTGAATCGAGTCTATTTTAACATATAACTGAAGTGGAGGATGGATATGCGGTATGTAACATACAAATTATTTCGAGTAAATCAGTTTCGAAGTGATGCTCGAGCGATTTTTTGTGAAAATTTATCAAGTTTAGACGGATGTGTTGTAGGGTATTTGTACATCTTTCAGTGTTCCAAATTACATCAAAAACAATATTACAACAACATTACAACACAAATTACAAGAACTGTTCTTAAATACAATTAGAACATCACCATTACAAGCAGGATTTTATTTTGTATTGTTTGAGAAGTAATAAAAAAAAGACCGATGAACACACCTTTCAAAATGCCCGTATCACAAAAGTCAGTAAAGAAAAAATCCAAATAGTGCGATTTTGTATAAGAAAATTCGTAACTTTAAATTTAATATCCCGGAAACTAGATTTTTACACATCAAAACTTTTGCAAATTCGGTTTGACTTTAAAAAAAAATTTTTAATCGAGGCGTAGCTCTAGCGCTTCACTTAAGCCTTCCGTTAGTCTAAAAAACAAAACAGAAATTGGCATTATGTCCATTTAAAAAATTTGAAACGAACATAATGTCCATTGACTTTATGTCCATTTTTTTTTACTTTATTTCCTCATTTGGACTTGACATTATGTCCAAAAAACTCTTCTGCGGTCAATTTCGAGTCGTCGAAATTTCGTTCCAAGATTTTGATTTTTACATTTCTGCACATTTCATTACATTTATGAGATATTGTTGCATAATTTCTAAAACTCTAGGGCGGTGTTTTCGGGTACGAGGAATTCGAATCTAATGTTAATATTGCCTAAAACGGCCACTACTGGTCGCAAATATTTCTGTGGCGAAATGCAATAATCACTTAAGTCGACTTAAGCATGAATTGAATACGGTATTCTACTTCAAAATACGAAACTTTTTTTGTATTGCATGAATTTTAAAAAACATCTAGAAAAAAGTTAAGTTAACCCATTCACGACGAGTGTTACCATATGGTAACGCTGATAGCGTTCCACGGTATATTCAATTAAAAAAATACTTGAACAAATATCACTAATCTGTTTTTTGATTTAAATAAAGCATGCTTAGATCTTTCTTTTGATATATAATTCTAAGCAATCGCTCGTCAGTAGCGATCGTGGCGGATAATTGAAAAGTAGTGTTTTTGAAAAGTGGGCAAAAACAGCGAAAAGTCACGACCTTTCCAGTAACAATATTTTTCATTGCCATAGAAAGTTATATATTTTAAATATTTTTTTTTTGGCATTTGGGTAGTATATCAAAGTATTAGAAAACGTATAAAATAAAATTATTTATAACTTCTGTGTTACCTTTTTATCATTTTGAATTTTGCTGTTACCATATGGGCACGCTCGTCACAACCCTAGCAAATTTAAATTTTCTTACTGAAAATGTTTGTATGAGCTTTTTTTATGTAAAATTAAATATATTTTATTTGTATATTGATTTGAAAGTGTGTTTGTGTACTTAAATAATTAAAAAAAAATTTTTTTTTAATATTCAGATTTTAAATAATTTTTTGTACGTGTTTATGTACATATTAGCGTACATATTCGAGTATTTTTTGTAAAATGAAGTAAATTTTTTCTATATATTGGTTTGAAATATATTTTTTTTTAACTTTTTTCATATAAAGTTAAAAATATTTTATCTATAAATTCTACTTGGTGTACTTATGAAAAATTAGCAGCACCTCTTAAGTTGATTTAGCCATATCCGTATGTCTGTACGTTATTTTGATTGGTATGGGCTATTGAAGGAGCTAAATGAAAGCTATGCGGTCCAAACATTGAATTTATCCTTTGGAAATCCTAGAAGGAGTTGGTATTGCAAATGGGCGAAATCGATCAGCTGCCACGCCTACCTTCCATACAAGTGAGAGTCGAGTTTTGCAACAAATGTTACCCTATTTCACGGGAATTGTGGTAGGAAAATTCTCCGTAAGATATATTGTCCGCTTTGCGTCGATGGTGAGTGCCGCAAAAGCTATATGAGCAATACCCCGATCATGACATGACATCGTGACGCATACAAAATCCACGTCTAAGATGGCTAGGTCATGCCGAGCTGATGAATGTAAAAAAGTACTACTAAATGGAGCACATGTGAGTACCGTCGGTGGAATGAGCGGAAGATGGCCACCAGGTCTCAGATGGAAGGGTGTATGGTATATATAGGCTTACTTCGACCAGCTGAAACTTACTCAATTGGTTTTTAACAAATTTACATTACGATGAAGACATTTAGGCGAGCATAATTTTATCCGGCTGGACAAGATTATTATGAGGAAGATGAAGGAGGTACTTCCTATGGTCGTACACCTCTTTTACAGCCATGTAAATTGTGTATGTCAAATGATGACGAGGACCTTTCCAATTGCAGTTCATATGGAGATATTTCTTATGTTATTGAAAACCTAAGCAGTATTTTGGTGTAGGCGGAGATACATATCATATACAGTGGCGGACAGATAATTAGGCCAGCCTTTTGTAGTAATTTTGAACGACTACCAAAATTGTAAGAATATCAACTTGAATACTATTGAAAAGGTTTATTGGACCCCATTCAATGATCACTACCAGGACACTTATCAAGAAAATCCTAGTTGAAAACTGACCTACTTTTCTAACTTTTTGCCTAGGAGCTATAAAATTTTTTTTTTTGATGCAAAAATGTGCGTTTTTTCAAAACAAACTACTTTGCTGAAGAAACTTTTGTGATCAAAAATGCTCCTGAATTTATAGAATTTTTTTTAACAAAATATTTTTTTTAAAAAACTTTTAGATTTAAAAAAATTAGTCGATAAAAATTTTTTTTACAAAATAAATCTTAAAACATTGGTAAACTTTCAAGAATTTAAAATTAAAGTAGTTATAAACAATAATATCTTAAATTAGGTAATTTTGCTAGGGTTGTGACGAGCGTTACCATATGGTAACGGCCAGGGCTGGGCAAACGGTAAGCGGTCCAAAAAAAAAAAAGTTAGAAATTCGTTTCTTAGGCCATTTCTAGGTATTCCTGAAAAAATCTTGAAAAAATTCCGAAAATTTCGCTCTCGTCATTAATGGGTTAAGTTGGCGACTTTAAAATCTGCAATGATATTCGGAGGAAAGTACCCAAAAACCCTTAATTTTAAATCGAAATTGCTGAAATTAATTTAAAGGAAATTTATTTTCTGCTTTTTAGTCGGTTAAAGGGTTATATTTTTACTTGTTTTTTACTCTTTTTTTATTAGGTTTTAAGTCAGCATTAAAGTAAAATGAGTAAAATGATACAAAAAGTTGCGCTTTTATTACATACAAATTTCCAAAAACCCAAATTTTAAAAAAGTTTAAAATTTTTTTGCGCTCCTAACTTTTTAGACCAAAAAAAATAAAGTCGGATTCCTCATACCCGAAAACCGAAATATTGAAACCTTTAAGCGAATTTTTGGTTAAAATACAAAATTTTCTTAAGTACAAAATATGTAAAAAAAGTCAAATATACAGAAAATTTTCAAAAATTCTGGAACACTTCTTTTTACTAAACTTTATTATCCAAAAAAGTTTGTTGTTCAACTGCGCTACTTTTTGCAACCAAAAACAAGTTTTTAACCCCCAGGAAAAAAGTTAGAAAAAGAGCTACATTTTTAACCAGGATTTTCTCGATAATAACTGAAGAGATTAGAGTGTCCTGAGTATCTTTCGAAAGTAATTGAATAGACCTTTCCATTGATACCAATATCGATACTATGAATTGTGGCTGTGAGCCATACTTTTTCACTCACTGTATACATATTTTCCTTTTTTATATAATCAAATGGAGGGATGACATAAAGTCAATGGTATTAATGTCAAATGACATTAATACCGATTTATTTGGACATAATGTCAACTGACATTTTCCCATACATTTCGAATTTTCCCATACAAAATCGCCCAATTTTGATTTATTCTTTACTTACTTTTGTGATGATGGCATTTTGAAAGGTGTGTTCATCGGTTTTACCAGCCCCGTGCGCAAGGGGGTTTTTGGGGGTTAATTATTAATTATTAATTAAAATTATTGAAGCGATACTCAAATTTAATCGATTTTACAAGGTTTTAAGGAATTGAAATTTTCTGTTGCCAAACAATTTATTTTTTATGATTTGGCGAAGCAAATTTTTGTTCGTAAGCTGGAATTAATACAGTTTTTATGACAAAGTTTTTTGTTACACACCTTGGAAAGCATTGATTTGATCAAACCATTTGTCGGTGTCCTAGTGGTGCTTGTTCTTCTTTTCGCCAAAAATTTGTCTCCTCAGTCCCCAGCAAATCTTCTTTGGCAGTTAATTTAATTTTCGGGAATTGCATTATTCTCACAAAATTGCTTTACTTCGTTCTATCGAACTCAAAGTGCATCTTTGCAGCAATTTGATAATGCGGTGGGCCCAATGTCTTGCCACAATATGAACTTGCCGCCTTTTGACATAGACGTGTTTCATGGTGATTATACTACTTGGCCTTCATTTCGTGACTTTTTCACAGCCTTGTATATCACAAACACGCGCCTTACCCCGGTTGAAAAACTTTTTTATCTCAACCAGAAGACAAAAGGTGAGGCGAGCGATATTGTAAAAATGTCGCCTTTAACAAAAGACGGGTTCACACAGGCGTGAAAAAATCTTTCAGACCGATTCGAAAACATACGAATTTTGGTCAACAGCCAATTAAAGGTTCTTTTCAACCTACCGGCTATTAATTCCGAATCGGGTAGTGCGTTGCACAAATTGGAGCGTGATATTAACAATTGCACCTCCACATTAAAATTGTATGATATCGACATCAGCAATTGGGATGCAATTCATATTTACGCTCTCCTTATGGGAGCAAAGTATAGATAAAAAGTCTGAAATTCCGAAATGGAAAGATCTAGATAATTTTCTTACGAATAGATTTCAAACTCAGAACAGCATTCCCTTGGAAATTGTCCTAAATTCGTACACTCAAAGAATTATTATGTTTGGAAAACGTTTGCTGCAAATATACAACTTTTGAATACAAACTTAAACAAAAATACATACGATTGTAAAAAGTTTACATGTTTTTTAAAGGTATGTTTTTCCTCTATCAAATGGATTTTTAACATTTAAGATTCAATAAAAAAATTTATTTTTGACTAATTATTATGTGAATGAGAAAAATGCAAAATGCATAAATGCGATTTAAACGGTTTTAAGAACTGATCCAGAAAAACTGGGAGACACGGGCTCTCTTTTTTAACCCTCTCTCACAGAATCTGTCAATTCCGATCATGTGCGTTTTTTAGTGTCGGACGGTGTAATAAATAAATTTGCAACAATTTAAAAACGTTTCCAATAAAAGTATTGCATTTTACTTTCATTGGAAACGTTTTTAAATTGCTGCAAATTAAAAACTAATTTCTAAAAAACGTTTAAACGAATTCGATGTAAGCTTCGTTTTTATCAACCAGAACGAAAGTAGCTCAGTGGCACAGCGTGTATGTGTGTAACTTATAAACCTTACTTTAACGTTGGTCGCAAACGAAACAACAAACGAAGTGTGTTTGTCTAATTTATCGTTTCTTACGAACGAAAAAATTCTTTGAGTGTAGGCATGAGCAATAATGAAGGTTAGCAGTAGTGCGCCGACACCATTTGTGTCTAAATTGTTTTGCACATTCGCACCATGTATGAGAGTGCACAATAGGGATGGGCACTTTTGAAAAAACACCGGTTTTTAAAAACCGGTGGTAAAAATTTTCGGTTTTTTCCAACGGTAAAAAGCCGAACAAAAACACCGGTTTTGATTAAATCTTTAATACGGGAATTGATTCTGGCTACGGCAAAACTATAAGGATGTCATTTGTAGTCTGAAACCGCCTCATGTATTCCCTGAAATACATGATATTTAAATATTTATAAAATATTTATTTTTCTAAAAATGTAACTACATTTTGGTGTTAAATCATTTTAAAGTAAATAATTTTTAACAGAATGGCGGCCACCAAATGCTGGCGGAGTTTCGATTATCCACCTCCCAACTTCATGCTTTTCATACACAAATTCATTGCGCATATTTGTCTTTTTTTTTGGTGAAAAATTACACTTCACTATTTATTTTTGCTTTTTTTTCCAGAAGTAATTTTTTGCGCGAAAATGGGTTATTTCTTTGTAAGAGGGATGGGCGATACGGTTGATGCTATCAAAATCGATATTTTTTTAGCAATATATCGAAAACTAAAATGCGATGGCAGATGAAAATTGATGAAAAAGTAGAAAATATAGTAAATAAAAAAAAACAGGTGTTCAGCATTTTCCACCGTTCAGCGGTGTTTTGGCTCGCAAAAAAACCCTGTAAGAGGCGCCATAATTCGCTTTTGCATAGGGAAGTTTCGAGTCCATCTGCTTCAAATAATCAGGCTGAATCCTCTCGGCCCCCTCAGGTTACCAATTCAATTCTAAGCTCTGCTAACTCTTCCCCTATTACGACAGAAATAGTTATTTTAAGTACCGCCATGGTGACCATTTGTCATCTTGATATAGTCAAAGCTGGGCATTAACTTCTTCTTCTTCTTATGTCCTGTTGTCCCTCGGGGGACATAGGGCCATAGGAAACGTTTCCAACATATACGATCCTTCGCGATGAGTTTTATCTCCTTAAATGATTTTCCTGAAGCTTGGATTTCGTAATCGAGCGTTCTTTCCCATGTGCATTTAGGTCTCCCTCGTCTACGGCTGCCTTGCGGGTTCCGTAGACGAGGTTTGTTAGCAGGTCCGTCATCAGCCAGGTCTCACAGCCATACAGCAGTACAGATTTCATGTTGGAGTTGAAAATGCGTCATTTCGTGCGAATGGAGAGTGTAGATGAGTTCCAAAGTTTGTTCAACTGTGCAAAGAAACCTCGGGCTTTGAATATCCTGTTAAGAACATCTTCTGCGGCACCTCCATCAGTAGAAATTATGCTTCCCAGATAAGTGAAACTTTAACCATTGTCTATGGTGTCAACTCCTGCGGTAAAGTTGTTATACATGTCTGTGGCATTTATTTTGAGTGACTTGCCGAGTTGATTCTAAGACCCGCTTTGCCCGACTCTTCGATGAGGTCGGCGATCTTACTTTGCATATCGGATTGTTTGGATGATAGTAGGCAGATATCGTCGGCATAATCAAGGTCTTCTAGGTGGTTAGAGAGATTCCAACGTATGCCTCTCTGGGCGCCGTCCAAGGCTCTGGACAAGACATCGTCGAGCACATTCAAGAACAGGATAGGTGAGATTAGACAACCCTGACGCACACCGGAAGTAGAATTTAAAGCGGATGATATGTTGCCATTGTGCTGCACCCTGCATTTAAAACCATCGTATTGCGCGCGAATCAGACGAATGATTTTTGGAGAGATTCCTCTAAGCCGCAAGGAGTTCCAGATGCATTCTCTATGTATGCTGTCGAAGGCGGTACTATAATCGACAAAAACCAGTTGAAGTGCCGTACGAAATTCGGCCGACTGCTCCACTAGTTAATTAGTTAATAGTTAATTAACGAAGCTAAATTTTTGGTTAACTTTTAACGTTTCAGTTAATTTTGAAAACCATTAACTTTTTCATTTAGTTAAGTTAAATTTCTTCGATTAACTAGCATTAGTTAACTTTGAAACAAAAAAAAATTTGTATTATTAAATGTAAAAAAAGAGTAAAATTTAAGAATTTATACTATTTTTAACTGACTAATTTAAAAATTATTTCACAAAACAATTAAATACATTTGCCGATATATTTCGAAGTATTTTATATTGCATTTTTATGTATGAATGGACTCTAAACACAATTGCGTTCTCAGCCATCGTCAGGATGTTTACACACATCGTATTTTCCATTTCTCAAATTTCTCAAAATGGCGAAAAACTGAGAACACCATTGTGTTTAGAATGGCTTGTGATATTTGTTCTTAACCAAACTTCATTCGTTTCATTATTATTATTTCATATTCTAATAAAATTTGAATTCCTTTATATAAATATAAATAAATTGTTTCATACACGAAATTTCGCTTTTTGATAAAAATTTCATATTTGCATAAAAGCCGATCGAAAAAAGGGTCTGTGAGTGCTGGCACTCAATCGTATATAGTTAAAATGTTTTTTAATGTGTTTAGTTTTTTTTTATTTTTTATAGAAAATTTAACTATTTAATTTAACATTTAACGAAGTTAACTTTTCAACGAAATTAACTTTTTAAATCAACGAAGTTACATTTTTGATTAACTATTACCGAGTTAACGAAGTTAAATTATCGATTAACTATGCCCAGCTTTGGATATAGTGTAAACAGCGCTAGCGCTTATCGACTCGGGCTCAGAATACAGTTTTATATCGGACAGATTACATCGTATATTAAAACTTCCACATCAAAATGTCAAGGCTAAAGTTTTCGGTTTGAACAAAGTTGTATCGGTACACCCTCAGAAAATGTGCAGCTTTGTCATTGAATCTCCAATAGATTCGAATTTAAGGATCGAGGCAAAGGGTCTCATTCTACCTCAGCACACCGGAAACGTGCCAACACATTCAATTGATGCAGCGGATGTGCAGAACTTTATCCTAAAATTCTTCGAGAATGTATTCGTTAACTAGTATTGGGATCGCTTATCGCCCAAAAACTGTTTTTGGATGGATTTTTACTGGCCCAATGCCACAGAACGGTAGATCGGGTGTTCGACCTCTACCGTCTGACTTCGATCGAAATTCACACAGCACCTCGGGAGTTCGACCAAGACCGCCGGACCTCGAGAAACAGTGCCATCACAATTCATCGCTCTTAAAGCCGTCTGCTGTTACCACAATAATGAATCGCCACTCGGGAGTTCGACCAAGACCGCCAGACCTCGAGAAACACAATTCATCGATCATAAAGCATTATTTTGTTAAAAGAACGAAAAATCGCAGCAACTTGGGAGTCCGACCTAGATCGTCTGACCTCGAGAAAAATAATCATCGTTCGGGAGTTCGACCAAGACCGTCGGACCTCGACACAAATCGAGAACCTGGAGCACGATTGCGAACGGCGAGCAATAAAGCAAACCATACGCACCGTACTAACGCTAATCGTCAAGAATCGGGAGTTCGACCACGACCGTCGGACTTCGATCAGTACCACGCATCTCGCCATGTCTGCCGCAGGAATGACGTTGCCAAAAGCAGCGTCACCAGGATTATTGGCATCAGGACTGTCGTCGCAACGCATATCGTCGTGAGGACTGAATTTCCATTGTGGATTTTTTTGTTATATTTATATGCACTTGTAGCATGAGTAGGTTAATGTGATTGTATGTAATTTGTATATATATTTATGTTTGAGATGTAGATGACGTTTGACTCTCTTGTCAAACTCAAAAAGCAGCGACTTCGGCTTCACTGAAGGCGCCAAGTAAAATATTCAATTGTATTAGAATGACCAAAGAGGTAAGATCGCCAATCGACCGTGCCACATCGAAAATAAACCTAATTATTATAAAGTTTACTGAAACCACTCCTTCTTTTTATTTATCGGCTTCCACGGAAAACACTTCGAGAACCAGACCCAATTCAAACACAAGGTTCCGAGATATTTAGGGGGTCTTGAGTAGAGACGGACCGAAATTCGGTTTCGGCTTTTCGTGTTTTGGATTCGGCAGAAAAAAAAAATCGTTTTCGGCCAAATTTTTTTTCTGCCGAAATTTCGATATTTCTGCCGAAAATTTCCGCTTGATACGAAAAATGTAACAAATAAATAACAAAGATTACAATGATCGACAAAACTGAACTTTTTGTGTGTTAAATATACTTGATAGACAAATTCTTATGTATTTTGCAATGCTGAATACGAAAATAATAATGAAATCTTTCCGGCATGCATTAAAAATGTTCTCCCAAGTAACACAAGTAGTTCGTGGCGCTGATATGTAGACCGCAGACAGTGCGCATGTATAATAATCAGGAAAGACAGAAATATGCACGAAAAAGTCAGAAATTTGTATGCAAATATGCACGAAAAACGGCAAAATATGCTCTCAAATATGCACAAGAAAATTAAAAAAAAAAGTCGAAGTCAATTTTTTCTTTAAATTTTATTTAACACTAGCTTATACCCACAGCTTCGCTCGCAATAATTTTGTTATTTCATGTTAACGTAGAAATGTTATATGTATTATTTAAGCAACTGAAATAAAAATAGATTTTGCAAGTCATCCCTCTGCCCATTCACCTCCCAGCACCAAATCCAAAATTTCAGCGAAATCCCTTGAATAGGACCCAAGTTACAGAGCTTTAGAAATTTTAAGGCGTGGCAGTGGGTGGACTGCAAATTTTCAGAATCAACATATTACCAATTCATTACCCAAAACCACATATAAAATTTCAGCGAAATCGGTTAAACACTGCATAAATTATAGCATTTTAGAATAATATTTGCCACGCCCACCTCGAACGCCCAAATTTAATGAAATGGCATATAGCCTATGATGAGATCAATAAAATTACATACATTTGGGTATGTGTTTCATTAAAATCGGTCAAGTATTTCTTGAGTTAAAAGGGAACAAACATACATACATACATACACTGCACGAAGACCAACATAAAATGTTAAAAATCTTTTATTGTATTACTGATACAGGGCATATTTATTGCCAAATATTAAGTTGTACTAACAATTAATTAAATTAACTTAAAGAAGACTAAATTCATGCACTCAAATATTTTTGATAAATAAATAAAAATCAGTTCATACGAACAAATAATAAGACCAAACTATAAAAATTTCGGAAATATTATAAATATTATTTTTGTTTAATTTTTAGTAGTTAGTATATGAACCCTTTTTAATTATAGCATGTTGAAGACGCCGTGGCATTGAGTTAATTAAAGACTTAATACAATGTTCTTCCATTTTGTTCCATTCAGCAGTAAGGTCACTTTTAAGGCATTTTACATTGTCAAATTGTCTCCCATTCTTGAAAAACCACTCGGATAATATTGCCCACATGTTCCCAATGGGGTTTAGGCTGCAAGCGGGCCAGCCCAAAACAGGTATGTTCCGCGTACTCAAGAACCGTTTTGTTGCCTTGGATGCATGAATTGCAGCATTATCTCCATTCGCCTGCAGCCGTTTCAACACCTAAACTCAAAAGAACTTCATCAAGTAGCTCTATATACTTAAAGCTGTCCATTTTGGACCAAAAAAAACAAATCGGGGTCTTTTCAACAATTTTAATTTTTCGATATTTTATCGAATTTTTCGATTTTTTATCGACATTTTTTCGCTATTTTTACAAAAATTCGATTTTTTATCGATAATTTTTCGATTTTTTATCAATAATTTTTCGATAATTTATCGATAATTTTTCGATATTTTATCGATAATTTTCCAATATTTATCGATAATTTTCCAATATTTATCGATAATTTTAGTTTCCTGATCCATTTAAAAATTTTGTTCCAATTCCATTTGGTTCTGGTCCAATTCCATTTCGTTCCGGTTTCATTCCCATTTCGTTCCCGACCTCATTTTCAACCGAATGCAGAAAACCGCATCCAAATCAGTTAAGTATTTCTCAAGATAAACGAAAATAATATAAAATTGGCGGCCATTTTGTATGGGAGGTAGACGTGGCTCTTATCCGATGTTGCCCATTTTCAATACCGTCCAATCATTCGCCAAAATAAGAGGAATCCCAAAATTTGGAGGCGATCGGTTAAGTATTTCTCAAGATAAACGAAAATAATATAAAATTGGCGGCCATTTTGTATGGGAGGTAGGCGTGGCTCTTATCCGATGTTGCCCATTTTCAATATCGTCCAATCATTCGCCAAAATAAGAGGAATTCCAAAATTTGGAGGCGATTGGTTAAGTATTTCTCAAGATAAACGAAAATAATATAAAATTGGCGGCCATTTTGTATGGGAGGTAGGCGTGGCTCTTATCCGATGTTGCCCATTTTCAATACCGTCCAATCATTCGCCAAAACAAGAGGAATCCCAAAATTTTGTGTCGATAGCTCAAAAGCTACGACAGTTATCGTGCGAAATGACAGACAGACGGACAGACGGACATGGACTAATGGACTCAGGAGGTGATGCTGATCAAGAATATATATACTTTCCCATACCGGACACACCTCCTTATGGGCGTTACAAACGGTGTGACAAAAACAATATACCCTTGGACACTAGTGTGCAGGGTATAAAAAGAATAAAAAACTAGAGAGTGGACTACCTTCGGCTATACCGAAGTTGAAATACCCCCACACAGTAGGAAGAAGTACCTCGAACATAAAAAAATGTGGTCTCAAGACCCTATTTTGAGCCAATTATAGGTGGTTTTGGAGCCCGGACCATATCCAAAATCCATTTCTAAAAATTTCCAATCAAATCCACCAAAAAAAAAAATTGGTCTCAAGACCCCATTTAGACCCTTATATATGTGGCTTCGGAACCTCGGACCATGTCAAAATTAAGTTTCTAAACATTTCCAATCAAATACAACGATAAAAAGACTTGAAAAATTTGTACCTTTTTTTTCGGTGTATGGGAGCCACGCCCAGTTTTTGTCCGGTTTCGCTGATTCTCGAACTTGATCTCAGTATTCACGAGCAAAACATGTACCCAAAGTTTCAAGTCGATATCTCAAAAACTGCGACCGCTATCGTGCGGACGGACAGACGGACGGACGGACGGACAGACAGACGGACATCGCTAAATCGACTCAGGAGGTGATACTGATCAAGAATATATATACTTTTCCATACCGGACACGCCTCCTTATGGGCGTTACAAACGTTGTGACGAAGTTAGTATACTCTGCCGCAGTGAGTGTTGGGGTATAACAAGTTTTCTTAAATATAACTCTTTAACCGACTAAAAAGAAGAAAATAAATTTCTTTTAAATTAATTTCCGGAATTTCGATTTAAAATCATTGCAGATTTGGAAGTCGCCAAAAATGATTTCATCATTGTAGCTTGAAGGAATTGAAAGTTATGCCATGTTTGCCTACGCCTCTGATGGAACCCCAAAATTTAATAGAATACATTTTCAACGGAGTTCTATCTGTTCTATCTGTACCAAATTTCAGCTCTATATATATATATATATATATATATATATTTATATATAAGCAAGTTAATTAAGGGTTATAAAAAAGTAAAAATAAACCATTTCGGTTTCAGCCGAAAAAAAAATAAAAACTGTGGGATTACAGCTGCCAAAGGTGCTTCATTGGTGAATTTTTTAGGTGAATCATGGAGGGTGGGATTACAGCTGCCACCAAGTGAGTCCTTGGACATTTTTTGGGTGAATCATGCCGGGTGGGAGTACAGCTGTCACCAGGTGCGTCTTTGGAATTTTTTGGATGAATTACCTCTATTGCGATTATACCGACTCACAATTGAAGAATCACACCCAAAATGGTCCCAATGACGCACTTGGCAGTATGTATAATCCCAAATGACGGAATTCACCCAAAAAAGTTCCAATGACGCACTTGGCAGTATGTCTAATCCCAAGTGACGTGGTTCACCCAAAAATAGTCCAAAAGGCACACCTGGTGGCAGCTGTAATCCCACCTGGCATGATTCACCCATAAAAGTTCCAAAGACGCACCTGGTGGCAGCTGCAATCCCACCTGACTTGATTCACCCATAAAAGTTCCAAAGACACACCTGGTGGCTGTTGTAATCCTACCTGCCATGATTCTACTTGGCCTGATTCGCCCAAAAAAGACGTACATTTATATTATTCCAAAGAAAAAAATCAAAGACTTCGAAACTTCGAAGTTTTTTAACCTTCGAAGCTTCGATATGTTGAAAATCACCAGCCCTAATGTGTAGTCCACAAAAAAAAAGTTATACGAGTACATGAGAAATCCAATTGAAAAATTTTAAAATGTTTTTAATGCTAAATTTACAAAAGTAATGACAGAAGCAGAAGCAGAAGCCGCAAGCCGTTTAGGAGCGGCCAAAAATGGGTTAATGCATAAGAATCCGCACCCTAATGATGACTAATACATTTTGTTAAAGGGGGTTAAAAAAGAGTACCCTTCTCCCAGTTTTTTTTTGCATTTTTTTCAGGCACATAATAATATTTACGATATGATGTAAACTCATCACACTCATAGACTAGAAAAAATTCAGAAGTTTTATTTTTTTTTATATTTCTTCTACTTTAAAATGTGAAAAAATGTAAAAAAATTTCAAATTTCTGAATGGTTTCTAGCCTAGCATGATGAGCTTACATCCTATTGTAAGGAGTTTACATGTTTTCAAAAGGTATGTTTTCCTATATCAAATGCATGCAACATTTTTAA
Organism: Heteromyza rotundicornis; assembly: GCA_951394025.1. Taxonomy (NCBI): domain Eukaryota; kingdom Metazoa; phylum Arthropoda; class Insecta; order Diptera; family Heleomyzidae; genus Heteromyza; species Heteromyza rotundicornis. The sequence goes on along the minus strand of OX596011.1, from coordinate 26,923,194 downwards.
TTCAATCAAAACTGTATTTTTGAAGAATTATGTGCATGGGAAAAATGGAAAATACCAAAATGCGATTTCAACGGTTTTAAGAATTGATCCAAAAAAACTGGGAGACACTGGTACTCTTTTTTTGTCCCCTCTAACATAATTTATTAGTCCCGATCATGTTAATTTTTTAGTGTCGAATGGTGTTATATAACACGATATTGATTGTAAAACCGTCTGTCATCAGTGCTACTACTCACACTTTGTATAGTTTGTCCAAAACCGGGTTTCAGACTGTTCCATTTATGTGAAGTATAAATTTTGGTCCGACTCTAATGCCACCTTATCAAATTTCACGAGTACTTTTTTATTTTTTGAGTATATTAACGCTTTTACTTTATGAAAACTTACAAAAATGAACACAAAAAGTGGACAAAACAAGTCAATGTATGAAGTAAACGAATTACCCAAAAAGCTTCAACGAAACGTTCAATCGCTGCAAATCTGTTTACATATATTGGTTTTTACGTAAGTATCTACCATTCGGCACTGTATCCTTTGTATGGATTCATAAAAGGAACCGAGAAATGTCACAGCAACACACATATAATACGATTATCTTCTCGGTACCACTGAATTTGCAAAGGGGCTGAGAGAGAGAACATGTCTGGCATTACCGATTGCTGTAGAGGTGAGTTTCAAGGATGTCGGGTGTTTATTGGAGATTGTGGCTTGGCTTACATATACCAAACAGTAAAAACTCAATACACCATGTCAAGAAGAACGAATCAAAGCAAGCACCGCAGCAGAGTTGCCACTAAAAGTCTCCGCGGGTGTATAGCAACGATATTGGGTGGTGCTGCAGAAGTACACCAGCCATTGCGAGAAGTTTGAGCTGTGACGGTTGCTGTTCAGCCTCTATATTTGTTGTGGGTGGTGGCTCGGGTGATATTATGTACATATGATGCCTTTTTATATCACTGGCGACTGCGGGTTACTCTTTTTAGGGTTGGAATGGACACATGTTCCTTTAGCTGCTGTCATGCTTTTATGATAAATCTCAAATTGTATATCGTGACGATAACATCGCGATTCACGAATATCACAAGAATTTTTTCGCGGAAGCAACCTTGTTGTCGTGTTTAGATGTCGCGGAAAAAAAATTTTAGGACACAAAGTTAACGAGGGAATCACATTTGAATGACAATCCAATTCATTCCTCTCAGTTTAAGTGCCAATGGATATATAAATACCATCAAAGTGTTATTAAAGTTAATATATAAGATTTTAAGAAATAGTTTAATTGAACAGTTTTTCAATCAAAAATTCGAAAAATGAGTGAAGAAGATAGTTCAACTACGACACGACCTGCATCTGAAGGTAATGGTGTGGAGACACTCAAAGCAACATAGGAAAACATATTTTAAAAATGCTTAAACGCTGTTTATGTAAAGTTTGTGACTAGACTGTCAACATAATAACCAAAAACAACTTAAAAATGTACTACTTCACAGAGAGAACTGTTTGCAGGAATTGTGTATTATAGTCATAATATTGAGCCATCAATAAAAAAACATAATTTAAAATTTTTAGTCATGAATACGGATTTTGATTTTTTATTCAGCCTTTTTAGTTATGACTAAAATCAATTCAATTACGATTTTTTATTATTGGATCAATATTATGACTATAACACATAATACCTGCAAACAGTTCTCTCCGTGTTCATGAAGGATTCTTAATAATATTTCTTAATGTCCCACATAGGATGGAAATCGATGATAAGATGTGGTCAATTGATTTAGCTCTTACTATCAAGAGCCACTCTTTTTAAATTGGCGATTTTGTGAAACTGGGGTTACGTTTTTAAAAAGAAGAAGCTGGACACTATAGTTCGTATCAATTAACAGTGCGGCCCAATTAAAAAATTCGTTGTATACATACTCGCGTGACATGACAAAGGGCTGCTTAGCGGACGATAAATGGGGCAGACAATATATGTACTAAACCACACGTTCATAGAATACAAAAAAACTATTCAGATCTTATAAATTTAGCAAAAACCGCAAAAAACACTCACTGGAGTAGTAGCTATTTTAATTGTGTCTCTGACTTGAGATTGAATGTCCGAATTTATTACTTTTGACCAAAAACCAAAAATTTGTGAATCGTTTTAGAACCAAATAAATACAAGAATCGCATTGTAGAAAAAATACGAAAACGTTATTGGTATGAGGCGCTCAGGTTTCTTAAGGTTTCAAATGCATCGAATTCTTGCGTTTAATTCAATGCACTTGCTTGCATTCATGTGGAACATCAAAAGGGGTATTTAAAAACGTTTTCATCTAAACTATAAATCTTGGGAATTTAAACATTGGCTGCTTTTTGGCTCTCCAAAAAAAAAGCGAAAACGGACTAAAGATGTTTTCGCTATCGGATAGAGAACTATTAATCAGTTTAAACTTTAAAGCATAGAATGATTATCGATACATTTCTATGCTATGTAGCTGGCTCAATATCGCATTGTTTGTTTTCCTTTATTGTAATTCAAGGGTTGTACCAGGGTTGGGAAATGACATTTTTGAAATTTTATCAAACCGACTCAAAAATTCTATTTTTCGGTATCCAATTGTATTGAAATGGAGTCGCCATGAATCAAAAGTTGAGTTAATGATGCAGTTTTGTTCAGGGTCAAACACACCATCTCTAAAAAAACCCTAACAGCCTCTTTTAGTCATTTTGAATGACTTCCAAAATTTTATGAATATTAACTTGGGTACCATTGGAAAGTTCTCCTGGAGTCCGTTCTAATGAGTACAAGCAGGGGCGGATTAACCCCTTCTCGGACCTAAGGCTAACCAACCAAAATAGGCCGAATATAAAAAATTTTCAAAAACCAATTGAAAACTATTTGTAATGGAAATGTTACAAAAAACCAGAAAGTTAACTAATTTCGGCTATGCCGAAGCTGAAATACCCACACATAGAAATTTAGAAGTACGTCGAAGATACCCCATTTTGTATCAGGACCCCATTTTGACCAACCTATAGGTGGTTTTGGAACCTGTTGCATATTTCTGAATATTTTTTACATATTTTTTTGAATATTCGAGAACCAAACACTGGCGAGTTTCTTTATTCATTTTCAAACTCGTAGGAACATTTTTTGTATTCCAATTAATATATATATTTGTCCAGGTCTGTCTTTCTGTCTGTCTGTCTGTCGCTAACCAATTCAAAATTTACAACTTCACTTAAGTTTTTTAAGTAAAACCTTTTTTTTTTTTTTTATGTTAGCCATTCTGATGGTTTGGTCCACACGAAGCTGCGGTCGTGAGAAGGAACCACAGCCACTTACAATATATTCACACATATATTGTATTTTTTTATAAATGTTAGCCGCCCTGGTGAGGAATCGAACCCACTACGCAGCGATAGTAAGTTAGATGAAGTAGCCTACTAAACGCTTACTCACCAAAGCCACTTTGACTTATACAATACCTTTAGCTAATATCGATTAACTTCAGCAAGCTATATGCATAGCACTTTCATGTATATAGACACACAAAAAAATCATGTATATAGACACAAAAATAGCTTCGACCTAAAGTTGCTACCTTTAAGAAAATAACACTGCCAAAAGACCAGCGTTACGGTGGTGTATTAGATTTTCATATTACACTTTCCTATTATATTACATTTGACACACTCAGAATAAAAAAGCAATGAAATGTATAGAGCGTCAGTACATTTCATCGTTCTTTTCCTCTCAGCATGTCATTTCATATTTTTCATATATTCCCAGTACAGCATTAAGGTCCGCACACACCAACGCGAAATACCGCAGCCGCCCCGAAACTTACACAAATTATTTCACTTTTGAAAGAGAAATAATGACGTATTTTTCGTAAGGCCATATTTCCAAATGGAATAAGAAATAAAGCCAACTCGGATTTAATTCACTTTAAAAAAATTTTTAAAGGCGGGGTTTGATTGCGAAATGTGAAATAAAGCCGTAATTTCAAAAAAACTCCAGTATTAATTTTATTACCTTTTATGATAAAAAAATTGGTTCCGCCATCTTGAATTTTTAAATTCCGACATCAAATTCGAAATCAGCGACCCCGAAAACCTCACTATACAAAATTTCATACTGATTTGATGAAATTGTAAAATTACGGTAAAAGCACGATTTTCACTTATATGGGAGGTAGGCGTGGCAGTCGACCGATTCCGCCCATTTGCAATACCAACTCCTTCTAGGGCCTAAAAAGGATAAATCCAAAATTTGGGATCCCTAGCTTTCTTCAAGCTCCTGCAATCGTGTTTACAAGAAAATAGGACGGACGGACAGACGGATAGGGCTAAATCAACTCAGGAAGTGACTCTGATCAAGAATATATATACTTTTTCATACCGGACACGTCTCCTTCTTGGTGTTACAAACATCAGACCAAAGTGAATATACCCATACCCAAAGCTGGGCAAAGTTAATCGAAAATTTAAGAAAAAAATTTGGGATCCCTAGCTTTTTTCTAGCTCCTGCGATCGTGTTTACAAGAAAAGAGGACGGACAGACGGACGGACAGACGTACAGACGGATAGGGCTAAATCAACTCAGGAAGTGACGTTGATCAAGAATATATATAGTTTTCTATACCGGACACGTCTCCTTCTTGGTGTTACAAACATCAGACCAAAGTGAATATACCCATACCCAAAGCTGGGCAAAGTTAATCGAAAATTTAACTTCGTTAACCCGGTAATAGTTAATCAAAAATTTAAATTCGGTAAATTTAAAAGTTAATTTCCTTAAAAAGTTAAATTAAATAGTTAAATTTTCTATAGAAACATTTTTTTTTACAAAAATCACTTTCATAAATGATAAAAATTTTTATCAAAAGTGAAATTTTGTGTATGAAACCATTTATTTATATTCATATACCCAGTGGTCAAAAGAAGGTGTCTGCAGGCATGCCAGTATGCCTCTTTAGGCCTACGTCTGTCGCTTCCATGCGTATGCCTGCTGACAGGCAATATTGAATAGAAAATCCATTGACACCACCCTATCTCCCTTCTAGCGCAGGCATACCGGCATACCTCCTCTAGAAGCGAGGATGGAATGTGCAATTTCTTCCCATAGCAGGCGTGCTGTCATGTCTCTAGCTGAGAGGCCTTGCGAAATTTACTACTGGGTAAAGTCATAAAAATTTTATTAGAATATTAAATAATAGTAATGAAACGAATGAAGTTTGGTTAAGAACAAATATCACAGGTCATTCTAAACACAATGGCGCTCTCAGCTTTTCGGCATTTTGAGAAATTCGAGAAATGGAAAATACGATGTACACATCCTGACGATGTAAACCTCACGTGATGGCTGAGAACGCCATTGTGTTTAGAATGGTCCCTTCATACATAAATATAGAACACTTCGAAATATATCGGCCTGTATTTAATTGTTTTGTGAAATATTTTTTAAATTAAATGTCAGTTCGAAAATAGTATAAATTCTTAATTTCTTTTTTTACATTCAATAATATTTCGTTGTAAGGTTAACTAATGCTAGTTAACAGAGGTGTCGGCCGATGCGGCTGAGCCCCCCTATACAAAATTTCATACTGTTTTGATGACATCTTAAAATTTCGGCCGCCATATTGGTTCCGCCATCTTGAAAAATTCAAATTCCGACATCAAATTCGAAAACATGAGGTGTAGGGTATAAAAAGGCCGTGCAACAACCTCGTATATTAAAATCAAAATTTTATGAAAACTAAAACCTCGTATAATATTTTGAATTTTGTTTCTTGCTCAATAACACTGTGCAACACATTTTTCCGATCTGGTAACGGTCATGGTGGGTCGAAATTATTCATATAGAGTAGCAAAACCCTCAATGGATTTTTCAAAGTTAGTTCCCTTTCAAAAGATACAGTCGTTTAAAGTTTTCTTGCTTTATTGTATTTTCCAAATCAATATTTTCTTTTTCAGCAGAATTGTCGGTAATATACATATAAACAGATTGTGTTAACAAATTAGACCAAACATATTATAACGTGTTAGCAATTTGGTGACCAAAATTAAAAACACCTAAATTTTTTTTCATCCAAAAATTTTCTGTTTGATTTTTATTATATACTCGCTCTTGTTGAGCTTTGAATATATATACGCGCGAAAGCGTATACATATTCATCGAAAATGTATACCGCGAGAATAATGCTTGGTTTGGAACAGGCGATGCTTAGGTCTGACTAAGGCATTCAATCCCGAAGTGTTTTTGAAAATGCCGGGATTTATTCGGGATTTTCGGGATTAAAGAAAAAACTGTTGCAACAATATTTTAAGCTTAATTTTATTTTAATTCAACGTAGAAATACTATTTAATAAACATTAAACAAAACAAAATTTAAAATAAATAAAACCACGCTGTCACAAAATAATTTTATTAAATATATCTACTCTTTTGTCGAATAAAAAAAATTGTTTCAATTTGAAAAAATTTTATTCAGATCGATTAAAATGTTTTGTTCACTGTAATTGACAAAAATTGTCTTAATTTTTTGTGTGTTTTTGAGCTTTTTGTGTTTACCAATTGATTGAAAGGAAACGCACTGCAGTATTTTTGGTGGAAAAGAGTCGAAAATATCTTAAACAATGCATAAAAAATAAATTTTTTGAATCCCGGGATTCCGGACTCAAAATCCCGGGTTTCCGGGATTTAGAAAACGTTCGGGATCCCGGGATTTCGGGATTCGGGATCCCGGGATTGAATGCCTTAGGACTGACCGAAGCTATAATACCCTGCACATGCGAGTACGATACATTCTGAGACCATATGTTAGTAATTTTATCGAAAATCGGTTTTTCGATTTTTTAACGATAATTTTTCGATTTTTTATCGATAATTTTTCGATTTTTTATCGATAATTGTTCGATAATTTATCGATAATTTTTCGATATTTTATCGATAATTTTCCAATATTTATCGATAATTTTCCAATATTTATCGATAATTTTCCAATATTTATCGATAATTTTAGTTTCCTGATCCATTTAAAAATTTTGTTCCAATTCCATTTTGTTCCGGTCCAATTCCATTTCGCTCCGGTTTCATTCCCATTTCGTTCCCGACCTTATTTCCAACCCAATGCAAAAAACCGCATCCAAATCGGTTCAATATTTCTCAAGATAAACTAAAATAATATAAAATTGGCGGCCATTTTGTATGGGAGGTAGGCGTGGCTCTTATCCGATGCTGCCCATTTTCAATTCATCTGTTATGCTTTGAAAAAAATTGGCAGCCATTTTGTATGGGAGGTAGGCGTGGCTCTTATCCGATGTTGCCCATTTTCAATACCGTCCAATCATTCGCCAAAACAAGAGGAATCCCAAAATTTGGGGTCGATAGCTCAAAAGCTACGACAGTTATCGTGCGAAATGACAGACAGACGGACAGACGGACATGGACTAATGGACTCAGGAGGTGATGCTGATCAAGAATATATATACTTTTCCATACCGGACACACCTCCTTATGGGCGTTACAAACGGTGTGACAAAAACAATATACCCTTGGACACTAGTGTGCAGGGTATAAAAATGTAAATATATCGAAGGACACGAAAATGTCAGAGCTTTTTTTTCGTTTCACTGAAATCTTGATTTTCTCTTTGGTTGGTTTAAGTTAAGCGAACTAAACATTTTATTAATTCATCTGTTATGCTTTGAAAAAATATATGAGCTCTTACTCTTCTTTATTTTCCTAAGGCTTTCAGAAAGCTTTTACGACAAATTTTTCTAAGTGCAAAGCTTTCAATACATGTTCAATATGAGAATGAGAATGTGTGCATTTGGCGAACACTGCTTTAAATCAACCCTTTTTGATGCAGTTGGGAGCTCAATACCGTTATCACTTATAAAAGTTGCAAGTTGTAACAGAAAATTTATTTTGAAAAATACAGCCAAACATGTTAACTTTAAACCGCTATATCTTTGGAAAGGAAACTAACTTTGCAGAACCCATTGAGGGAATTGCTACTCTATATGAATACTTCCGACCCATCTTGACCGATACCAGGTCGGATTCCATAACCTTCAAATTGTCGCACAGTGTAATGAACAAAAAATATATATTTGTAGTCTTAAAAGTAAATAATCCTATTGAAAACGTTAAGTGGAAGGCGCGTTCATCTTGCAAAGTAGTCAGAAAAACTTAAAAATTTTTTTTTAAATTAAACAAATAAAAAAATTTTAATGGGGCTTAAAAAAAATATTTTTTTTAAATCGTCCGATCAAATGGTGGTTTCAAAAGTAGAGTGATGACGTCAATAAGAAAGGGTTAAAACATCGTTTTGATCGGATAATAAGGACTCTACCGAAAGAAACTGCACACCTTGTTTTGCTTATAAAAAAAAGGTTTTTAATTTTTTTCGTGAAATTTTTTTTTTGTAATCAAAAGCAATCTATTTTAAATGATTTTTCCATAAAATTAAAAAAAAAGTTATTCTTTTAATTTTGGCCTTTTTTTTGTGTTGGTCCCTATTAAGGCATTCAATCCAGAAGTGTTTTTGAAAATCCCGGATTTCGGGATTTGAAATTACAATCCCGGGATCCCGGGATTTGTTCGGGATTTTCCAATTAAATACAATAATTAATATAAAATTAAAGATGAAATTGAAATATTTGAAGTTTAATTTAATTTTAATTCGACAAAGAAAAAATATTTATTAAATATTACATTAAACAAAACAAATAATATTTAAAATAAATATAGTGGAACAGAATGTAATCCTTTTCGAATAAGTCATTTTTTTTGCCACCTGAATCCGATTATAATCATAAAATTCTGCCAGCTCCATTTCATGCTACACACGAAAAAATTATTTTCAGTAGTTTTAGTATTATAGCGGGAACAGATACACAAACTGTTGTTTAAAACTATTGAAATTGGTGTCCATTCAAAAGTAAAACACACACAAAACCATTTATCCAATTCATAAAGTTTTCAATATACGGTCAACAAAATAATTTTAGCATATATCTTTTTTGTAAAAAAAAAATTGTTTAAATTGAAAAAATTTGATTCAGATCGATAAAAATTGTTTGTTAGCCGTTATTGACAAAAATTTTGTCGATTTTTGTGTGTGTGTAGCACTAAATCTGCAAAAGTGCTTTTTTTTAATTTACCAATTAGATTGAATGTAAATGCACGGCTGTATTTTTGTGGAAAAACTTCAAAAATATCTTAAGCAATGCATAAAAAATGCATTTTTTGAATCCCGAGATTCCGGAGACAAAATCCCGGGTTTCCGGGATTGAGAAAACGTCCGGGATCCCGGGATTGAATGCCTTAGTCCCTATATTAAATTCCGCACAACTGCTTCAGTAACGGTACTGCTTGCCTTGCGAAAGTTTTTTGAAATTGTTTCACGTCACTGGCAACTCGACAATTCTTCATCAAGTTTCACTTGACAATAGCTTAATAGCTCTCCATTGGGAGAAGTTACGAATCATTTAGTGGTCTCTCATATTTTGCTTTATTTTATTTAATTAGTTCTATCAAAGACAGTGTTGAACACTCAACTGCATCTCGAAACAAATGGTCGTTCAATTTTCGAATCCTTGTTATCCCGACTTTCACTTATCTTTCACTTTTGTTTGGTACGTTTGGTTTTTTATAGGTATTCACATTATGGCTTTGCTTTACTCTTTGGACCATAGAGGCAGTGGCTCAATTTTTTTTGTCAAATCTCGAATTGATATTAATTTATTTTTGATTACAAAGGTTAGTACATTTTTATCAGATTTCTGATCTCTTGGAGTCGCGAAATTCTGTACGAAATTCCTCTTTTTTTGAAGTAATTGTGCCGAATTTAATAAAGGTGCCAAATTTAATAAAGGATACAAAAATTGGTATTTAATACAAAAAGACAATAATTTCACGGAAGAAATAAAAATCCTTCATTTTATAAGCAAATCAAAGTGTGCAGTTTCTTTTCGGTACAGTCCTTATCTGGTGCCTCGCGGTTACAATGTTCTGATTTTTGGTAAAAAAAAAAAATTAAAAAAGGATTACAACAACCGATCAAGCTGTGGGTGGTCTCAAAAGTTTTGAATTGACTTATATAAGATATGTTTCAAATTGGATAAGTCCTTGCGCCTCTGCAACACGGTTTTAGTTTTCAAGTCTGGGTAAAAAAAAATTAAGCCTAAAAATAGAAATGACGCTGCAGAGGGCCAAAGACTTATCCAATTGAAATGAAATTTACAGCGTTTCCTATTGAAGTGAATACGAAACTTTTGAGACCACCCACGATTTGAACGGAATCTTTTGCTTCAGCCTACAGCATATTCGGTAAATATCACAACCTCGTATATCCAAATAAATTCAAATTTTTATAAAAGTCGAAACCTCGTAAGTTACTTACAACGCTTTAAAAGCTTGAAAAATAAAACATTTCGCATGGATTATTCTATACATATACTAAAAATTGTCCTCTTTCCTATTTGAAAAGAGGATGGTAGAATTCGTGCACCAGAAGCTTGCAAATGGATTTTTTGTATCTCCAGAAAACCTAACATTTTTCCGATACGAGGTTAAGTCAGAAACCATTCGATATTGAGGTTCTCGCCTAATATCACCAAAGGGAAGGATCTTGTTGAACATACACACAAAAACAGTTTATCCAAATGATAAAATGTTTGTCAATATACGGTCAACAACAAAATTTTCTCAATTTGATCTATATTTTTTGTTAAATGGATAAAATTTTTTTAAAATGAACAATTTTTAGTCAATACGATATAAATTTTTTGTTGACCGTATTGACAAAAATTTTGGTACATTTTTTTTTGTGTGTAGTCATCAGGCTCGGCCTTGACGTGATCTCTTCTGGCACGCCAACATACTGGCCAACTGACAGCCGCAAAACTCCTGATGTCATTGACTTTGCAGTATTCAAAACTGTAAAAAGGAGCCAATTGATCATTGAATCATCACTAGATCTGCCGCCAGACTATACGGCTACTATTATTACAAATAAAGTACACCCCAAGGTCTGAGGTCAAACCACCAGATAAATTGACCAGTAAACTCACAAGCTGGTTGCAATATCGGATGTATATAAGCTCTCAAATTATCCCTAATGTGCCACTAAAAACGAAAGACGAAATAAAAACAGCTGTTAGTAAGTTCACACTCTTGCTTTACCAAGCAGTTGTAGCGGTCACTCCCGCCCAAATCCTAATTGCTCAATTCGCAGCTTTGCAAAATGTACCCCAAAGGACATAGAGCAGTTAATAAGAAATAAAAGAAAAATACGTCGTGAATGGCAAAATCACCGATCGCCCACTTAACAGTTAAAAGATATTACTCTAAAACAGCTTAATTGGAAATGAGACTTTCAACAACTCGATTACCATATCGCACCCACAATTACCCCCAGTAGAGCTGTCCAAAAAAAAATTTGTCCCTATCGATTCCGAAAGTGGGTTAAATAACGCTAATACACCCAAAACTCTTAAGTTTGAAATTTCAACCGGATAATGGCAAACCGGCCCGCAAAGGCCCTAAAGTTGGCCAAAACGGGCTAACACTTGTATGGGGAAAAAAACACAATTTTTAAGTTCGTTTTACATCAAGAATAAAAAAGAGTAAAAAACAAGTTTTTTAAAATATAACCCTTTAACCGACTAAAAAGCAGAAAATAAATTTCTTTTAAATTAATTTCAGCAATTTCGATTTAAAATTAAGGGTTTTTGGCTACTTTGTTCCTTATATCATTGCAGATATTTAAGTCGCCAAAAACCCCAGAGGTTAATTTTTTAGTACAAAGTTATTGAAGCGATACTCAAATTTAATTGATTTTACAATTTATTATGGCATTGAAATTTTCTTTTGCCAGAAAATGTATTTTGTATGATGTCGCGAAGAAATTTTCATTCGTGAGCTGAAACATTTTGAAAAAATCTCTAAAAATACAGTTTTTATAGCAAAATTTTTTATTATGGCCTGTTTATCTCAAAAGGAAGGGTGCATATCCAAAGGAAAGAAAGATAAAGGTGTGATTAGGTTCACGTTATAAAGGCTTTTATTGCACAAGTTAATTTAGAAGAATTTACATGCAAGTGAATAGAGTAGAAGTACAATCGTTCAAGTTAACTTTATTCACTTGTCGAAAGGGTTGGATGTTACGTTACAGATCCAAATGAATATGAGGTGGTCCACTAGCGCCAACCATTTCACAGGAGTTGTTGATGCTGAAGATCGGGTTGAAGTGAAGTTCAAGATGATGTAGTCTTCCTTCTAGTATATGGGTTGGGTTGAGTTGCAGCTTTACTGTTCTTCCTTCGATGATGGAGTTTTTCTAATAATAGCGCCTTTGCCGAAGGGCCGAAGGTTGATAGTTGACAGCTTCCACTAGCGCCAACCGTTTCACAGACGGCGCACTCATCACTAGAAGGGTGAGTGCGCCGCCTTCTTACGACTAGCTGTCGTAAGATATTGAAGGGTTGCACAGGCAGCGATATGTTTAAGCTTTTGGCTTAAACGTTCCGCCCGCCTTGCAGTGTCTGCAAAATTAAAAAAGTATTAATATGGTTTACAAATTGAGATTAAACAGAGTCAGTATCTAGATAGTCTTCAGGTGGTTTTGAAAAAGTGGCAGAAGTTGCCATTAATTTGGAGGTATTAATTCCAGGTATTAAGGCAACGAGATTTAGCATATAGGCTGCTTTTGCAGTAGTTTGTGTAGTTTTATATATATATGGATATATATATATCCTCAAATCTGCGGCGAGCTTTTCATACACTTCTACATGAGCTAGAGAGCTGAAATTTGGAACACTGATAGAACTCCGGTGACAATGCATTCTAGTCCATCAGAGGCGTAGGGGGCCGTGGGGGACTCAACCCCCTTTTTTTTAAACATGGCAAAACTTCCAATTCCTTCAAGCTACAATGATGAAGGTGAGCGGTATGGAGCCAATTAAAAGTTCTAACTTTCGTATTTTGTAAGCTACAAGGCTGAAATTTTTTACTTAGTTTCGCATTCGGGTAAAAGAGTAAAAAAGGAGAAAAAAGGGGGAAAAAGGGAAGAGAAAAAAAATTTTTTAACCAACTAAAAATCAGAAAATAAATTTCCTTTAAAGGAATTAAACCAACTAAAAATCAGAAAATAAATTTCCTTTAAAGGAATTAAAGTACCCAAAAAACTTTTTTTTTTTGAAAGGCTGCAATTTTTTAAGTTGCAGGTGGTAAAGGGTTAGGGTTTCTAAAAATTTCGTATTATTTAAAACAAATTTCAATTATGTACCCACAAGATTTTATAATTTTCAATATATTTGTCTGTAGACTGTAAGGGTTATTGTTGCACTAGCAGTTACCAAGTGGTTAAGGTTTTGTAAATATTTAATTCAAATCTACTATGGGTTTTTAAAGTTTGAGAAACAAGAAAAATTTAATAATTTTAATAAATTTTTGCAAAACTACTAGTATTAATTTTTTCACTTGCAGTTACAAAGGGGTTAAGGTTTTGTAAATTTTCAAATTAAAATTTACTTAGTTTTTTAAAAACCTCCAAAAACCATTCTTTGTGTAAAACATTTTTGTTCTACTAAAAATGTAAGGCGGCAACTCTGTTTCTGATAGCTAAATAGCAACAAGCTGATATTGCAATATGAAGAATTACAACATCAAAGCAAACGTATCAAAAGGTGGCAGAAAGGCCAAATTTGTGTTTATTTTTAAATAAACAAATAATGGGAAAATAGTGCGTTAAAATAATGTCGGTTGTGTTCTAAACGTTAAAGTGAATCGAAACGATCCTGGGCGACAATTTATTGTAAATTAATCCGATGACCGTCGATTTATTTAGGTGCACTAGTGCTTTTTCACTGTTGTTGTTTTGAGGGGTTTCTTCCTCTTGTATGCAAAGCTGGCTCTAGCTTTTTGAGGTTAGATGGCCCAATGTTCTTCTAATAATGGCGCTTTTGCCGAAGGGCCGCGGGTTGATCGTTGACAGCTTCCACTAGCGCCAACCGTTTCACAGCGGCGCACAGATCATATTAGTCCCAGAAAAAGCATTCTTAACTTACTGAGTATTATGAATATCTCGAACAAAAATTTGTATATTTATACCCCCACACACACTGTGGCAGGGTATACTAACTTTGTCACAACGTTTGTAACGCCCATAAGGAGGCGTGTCCGGTATGGAAAAGTATATATATTCTTGATCAGCATCACCGCCGGAGTCAATTTAGCCATGTCCGTCTGTCTGTCCGTCCGAACGATAGCGGTCGCAGTTTTGGAGAATCAGCCAAATCGCACAAAAACTGGGCATGGCTCCCATACACCGAAAAAAAAGGTTAACATTTTTCAAGTCTTTTTTATTGTTGCGTTCGACTGGAAATGTTTAGAAACAGATTTTGGACATGGTCCGGGCTCCAAAACTATTTATAGGTGGCTCAAACTGGGGTCTTGAGACCACATAATTTTATGTTCGAGGTACTTCTTCCTACTGTGTGGTGGTATTTCAGCTTCGGTATAGCCGAATATAGTCCACTTTCTAGTTTATTGTTATATTCGATTGGACTTGTTTAGAAACGTATTTTTGACATAGTCCGAGGTTCCGAAGCCACATATATAAGGGTCTAAGTGGGGTCTTGAGACCAATTTTGGCTCAAAATAGGGTCTAATAGGGTATAATTGGCTCAAAATAGGGTCTTGAGACCACATTTTTTTATGTTCGAGGTACTTCTTCCTACTGTGTGGGTGTATTTCAGCTTCGGTATAGCCGAAGATAGTCCACTCTCTAGTTTTGTGTTGAATTGAGCTAGTTTTTGCTTATTCGACCCTTTTTCTGCGTTTGAGCTCTCGTATCTTAAAAACCATAAAAGATACAAAAAAGTTACATTGGACAAAGTTGTAGGGCTGCCAATCTTCTTTAAAAGATTCTTTTTATTTTTTTTTTTTTTTTCTTTTTAGAATCAATGGCCCATATTCATAGTCAAATTAAGCTCCAACTTAACTTTAGTAATCTACTAAGTTGACAGATAATACACTGAACTGACAGCTACTAAGCTGGTTCTGAAGTTTAGCAGCTACTAAATTTGACTATGAATATGCGCCAATGTTTCCATTTTAAAGTTACAGTATGAAAATGAATTTTTGGCGTTGGTGAAAAAATGGTGCGTGCTGGACAAATTTCATGGTTATTTTTGAAATTATGAAGTATCAAAATGTTCAAATTTGGAGGGGTTGTAAATTAATTTCTATTATTTGAATATTTGGTCAAAATTAGCGTAATATAATATTTTAGAGAGTGATCTATCTTCGGCTATGCCGAAGCTGAAATATCCACACACAGTATGATCAATTTAGAAGTAGCTCGAATATTTTTAGCCATTTATATGTGATTTTAGAGCCAAAACCTAAATCCAAAATTTATTTCCAATCGAATAGAAAATACAAAAATTACTTTTTTTGTTGTATATGGGAGCCCACCCTAGTGTTAGGCTGAACTTTCAAATTTAATTTTGTATAAAACCCCCTTCCACGGGAAATTCCTGCGCACGGGATTGGTGCACCGCATTGTAGACTCAATAAAATGCTCTTTCGAAAATAAACAGTATTGCTCCGCTGTTTATCGATAAAGTCTGGCACGATGGACTTATTTACAAATTACAGCTTCCTACTAATATGCACTGCCTACTTAAAAACTGTCTCACGAATAGAAAATTTGTAGTAAAATATAAAAGCTTTGTCTCCCGAAAATACGAAATACTGGCCGGAGTACCACAAGGCAGTGTCCTCGCTCCCCTGCATATATGCCTAAAAGTTATAAAACTCTCATATCGAGATGGCAACTCTCTAAGTGCAAAATCATTTGGACAATCTAAGTAATTGGCTATCACGATGGAAAATCAAAGTCAACGAATCCAAAAGGTGTCACTTAACCTTCACCTTTAAACACATTCAATCCAAAATCACCCATATTAAATTAAAACAATTAGAACTAAATTGGCTAATCTCAAGGGCATCTAAGCTAAATCTAACATACAAAGTCCAAATATCCAAAAGCATATTAAAACCCATATGGACATATGGAATTGAGCTCTGGGGCACAGCCTCTCCCTCGAATGTGGAAAAACTCCAGAGAGTCCAATCTAAAATCCTGAGACAATCTAAAATCCAGAGTCCCATGGTTTATAAGAAACGCAAACATCCACAGAGATTTGAATATTTCTGCAGTAAAAGACGAAATTTCGAAACTTACCTCGAAGTACAAGCAGAAGCTTATGTCTCACCCAAACATTCTAGCAAGATATCTACTAAGACCTCTGAATGCCTCACGTCTAAACGAAACTACTATATTCCCAATATATAATTTATAATAACTCCATATTGCCTAAATCAATTGATGTAGGGCAATTTTAACAACCCACATCATAGTTTAAAGCTTAATTAATTTTTTTAAATCAAGCAGAATTATTAGATTATTAAAAAATCAGACCTAAACGATTCAACAAATAAAATATAATAAAAAAAAAATTTAAAGGTGTTTTAAGGCTCAAACTTTGAATTTTCATCAATTTCAAAAATTTATCGTAACCAACATTTTAACATTTGTACACTGAGAAAAAATCAAAACGAAACGTTGTCAATTCCCAGCCTGAATGTTCGGATTTTGACAACAAAAGGTTTACATTTTTTGAAACTGCCCATTGATGAATTGAAGCGGCACATTGATGAATTGAGACTGAAATGTGGTTGTTTCATGACTGAAATAGTAATGTTTTGTAACTGAAATGTTAATGATTTGAGACGGCTACGTTTTTATTCCAAAACTTTTCAAGTTGTGATGGTATCGATCGAAAACTATATCTGGAATTTCTCAGATCTTAATGGAAATACGTTCTCTTTACCACGATCTGACACAGCAATTTTATATAATAAGATCCCGTTTAAGCTATTCATCCTACCCCTTCATATTACCTTAAGGAACAAATCAGATATAAAAGGTTTCATTCTAGTCTATTTTTATTTTTTATTCATACCCTAAGAATATATTTAAGAAAAACTATGTGCAAAGAATTCATTGTTATTCCTTGAATTTTCGTATTCAAAATCAGTTTTTATCATTAAACCATTTTACAACCATTGTACATTGAGTACATTTTTCATATGAATTTGAAATTTGAAAATGAACTTTGGCTTATTTTATGATGATTCTCATAATATTTCGGCTCTAGCTACTGTAATCCGTGTATACCTCTATAAATCATGTTTTTTACATGCACGTATTTCTTTATAAAGCTTTTGGTCAAATAAACTTTATGAAACAAAAAACATTAAAAAACTACACAAACGAGCACAAGTCAGTTATTTTTGCGATTTTTTAACAACTTTAAATTGATTTTTTGCCAATTTTTTTTATATGGATATACCCTACACCTACTGGGCCATACTGGATCCGCCATCAGGAATTTTGAAAATGCGAGATCAAATTCGAAATCAGCGACCCCAAAAACCCCCCCTATACAAAATTTCATACTGTTTTGACGAAATCTTAAAATTTCGGCAGCCATATTGGTTCCGCCATCTTGAATTTTGAAGAAAGCTAGGGATCCCAAATTTTGGATTTATCCTTTTTTGGCCCTAGAAGGAGTTGGTATTGAAAATGGGCGGAATCGGTCGACTGTTTTTGGGGACGCTGATTTCGAATTTTGTCAGAATTTCAAAATTCAAGATGGCGGATCCAATATGGCCCGGTAGATGTAGGGTATATATAAGTCGGCTTTGCCCGACTGAAACATACTCTTTTGTTTTCGTTAGTTTTGGTACGAGTTGGCTTATTCTCGAACTTGATCCCAGTTTGGAGGAGAAAAACGTGTACCCAAAGTTTCAAGTTGATATCTCCAAAGCTGCGACCGCTATCGTGCGGAAGGACGGTCAGACAGAAAGAACAAAAAACTCAACTGCTTTTTTTTATTCAAACAAAAACAAAAATTGGTACTCTCTTTAACCCATTTTCGAACTTTTTTGTTGTGCCGCTATGTCCTTTTTAAAACTGTTCAATGAAACGATGGGCCAATGTGACTTGCACAAATTATGTCTAGATGGTTGCAAATATTTGCAAGGTTGGATAAAATATTAGATTACCAAATTAAGTACTTGAGACTTGGTTGGTGCGCCCAACATGCTTGGTGCCCCCCAAATTGCTTGCTGCCCGAATCATGTGCTTAATTTGCTCAAAACTTCAAAAGTTAGATCCTTATCCTTCCTTATCCTTATCTTTACTATTTATAAAATTGAAAACGCCAATTTGGTTGTAACGGGTAAGAGCAAAACCTAGCCAACCGATTTTCTTAATTTTTTTTTTAAACATTCTATTTGTGCTAAGGAAGAGAATAGGATTCTTTTTTTTTTTTATTTTCGAAAGGTAAATATCTTAATTTTCTGTATTAAGTTTTATTTCAAAACTTGATGCTATGCTTACAGATTTCGTTCGATTTCATTGACATAGTCTGTGCTTGCAGAACATTATTGTATGTTGCTTTCCACTCTCTTCTGCGTATAGGTCGCTGAAAATGGAGAGGTTTTTATTTTATATGGAGTTTTTGTGCTCTCTCTCTCTCTCTCTTTTTATTCACCGTGATCAGGGATGTTAGTTTGTGGGGAATTATCCATTGTGCGGGGAATTTCGAGCTCTGTGTGCAGGAGGGGAAATTTTCCATTTCGCTTCTCTGCTGTGAATGTCTGTACTTTTTACGTGGGCAACGCCACGGGGAAATGCTAGTATAAAATAAAATGTAGGGATAACAGTACCATCAACCCTGGATAGATATTGTTATCATGGGAAAGGTCTACTCAATTCCTTTCGAATAAGTATCGGGTTTTCGGGATTTGAAATTACAATCCGGGATTTGTTCGGGATTTATAATAAGTTTAGAGATACCTCTTCTCTCATATATATGCCAAAATCTGGAAGAAAAAAGAGTCCAAGAGATCAGGAATTCGATAAAACGGTACTAACCTTTATAATCAAAACTAAATTAATATCAATTCGAGATTTGACAAAAAAATGGAACCAGTGCATCCATAGTCCAAAGAGTGAAGCAAAGCCATAATGTGAATACCTATAAAAAACCAAACGTACCAAACAAAAGTGAAAGACATGTGAAAGTCGGGCTTCGAAAATTGAACGACCATTTGTTTCGAGATGCTGTTGAATTATAATGAATGATGAAACTTATGTTAAAATGGACTCAAGAACATTACCAGTCAGTATTATTAATTGGAATGGAAAAATGTGGCGGGAAAGGCCTTATCTGGAAGGCATTTTGCACTAACGAACTTATGATAAGAAATTTTTCAAAATGGACACTATATCTTCCGAAATTTACAAGAAGGAGTTTCCATACACTCAGGAAAATCAAACATAGTAAAATCAAGTACGATCGTATTTACTCCTTCATTTTTCCAACTTAATGGAAACAACTTTGAAATAAAGAGAAAAATACTTAAAATAACTATTGTCAACGTTGAAACAAAGTTGCAAAGTTGAAATGAAGTGGAAAATACTTAAAATAACTGTTGTCAACGTTGAAACAAAGTTGAACGATTTTAAATCAAAGTCTGGCAAACTTAATATAAATTGGAAAATTTTTGAAATAATCGGAAAACAACTTTTAAATAAGTTTGTTTGTTTTTGAATTTAAGTTTTAAATTGAAAACAAGTTTGTTCGTAGTTGTTTCTAAAATTTCCAACTTTACCAGACTTTCATTAACGTTTCTACTTGTTTTAAGGTGGTTATTTTTGATTTTAGGTTGTTTTTTATCTGGGTTTAGAGCCGACTTTTACTATTTTTAGAATAAAGTTAACAATTTCTTGGCCCCTTTTAACTACTACAAGCCACTCCCGTTCAACACTGTCTTTGATAGAACTAAATAAAGTGAAACTTGCTGAAGAATTGTCGAGTTGCTAGTGACGTGAAACAATTTCAAAAAACTTTCGTAAGGCAAGCAGTACCGTTACTGAAGCAGTTGTGCGGAATTTAATATAGGGACCAACACAAAAAACTCGGCCAAAATAAAAAAAAAAATTTTTTTTTAATGTTAATGAAAACATTTTTATAATAGATTGCTTTTGGATACAAAAAAAAAAATGTCACGAATAGGGCTTTCGATCCCGGGATCCCGGTCCATTTTCAGTCCCGAAAATCGCGGGATATTTTTTCCTAAATCACGGGATTTTCGGGACTACATTTTAAATAAATAAGTCCATAAAAAAAGTTTAATACAAGAAAAATACAACTTTTCATCGCTCATAAAATATAAAAAAAATCGTCTAAGAAGAAAAATTGGTTTTGACAACATTTGGACAAACCCAAAATGAAAAAAATAGAAAACTCAAAACTTAAAAATTTTTAGTTTATTAAAAAAATTACGAATAAAATTGTTTGTGCTTGAAATTTTTTCTTTAAGAAAAATAAATTTATATTTATTTCAGAAGAAAATTGGTATTTTCAGTCTTAGCGAACGCACAAAAATGAATTACTTAATAAAAATATTTAAGTAAAACTGACAACTGATACAAAAGTAATTTCAGAAACTTTACATAAGCATATTTGGAATTGACGTCTGTCTTTCCTAAAGAAACGGAAACTCAAATACTAAAAATAAAAAAAAAATTCATTTAATAAATTGAAATTAATGTTTATGTTTAATTATTTACGCTACAACTATCAGTTTTCCAATAAAACATATATTTTTTTAAAATGCATTTTGCTTGTAGAAGTATTAAATCCCGAAAAATCCCGGGATTGCAATTTTCAGTCCCGAAAATCCCGGGATTGCGAAAAGCCTTCGGGATCGAAAGCCCTAGTCACGAACAAAATTAAGAACCTTTATTTTATAAGCAAAACAAGGTGTGCAGTTTATTTTCGGTACAGTCCTTATTTATTAATTTACGCTTAGTACAAGCTTATATAACTACTTATATCTAACAGTGGTGATAAACTTAAAAAACTAAATTATATATAATGGTGATTGGGATTTAGGAGATAAGGGATTGAATTTCTAAGGTTATATTTGTTTAAATGGAAATCAAAATAATAGGACATATTATTAATCATGTGAAGCATTCTGGACATTGGTTCATTATAGCAATAATCAGTGCGGTGAAAGGTAATATTAAATAAAGGTACAGATCTAAAGTTACAAGGGTTAGTATTAAGGTAGATCAACTGGAGTAACGCGGGACAGTCTACGTACCTGATAGGAGTTGATGGAAAAAGAGTATATCGGCAGTTTTTCTCAATTCTCATGGAGTGAGTAGGTCTAAAAGGAGACCAAACTTACCTAGCGTATTGAAGTATTGGTATAACAAAGGTACACTTAGGGAAAAAAATAGTGAAATCAAATGAAAACGTATTTAAATCATATATAAACGTATTTGATAGTGCTCCTAAGCTGTTTTTATTTAAATCAAATATGCGCGTATTTAAAATTGTATTAAATATGGAAATATGGAAATTAAATATGGAAATATGAAATTTTTTTGTTTATTTAAATTGAGAAAAAATTTTTTTTTTCTTTTTTATTTATTTAATTTTATTTATTTATTTTTTACTTTATTTAATTTTCTTATTTGCCAATTTCCTTAGAATCGTTTGTAAGAACTTTTCCACAAATTCAGTTTTGCCGGAATTTGAACCGAGAACCTCTGTAGTTTGCAGTGCGCTCTAACCGACTCGTCCATTTCCGTCATTTTTCACAAGCGTCTAAATGTTTGTATATTGCTCAGCAAATCGTGTAAATTGAAATTTTCAAATCAAAAAATATAAATTTCACCTATATATTGCTCAGCAAGCGTTGATTTTTTTCTTCTAAAAATGTAAACTGAAGTTTTTGAATCTAAAAAAAGAAACTCACAAAATAAACGTGGTTTATTTTCTGCTTCATATATATTTGAGTTTAGACACAGAAAAATTGAGCCTATGATGGATCAGTGTGAATTCGTTATTTCCAATTTGCGGAGGTCGTAGGTTCAAGACTGGCTGGCGGCAATGAAGTTTTTTATTTATAGAAAACATTTGAATACGCGAGTATTGAATTTCTATATGAGATACTGATTTCCAAATATTAAAATATTCAAATCACATTTAAATAAAAAATATTTAATTCTACTATGCGTTTGTTCGCTCAGTGTAAAGTAAAGATATTTCGTAACATACGGATTAGTGAATTCCTTGGACCAATGCTTAACAAAACCCAAGGCTGAATTTGCTTTTTTTTTACTATATTGTCAACTAGGGAGCCCAAGTGTAACATTTTTTAAAATATTAAATTAAAATGGGAAGTGCCACGCCCCGCTGTCTAATTCCAATATGTTGTATTAAAGGCATATAACCATTTCCCGTTGAAGAATATTCAATGGGAGCCCAAGAATGACACTTTGAAGTATTGAATTGTATGGGCGGTGCCACGCCCCTTTGCTCAATTACGCCGATATGTTGCATTTAGCTTAGAGTTGAAACCATGAAACCATTTGCCAAATTTTGTTGGAAAACATTAAATGAGAGGCCAGTTGCAGCAATTTTAAATATTGGTTTGTATGGGCGGTGCCACGCCCCTTTGTCCAATTACGCCGATGTGTTGCATTTAGCTTAGAGTTGAAACCATGAAGCCATCTGCCAATTTTTGTTGGAAAACATTGTGTGGGAGCGCTATTACAGCATTTTCAAATATTGACATGTATGTTCGGTGCCACGCCCCATTGTCTAATCCCGGCCATTTGTAGCCCAGATTGTGGCTGGGGTCTTATAGTATGTTCATGGCAAATTTCATTTTCTTGTGATCAAAAACGTGTGAGATATAGCAGTTTTTACTAACTTGTGGGCGGTAAAAGTGGGCGTGTCAAAACCTTTCCTATGTCACGACTCACGACCCCTAGAACACATATATAAATTTTGGTGAGTTTCGCGTTTTTGTAGTTTTTGCGTCTACTGGTAACAAACATACACGTCTCTTTTATATATATACAGTGACCGACAAAAGTCTACATACGACCCACTTTTTCGCGATTCTACGAGTCCAGGATGTTTTTGAAAAAAAGTAATAATGTAGTTTTTTTTTGGTAGTCCATTTAATAAATAAATCCAAAAAAAAAATTTTACTTTTATACAAAATTATAAAAATATTCACTTAAAACTAAAATAAAGCAATGACAAAAGTCTACATACGATGTGCAATTAAAAGACAATATTATTGTGAAATGTTGAATGCTAATGGGAAAGTACCGTTTTTATTTTGTTTTACATCTTTGTTTTCAATTCAAAACAAATTGTGTCAGTTGTGATTTGGACTCCGCACTAAAAGTTTAAAATTGTGCAAATGGCTCCTCGGAAAGAAATTTCTATTGATGTTCGAAATTTAGTAATAAAACACCGAAATGAAAAAAAATCTCTTGGGGAAATTGCTAAATTATTAAATTTAAGCAAAGCTACTATTCAAACCGTAGTTAATAACTACAAAGGGACTGGTAGTACAGAAAACAAACCGCGCAGTGGACGACCAAAGAAGCTTAGCAGAAGAGACACCAGCTTCATTCTCAAAGAAGACCAGAATCCCAAGGAGAATACCACAAAGCTAGCCGAAAAGATAGCACTAAGAGCGGGAACAGTTGTGCATCCAAGAACCATCCAAAGAACGTTGAATGCCAACGAGTTCCACAGTCGGACTCCTCGGAAAAAACCCCTTATTAGCGAAAAAAAACCATAAGCTTCGCTTGGAATTCGCCCAGAGGTACATTGACTAGGGAATCGACTTCTGGAAACGCGTTTTGCTTACGGACGAATCAAAATATAATATATTTGGAAGTGACGGCAGAGATAAAGTTTGGCGAAAACCTAATACAGCCATGGATCCAAAGCATTTATTTCCTACAGTGAAACATGGTGGTCGCAGGGTGCGTCGCAGCATCTGAAGTGGGCAGGTTGGTGTTTATCGGGGGAATTTTGGATCGGTACCTCTCCATTTTAGAAGAAAATCTGAAGCCATCGGTTGATAATCTTGGTAACCAATGGATTTTCCACCAAGACAATGATCCTAAACATACAGCTCACATCGTCAGAGATTGGCTGCTTTATTATGCCCCACGTCAATTGTACCCACCACCTCAAAGCCCGGACTTAAATGTAATTGAGCACGTTTGGGAAATACTACAAAGAAAAATCCGAAAACACCACATTACTAGTGCACCAATGCTGAAGGAGAAGCTCAAGGAGGAGTGGCGCAATATAACTCCAAGTGAAACCGAAAATTTGGTCAATTCAATGCCGAGACGACTGCAGGCAGTTATAGATGCTCGTGGTGGACCAACAAAGTATTAAAACCAAATAATATTTAGAAAAAAGTTCCTTAATTTAAGTATTTTAGTTTATATATCGTATGTACACTTTTGTCATTCTTTTTTTTTTTGTTTTTTGTGAAAAATTTTTTTTTGGATTTTTTTATTAAATGGACTACCAAACAAAACTACATTATTACTTTTTTTCAAAAAGATCCTGGACTCGTAGAATCGCGAAAATGTGGGTCGTATGTAGAATTTTGTCGGTCACTGTAGATATGGGAGCGAAAATTAAGTTCTCTGTCACAGATAACGCCCAAGTCGCGCAATTCTGTCACTAGTGGTAAAGTTTCGTTGCAAAGTAGGTACGTTCTGGAAGGTGGAGGAAGACGTTTACAGGAATATGTTATAGTTTGACACTTGGTGACATTAAGCATCAGGAAATTTTTCATACACCAAGTTGAAAACCTATTTAAATCAGATTGTAATGGCGGAGAATCTGAAGTAGTTGATATAGTTCTAGAGATTTTCATGTCGTCAGCATAGACTGATAAATGAGAATTTCTGATGACATAATCCACATCGTTTATTATCAGGACGAATATAAAAGGACCGAGATGGATACCTTGGGGGACACCAGATGTGGCGATAAAGGGATCGGATATAGAAGATCTGAAAGTAACCATATATTTTCGTTCTTCGAGATAAGATTTGATCCACATGATAAAACTTGGTTGGAAGCCATAAGCTTTACGTTTAAGATAGATAATTTCATGCGAAAGCCTTGCTGAAATCGGTAGCAATTACATCGACTTCTTTACCGTCTTCTAAAGCACGAAGAGTTTTAGAAACGAATTCTGTTAGGTTTGTGGTGGTCGATCTTCCTTTCAGAAATCCGTGCTGACCCGGGGAGACAATAGTTTTGCAATGGAAGAACATAGTATCATAAACAATGCTTTCGAATGATTTAGGTATACAAGAGAGTTTAGCTATAGGTCGATAATTTAGAATGTCATTCTTGCATCCTTTCTTGTGAAGAAGGATAATGTAAGACATCTTCCACATTGTGGGGAAAACTCCCTGTGCGACAGAAGACTGAAAGAGAGCGGTGAGGGGAGCTGCCAGCTTTCTGAAGTTTTTCTATCTTTTCTTCTACCGATGTAATTGATATGTTAACCGAATACAATGAAGTTTGAGAACATGTGGACATATAACAAAAATAATCAGTTCAGGTACTGAATTATGGCAGGCGAATGACTGGAAACCATCTGATTTTCTCTTAGTATTGATGAAGTTGTAGAAGTGCTTAGGGTCCGAAATTAAACATGATTCCATTTTTCGTAGGTATCGAGAGACTCGCAGAGATCGGAAAAACTGGTACAGACGCGTTAGTAGTTGGAAAAGTCGAAGTCAGATCGAGATTTTAGATATACAAGCCATAATTTGTTTCTTGCAAAGCTGGGCATAGTTAATCGAGAATTTAACTTCGTTAATCCGGAAATAGTTAATCAAAAATTTAACTTCGTTAAATTAAAAAGTTAATTGCGTTGAAAAGTTAACTTCGTTAAAAGTTAAATTAAATAGTTAAATTCTCTATAGAAATATTTTTTTTTTCCAAAAAACGCATAAAAAAACATTTTAACTATATACAATTGAATGCCTGCACTCACAGACTCTTTTTTCGATCGATTTCAGCCCTCTATATGCAAATTTAACTTAAAAAATTAAAACTTTGTAAAAATTGTACAAAACGAATCCGACGCACTTTTTTTTGATTGTCACTACGCACTCAGAGTTCCAAGTTGATTGGAAAATGTCGGCGGCGGCTAAACAGTTTCGCGCCGACCATAATCGGCTTCAATCGGCGTGCGAACAAATCGATGTCAATATCGGTTGAGCCGACACAATCGACTCAATATTTCGCCGCCGACCAAGCCGATACATTTGACGACGGGCTAGGCACTCCGTCTCGACTTGTAACTTTAAATTTTTGTCAACAACACGAAAGAGTTCTGTGTTTACAATTTTTCAACAGTGTGGCTAGATGTATTATTAAAAATAGTATGAATTCTTAATTATACCCCCACACTCACTGTGGCAGGGTATACTCACTTTGTCACAACGTTTGTAACGCCCATAAGGAGGCGTGTCCGGTATGGAAAAGTATATATATTCTTGATCAGTATCACCTCCTGAGTCGATTTAGCGATGTCCGTCTGTCTGTCCGTCTGTCCGTCCGCACGATAGCGGTCGCAGTTTTGGAGATATCGACTTGAAACTTTTTTTACATGTTTTTCTCGTGAATACTGAGATCAAGTTCGAGAATCAGCCAAATCGGACAAAAACTGGGCGTGGCTCAGTTGTTGTATTCGATTGGAAATGTTTAGAAACGTATTTTTGACATGGTCCGAGGTTCCGAAGCCACATATATAAGGGTCTAAATGGGGTCTTGAGACCAATTTTTTTTTTTTGTGGATTTAATTGGAAATTTTTAGAAATGGATTTTGGACATGGTCTGGGCTCCAAAATCACCTATAATTGGCTCAAAATAGGGTCTTGAGACCACATTTTTATATGTTCGAGGTACTTCTTCCTACTGTGTGGGGGTATTTCAACTTCGGTATAGCCGAAGATAGTCCACTCTCTAGTTTTTACTTCTTTTTTTTACATTCAATAATTTTTGTTTCAAAGTTAACTAATGCTAGTTAATCGAAGAAATTTAACTTAACTAAATAAAAAAGTTAATGGTTTTCGAAATCAACTGAAACGTTAAAGTTAACCAAAAATTTAACTTCGTTAATTAACTATTAACGAATTAACTAGTTAGTGCCCAGCTTTGGTTTCTTGTATTACGCAGTGAGCGCAATTCTTTTTTATACCAGGGTGGGGATGACGAATAATTTCTATTTGGCACAAATGGTACACAGTTCGCAAAACACTTATAGATTTCGCAAAATTCAAGAGCATTATTGATATTAAAATTCAAGAGCATTATTGATATTATTGCGGCGAATATCAATAACATGGTTAAAATTTATGTTGCGAAGCAAATTGTTCAGTTTTTCGAAATCAGTCTTACGAAAATTAAAACTGTGGAACGAGTTGCAGTAAGTTCATCGGCGGTGTCGTTGATTTTGTGAAACAATACTTTCAACAAAGGGTCTGTGTGTGTAGAAGTGACTGCAGCATTAGAGGGTGATTGAAGGGAAATATCGATAGTTGTACGTAACGACTCAATGTTGGAAATAATTTTTTCGTTTTCCAGGAAATGTTTTGCTTGCCGGCTATCAAGTGATGTTATGCGTTTTTCAATGTTATCTAATACACTTGACTTTTCAGGATTTCATTTTAACAACGATGATGTTAGGTTGTCGAACGACCTGGCCATATCATTGAAACGTTCGTCATTTGCCATCGCTTGATTTTGATGTTTTGATGGAAATCGTCCTTTTCTTTATTCAGTCTAGCGATGTATCCGACAATGTTGTCTTACATGCACTTGAGTTGCTGTTCCATACTCTAGCAAACACGGCATATGAAGTGCTTCTCCATGTAAGGGTTGTACCAGTCCCTAGGAGCATCCATGCAAGCACCATGTAGTTTCCTATTGCAGAAAGCTTTGGAGATAACCCATTTCGAGGTATTATCAAAAGCGCAACAATTTGCCAAACTGCACTTGAAATTGAAACTCATTGTGAATCATCAAAAAATTGTTTCAGAAATTGGGTCAGCCGCGCACGTTGATGGCCGGTAAAATTGTCGAATTGCACTTTTTCAGTTTATTGGGTCAGCAGCGCACGTCGATGAACGGTAAAATTGTCCAATTGCACTTTTTTAATTGACGCGAAGCCAATTTCATAAATTTTCAGATTGCGGTTATAGCTCTTTTTTAAGTCGCGGTATTAATTTGTTAATTTATGCGCACGAAAGAAAACACGTACTATCAGGTCAACGAAATGAGTGCAAATAACAGTTTTTGGTCCTAACTCGAGCTTTTGGAGGTATATTGGAAATTCGTAGTATGTCATTATATTTAGTTTTCCATACCTACAACCTATGCTTGGTCCAAAACCGAGTGTATTTTTCGACCCTCATTTTGTGATACAGTGTTTATAAGTGGTTTAACGAGTATGTCGGCTTGTTAATATCGAGGAAAACAGAGGAGCAGTACTGTTTGTTTTCTATAGTGTTTTATATTGAGTCTACAATGCGATGCACTTGCTCGATAGTGTATTGCAGTGGCGTAAATCGAATTTGCCAAAGGGGGAAATAAATAAAATTTTAAATTTATATTTTAAAAAAAAGTTTTTATTTAAGATATTTTAATGCTTGTGTGCTCAGCACACATACCCGGCGTTGCACGGGTTGTATAAAATTAATAGGAAATCGCGACAACTTCAACGAACGCTGTACACAGAAAAAAACAAGATAGGTTAATCTAACCAAAAAACGTTGTAAAAAAACAATTTTTTATTTTATATGGAAAACACAAACAACAACTACAATTGTTATGGTTAATCTAATCGTCAAAAAATTGTTAAATGATTTGCCAGCATGGTCGTATTTCGGCATATGATTCGCAATGTCATCGCTCGATGCCGAAATGCAACCATGCCTCAAATATTTCATAATTCTGAAACAGCATGACATTTAATACAAGAGAGAAAAAATATTATATATGGCTGTCTCGTTTACGCTCTCAAAGCAACAAGTGCTGCATAATATATGAATAATTTATATTCGACACTTGACTCATGAAGTACTTGGTTCCATCAGTATGCGATACTATTATTGGTATTTTAGGGAAGTTTGTATGAAAATTGTTGTGTCGTAATAATAAAAACGTCTTAGAGCAATTGCTACGTGCATTTACTTTACTCAGAGATTTTACTTCAAATCAAAATTGAATGAAAATTATCGTAAAAAGTATTAAGTATTCACAAGAAAGTATCGAATACAAAAAAATCGAATTTTCGCAGCACTAGAAGATGGCGTCGAATTTGTTTACATTTTACATTTTTGATATTTCGAAAACAATTTTTAAAATCAAATTATGACTATGTTATAATTAATTATAAACAAATATTGTGATTTTAAGATTTTAAAAATTGTGCAGAATGTTTTTTCCCGGGAAAACATTAATTTCAATATTACAATATAATTGTAAACTTAATGAAATATTAAAATATTGCGTTTTGTGGAAGCGCGTTAGTTCTAAGTAATGAATATTATATATATTCGCAGTAGAAATGATGTTGCCCGACAAATTTGTGTACGAAATGTAAATTATCTCGTTTTTAAAGTCTTGGGCTTACATTAAATTAATTTAAGCTTCATAAATATATTTCAATACAACACATCTACAGAAATACCAAACACATCAGCTATCTTTTTTTTGCATTCTTTTTCTAATATGTATCTATTTATTTTTTCGCTCTATTGGATAATTGCTTTCTCTGTCTTCCATAAAGTAATATACGAACAATTTTTAATTGTACGCCAACAAATTTTGATTGTACGCCAACAACTTTGAGTCGGTTCCATTTACAACGTTTCTTGGTTGCTGCATTTTTAATCGTCTTTTTTGGTTAGATTTACCTTCCTTTTTTTTTGTGTGTAGTTCATGGGTAATTCCCCCCGTAAAACTTGGTGCCAGTTGTAATCCCACCAGTCATGATTCACAAAAAAATGGCCAAGGACGCCCTTGGTGGCAGCTGTAATCCCACACAGTATGATTCACCCAAAAAAATTATCAAGGAAGTACTTGGTGGCAGCTGTAATCCCACCCGGTATGATTCACCCAAAAAATGTACGGGAATGCACTTGGTGGCTGCTGTAATCCCACCCGGCATGTTTGATCCAAAATATGTCCAAGGACTCGCTTGGTGGCCAGTCATGATTCACCCAACAAAATGGCAAAGGACGGCCTTGGCGGCAGCTGTAATCCCACCCGTTATGATTCACTGAAAAAATTTGGAAGGGCGCAGTTGGTGGCATGGACCACTTAATATTCGATAGTTACTATCTTACATTTTAATAATATTTTTTGTTGTATGGGAGGTGCCACGCCCGTTGTCCAAATCCAACCTCTTATGTCCTATTGCAAATTCCATTACTAAGACAATTTTACCTTAAAATTTCAATAAAAACAGTAAAGCCGTTTAACCGTGATATGGGGTAGAAAATTGTATGGGCGGTGCTACGCCTCTTGTCCAATTATTCCCATTTTCGACACATAGCAGTACAACTCCATTCCGAATTTCACTAAAATATATCCAATAGTTGCTTAATTAGCTGGTATTAAAGTTACGTGTTGTGTGGGCGGTGCCACGCCCCTTGTCCAATTATGCTTATATTTGGCATAAAGCATGGAAAAGTTATTATGCAACTTCGTGCTAAATTTCGTATTTATTAATCAATATTCAATTCAAATTCATTTCAATAGTTACTAAACTACCTTGTAGACATATTTCGTGTTGTATGGGAGGTGCCACGCCCCTTTGTTCAATCCCAACCGCATATAGCCTATGTTACATGTCGATACCTATAGAATTTATCCTGAAAGTTTCAAGAGAATCGGTACAGCCATTTAGCCGTGATGCTCGGACAAACAGACAGACAGACAGACAGATATGTAGAAATATATAGGGATTATATATTAAGTTTAAACAAGTGAGTAAGTTTCAGTCGGGCAAAGCCGACATATATACCCTACATCTACTGGGCCATATTGGATCCGCCATCTATAATTTTGAAATTCCGACCACAAAAACCAATGGATACCAAGTTTGGAACTATTTAAGCGAAATAAAAGTAAAAACACGATTTTCACTTTGGCAAAAAGATTGCTTTTTAATACAAAAAAAAAATTTCTCGAAAAAAATTAAACCTTAATTTTATAAGCAAATCAAAGTGTGCAGTTTCTTTTCGGTACAGTCCTTACAAACATCAGACCAAAGTGAATATACCCATACCTCATGAGGTGTAGGGTATAAAAAAAACTATAGGTAACAATTGTTTGCAACAAATAATGTAAATTGAATTTATAATTCTCAAAGCTGTGTAGAATACTTGTAAGTTGCTTAAGTGAATTGTTTGAGTGAGTATGCTCTAGGCATGTCAATCCCGGGATCCCGCTTCTTTGTTAGTCCCGAAAATCCCGGGATTCGCACTGACTAATCCCGGGATTTTCGGGACAAGTTTTATGAGCAATTTTTTCAAAAATATGCCTTTTATATTGGGAAAAAATTAATCAATTAAATTCTATCTGTTTAGAAAAAATTTATAAATTCAGGAGCTGTTTCTATCATGAATAATTTCTTTCTGAATGGTTTAGTTTTAGCAAGGACCATAGTTTTTCATCCAAAAAATGTTGATAAGCATTCAGGAAAAAACTTCGAAAAGTTGGATATTTTTGTGTTTTATTTGATTTTATTGGTTTGGAAAAATTATTTATTTTGTTTTAAAGAAAAAAATTAAATAAAATTGGCGAAAAGTTTATTGATATACTCGTACATAAACTATATGAGTTATACATATAAAAATATGCAATACGCATTGCAGAAACTTGTACTTCATTACGTCAACAAATTTAAGCAAAAAATAGTTCCAAACTGTTTGCAAATTAGTGGACTATAAAGCACTCAAATTCATTTTGTTTAAATAGAAATCGGATCAAAAAATACATCGAACATCGTTCGGGACATGAAATACAAATTCCAATTCCGTTTATTAAAATGTTCGACAAAATGTTCAGGTCAAGAGTTGTTCGAGAAATGTGGATCAAACGACACATTTTTAAAATGATCTTATTCTGACCGGAAACCCAAGATTCCAAAGACCAAATCTATTCCAATTAGTATTTTATTCTACATATTTTAAAGTTATTCAAACTTTTTTCTAATATTCCAAATCATAGGTGTGATAAATTCAATTTAAAAAAAATCAAATAAAAACCTTGAATATTGTTAGATTATTTGCGCAATTTCCAAAATATTATAGCATATGTATATTAAAAGCAATTCAATCCGATTTAATATAACCTTTTTTTACTGAATTTTGGTTGAATTGAAAAAAATCCAAAATCCCGAAAATCCCGGGATTGGCAAAGGTCTCGAAAATTGACATCCCTAGTATGATCACAACACAAATTTAGTTTGCTTCGAAAATGGCGATAAGTACCCAGTGGTCAAAAGAAGGTGTCTGCAGGCATGCCAGTATGCCTCTCTAGGAGCTCGGATGCCTGCCCTCCTCGCTTCCAACCTTTACTTCTTTTTAAAATGAAACGGGACAAATAAACAGGCCTACGTCTGTCGCTTCCATGCGTATGCCTGCTGGCAGGCAATATTGCATAGAAAATCCATTGACACCACCCTATCTCCCTTCTAGCGCAGGCATACCGGCATTCCTCCACTAGAAGCGAGGATGGAATGTGCAATTTCTTACCATAGCAGGCGTGCTGGCATGTCTCTAGCTGAGAGGCCTTGCGAAATTTACTACTGGGTAAACCAGTTTATAACATATAACGATTTATTTTCGATATCTCCAATAATCTTGGATTTACGTTTATTTGTTCTGCTTTCTGCAATGTGCGTTTCAATAATGCAGCAGGGTTTTTATATGATTATCTGGGTACATTTTTTGGTTACTTAAAAAACTTTTTTTTTTTTTTAACTTCATATTATGTTTTATTGGACCTTTCTAAATACTTAGAACTAACAATAATTTTTAACGATGGAATTTAACAATTAAATTAACATTTAACAATTTATAAAAATGACCTAATCCAACGATTTGGACAACGTTATGCAATAATCGATGGTTATGGCGGCATCATGGTGATGTTGACATCGTACGATGTTGGCATCGACTGGTTGCCGGCATAATCGGGAAGTCGGAAGCGACGAGGGTTCCGGGGCTATCTATTCAAATGCAATAGAATAGTTACGCTTTAGATGTAGGGGCGGGGTGGGTCTAACCAAATTTCTAACTAGAATATTTGGATGTAATTGAAGCTCATCTGCACACTTTGTTATACGTTTAGGGATTTCTTTGGATATTTTCGGTATTTGCAAAGCTCTGTGGATGAGTGCATTTTTTATGTACCATGGTTACGATTTGTCGCAGAATTTTCGACTTTGCGGGCTGCCGTTATCGGATCGGCTTGAAATTTAAAACTTAAGAGTTTTGGGTGTATTTGCATTATTAAAGCCACTTTCGAAACAGATCGGGCCAATTTTAGACAGCTCTACTGATTATAAATGGGCATATCCGTTGTATAGAGTATATACAGTAGGGGTCCGAGGACGCTGCCTTGGGTTACACCGGCAAGAATATCAAATCTACGAGAAACGAAACCTAAAATAATTTAACGAAAAAATATCGAACAGTAACACTAATATAGGTAATTCCATATCAAATCGACCAGGTGTTTTCACTCCGATTTTATATAAATTTAGATAACGGATGAAGCAACGATTGCAAGAATCTTTTTTGTTCAGAATCAAACAGGCTTTGCAATTACATGGCTAATACTGTAGAAGGAGGTGTATTTAAAATGAAAATATTAAAAACTTTAGAACAAAAATTTTCATAAAGATATTTTTGAAATAGCATTTTATCCTTATATCGAAAAACAATAACGCCAAATTGAGCAAGCACTTAGGTAATAAATCAAAGTACATTTGGAAAAAAATAAGCCAATTCGCTTGGTAGACTCATTGATATTTTCGAGTTCAAAAGTGTATAAAGGCCATTCCGCGTCAAGCGGATACTTCAACTCTCAGAAAATTCTGAAACTCTCCACATGGAAAGGCCTGGGTATGCTGTGTTGATGTACCAAAGGGTTCCGTAGGAAATTCAATATTTACCGTTATGTTTGAAATTTACCGTCATAGTGAAATGAAATGAAAACGTATTTAAATCAAATATAAACGTATTTGATAGTGCTCCTAAGCTGTTTTTATATAAATCAAATATGCGCGTATTTAAAATTGTATTAAATATGAAAATATTGAAATTAAATATGGAAATATAAAAATTGTTTTTTTATTTAAATTGCAAAAAAATTTGTTTTCTTTTTTATTTATTTGTACTTTTTTAAAGTTATTTATTTTTATTTAATTTTTGTATTTGCCAATTTCCTTAGAATCATTTGTAACAACTTTTCCCCAAATTCAGTTTTGCCGGAATTCGAACCGAGAATAGTGAATGTCTGCTGAGCAAATTAAACATTAAAGTACCTTCCCGCGCAACAAGAAATTATAATTTACTTCAAGTAAAAATAGCCAAATCCAACTATATGAAATTGAACCGTTCAGAGCAGCGTGCGACGATTTCAATAATATCTACAATGCAATTAATTTCAACAATTCAATTCAAAAAACAAAATCGGAAATTCTTCTTTTCCTAACAAACAATAATTCAAATACCTAAATTCAATAAGTAACTATCATATCAATAACATCTAACTTCCGCTATAGCCCTAATGCTTAGCAGAATAAACACAGCTAAAAGTCCTTTTTGCTTAGCCCAACGTCGATCTTTACAATTACCTGCGCTATAGCCTTCATGCTTAGCGAAACAAGGAATATTTAATTACTTCCACTATAAAGCCTTTATGCTTAGTGGAATATTCCCAACGAGGGACTCACTCTATCGCCTGACTCTTCGAAGCAGAACAGTCCGGACTGTTGCTGTAGGCCGTGGGATTTGTCGAAAAAAGAAAAAACCCTCTGAAGTTTGAAGTGCGCTCTAACCGACTAGTCCATTTCCATCGTTTTTCACAAGCGTCTAAATGTTTGTACATTGCTCAGAAAATCTTATAAATTGAAGTTTTCGTTGATTTGAAGCAAGCGTTGATTTTTTTTCTTTTAAAAATGTAAACTGAAGTTTTCGAATCTAAAAATAAAAACTCACAAAAAAAACGTTGTTTATTTTCTGCTTCATATATATTTGATATATATATTCGTATATATTTTCAATCCCGGAGGGTTTTGACAATCCCGGGATCTCGGGATTTTTTTTGGCAATCCCGATCGGGATTTAAAAAAAATTGTATTTTGATAAAAAAAAAAATTTTTAATTAAAAAGGCAAAATTAACCTACATTGAATTTACCAAAAAAAAAATTACAACTTTATTTTAAGCTTCATGTCATAATGTATTCAATGTAATTTGATAAAGATGAGCAGTTAAAACACAATTGAAGAATATGGTTTCTATCAGTCTTTATTCATTACCGACTTAACAAACATAAATTAAATAAAATATATTTATTGGATTAGAAAATTACCAAAACAAAACAAAAAATAAGTACTTATGGTGACTTTCATTAATATCTGTTGTCGAAATTCAACAGGATTCGAAATTCAACAGGATCACATATGGGATGCTAGATCCGTTATAGAAAAATATCATGTTTAAATAAATACAGTGGCGGTCAGATAATTAGGGACAGCCTATTCTAGTCATTTTGAATCACTTCCAAAATTGTTAAATAAAAAAAATCGAAATAAATATTTGAGAATTTTTAATTTTTTTCACATTTAAGTGGGTTTAAAATCCCGAAAAATCCCGGGATTCTCTCTAGAAAATTTTCGGGACCAAAAATGGTCCGGGATCCCGGGATTAAATTCCCTAGTTTGAAACAGAAAAATTATGCCTGTGATGGATCAGTGTGAATTTCTTATTACAAATTTGCAGAGGTCGTAGGCGAGTATTGAATTTCTATATGAGATACTGATTTCCAAATATTAAAATATTCAAATCACATTTAAATAAAAAATATTTAATTCTACTATGCGTTTGTTCGCTCAGTGTACTTACCTCGCATGCTCTATGCACAGAGAAGCCATGTGCTTGAGCGAAAATCGTCCGATCGGAACGCTTGTGGTGTCAAAAGTTGCGTATTGACCTCAGTAGGAAATTGTACTATGTTTGACAAATTTTTAGCTTGTACTTTGTTTCAATTTAGCCCGACCGATGAGCATTTTCAGGCCGAAGCCGATACCGAAGGTCAACTAGCAGCATATTACCAGAGAATGTTAATTATAGAGAAGGTGCATAAAGGAATTTCTGTTAAATTGTGGTTGGAATTTTTGGTTTTTAAAAAACTATTTTTTGACTCTTCTTTTATTTCTTACTGATTTTGGTTTCATTCTTTCTATTTTTGTTTGAACCGAACATCAAAATCCAGTCGAACTTAAAAAAAAACTGGGTCGATGTTCGACTGCAAGTTCCTGAAAAATCTGGCCAAAAATTCCAACCACAATTTAACAGAAATTCCTTTATGCACCTTCTCTATAATTAACATTCTCTGGTTACGCACTGCCGCATTCAGTTGCTCCTCAGTTTTCAGTGACACATGCAGGGTAATGTGTGAACTTATATATTTTCTGAATTTAAGCCAATTCGTATTCGAGAAAAATGTTTTAAAATTGAACGATTTGGTTTTTAAAATAGAGCTTTGTACAGATTTGTTCAATTTCAAAACACGTGCGTTAAAAACAAATTTTAAAACGTAGTTTTTCAACCTAAAAACAATGTACTAAAATAAAATTTTAAAACAAACTCGTTCAATTAGAAAATTTTTTTTTTAAATTGAAAACAAAAATTTTAAAGTTGAATGAAATTGTTTTAAAGTTTGATAAATTTGCATTCAAATAGGTTTTTAGCACAAAGTTTTAAAATTGAATTACTGCGTTTTAAAATTTGTTTTGAACGCACGTGTTTTAAAATTAAACAAATTTGTTTTAAGCTCTATTTTAAAAACCAATGCACTATATTTTTCTTTCAGTGTACTGGTGAGTTTGTCGGGTGGGTTGACTTCTGAATTTACCGAATATTTTACTGTGATAACAGTGGGTGTTTGGTTAGACGAGAGTTCCATTGTAGACTCAATGGTTAGTTGATTTCGTTTAAGGGTCTTGATTACTGCAAAATCAATAACATCTGGAATTTTGCGTCTGTCTGATGGCCAATACGTTGGCGTATAAGTGTGTTTGGCATTAAAATCTCCAGCTACGAGAAATGTTGGGCCAAGGGTTGCAAAAAATGTCTGAAACTGCTGTTCAGTTATTTTCCAGCTGGGTGGACCTTAAATTGCAGATATTGTTAGTCCTTTTATGTATTCATCAAGGCAATTGCTGGTGGCTCGCAAATATTATGTGAAAAAATCCTGCAGAACATAGTGTTTGATTCTGTCCTTAACTAGAATCGCTGATCCACCTCGTACTTTACCACCTGGGTGTTTAGTGTCATACAACATGTATCCGGGTACAGGGACGTAACCAGGAATAAATTTCGGGGGGGGTTTTCATAAAATTTTTTTTACTTCTACTGAGAAAAAAAACTAGAAAATGCAAACCAAATTAAAGTCAACAACAGATCCCTTTTTTTCAAAAAAAATCTTTTGATTTTTCATAAAAAAAAGGAGATTAAAAAAAAATTTGGAAAAACCCGAAGGGGAGTTTATGAAAAAATCCCCCCCAAATATTTTGGGGGGTTTCGGCACACTAAAGCCCTCCAAACCCCCCTCCCCTTCATGGGTACGTCCCTGCTTTCATTTTAAAAACAGTTTCATTTGATTCGCAGCAAAATTTCGAATAACTATAAACTTTCATAAGGTTTCACTTTGATGTAAATGTAAACCGGGATGCTTAATAACGAATGCTAGAACTGGAATTTTCCAGTTCTTGGTATACAAAAATAAAATATCAAGGAGTATACGGAAGTTTCTCTTAAATTCTGTTGAATTTCATAACAATTCCATACATTTTTCTATTACTTCATAGATTTCGGAGGGGGGGGGGGTTCGAACACAACAACCCCCCCCCCCCCTGGTAACGTCCCTGTCCGGGTATATTAAAAAAGTGTTTTTGGGTCAAGTGAGTCTCTGAAATTAGCATTACATCTATACAGAATGAATTGAGGAATTGAATGAGTTCCAATTTATGTTGGCATAAGCCGTTCGCGTTCCAGAAGGATATTTTTATCGCATTCATGGCTTATTTTTTATTAGGGTCTGGATTAGCAGGTTTTGATTGTGTATCATCTCCTGCATCATAGTTTGCATACCGTTCATAAACTGCGACATGTTTTGCATAAACATCTGGAGTGTTTGTTCAAGGTTCTGTTGGGCGGTTTGAATAACTTTAGGGTCTTGGGTATTGCCTTTGAGTACATGTGCGTATGAAAATTGTTGTTGTTGTGATGCGGCGTTACCACCATTTTCTTAGGGTGGTGGGTAGGGTTTGACCTCTTTGTAGCTGTTGCTCTTAAGGGCTTCGAATCGGTAAAAACCTTATTTTTGAGGGTTTTGTAGACGGAACGTCTTCTGTAGTTGGCAGTGTGATTTCCATCGCAGTTACTACAATGTCTAACATTTACGTTTTCTCTTGATTTTGGGTCGGGTGAAGGTCACCACAAACACTGGGAAGTGTGCATTTTTTTTTCGAATGACCAATATTGGGCCCCGACGTTTATGCGGTTCTTCAACACTGACTCTACGGTGTAATAAATATCGCAGATTGTATATAGGATGGGGTTCACTTTTTTTCAGGGTCTTAGGGTCAAATTCCAGTTCGATGCGGAAAAGTGGTTGGAGTAATTTTTCCTTGTTTAGAATGTTAGACACAGATCTAACCTGGAATTTTAATGCAATTAATGCCTCTTTCACTTCAACACATTCGAGAAAAGAGTCTACACCTCTTAGAACAACCGATAGGTCTTTGCTATAAAAGCTGGTATGTATAATACCTCTTTTTACACTTGTCGAAATGGTCCACAACTTTGCGAAAATCTGCATCATTAAAAATTTGTATTTTTGTTTCATGGATGGCGCCCTTGAGAATAGCTATCGCATGAAATCTGTTGGCACCTACAGTTTGTGTCATCAGAGTAACAAGAGAATTCGAGTTTTTTTCCCTGACATAAATTGGTGGCGGCTTTGACGTCATGGGTTTAGGATCTGAATTATCCTCTTCATATAATAGTGAATATCTATTTTGCCCAAGATTTATGGGCTGCATACTCGGCTTTGTCTTTCAAACTTTAGGCGTATTCGTATTTTCGGGTGAAGTCGCTCTGCGCTTTTGCAATGTAAGGTCTGGCTTTTGCACACCCAGAGAAATACTTACCTCGATTGAGGAAAAACGGCTATCAAATTGAGGAAAAATGGGATGGATTTTTCGCCATAGAAAAATCAATTGAGTGAAGAAATTTCTTTAATTTAAGGAAACTTTTTACTTTGTTTTAGAGAAAAAAATCTATGAAAGGAAGAAATTTTTCTACAATTTTAGGACATTTTTCTATTATTTTCGGAAAATTCGGATAATGTTTGCCTTTGTTTTAAAGAAAATATTCTCTGAAAGAAAGAAATTTTTCCATAAATTTAGGAGATATTTCTTCAATTTGGAAATGTTTTTTTTTATTAAAACCATTGATTTTTCATACAAGAATAACTAGTACTACTACTAATTTTACTACTACTACTAATTCTACTACTATAGTAATATACTACTAAAATGTACTAGGTCCATAATATTATATATTATATATGTCATACATTTTTATTTGTATTACATACTTTTATTTGGTAGTTTTTGTATACATTAATATGTATATCAAAGTATAAACCACTTCAGAATTAGTTTTTTCACTAATTTTGAAATTTTGAAATGTTTTCCGCGTCGACTGATAAATTCAAATTTCCCAACATTGAAGAAAAAGGTGTCTTCAAATTGAACACCATGGTTGTAAGTAATGAAAAAATTTTTACTCATTTCAAGGAAAATTTTTTTAAACCAGAGAAATTTTTATTCAAACGAGAGATATTTTTTTGAGGAAACTTTTTCTTTGTTTTTGGGATGTGTAGTTTTCTGAGTGCAAGTAGCGGTGCATGCCAGTCTGCTCTGTCGCACGTGGAGTGTTTTTCTCTGTAGGGTTTGCGCCAATTACATCACTCATATTTGCTGACTGAGGCTTATTCAAAGGGTTTTTGTTCTCAGAGAACTTATTAGTAGGGTCTTTATTCTCAGTGTATTTCTTAACAGGGTCTGGCTTAAGAGTATTAGTAGTAATTGTACTTGCCAAATTTGTTTGTGGCGATGCGGGAGAGTTAGCAAGGAGTGCCTCTGCTGATCGACTCTTTGCTGTAGTTGATTCTGCAGATGCACTATTCATGGCGGGGATTGCAAAAGCTTTGATTTCTGAATTCGCGGTTTTTTCACTAGCACTAGCTGATGCTGATTCAGTTTCTTGTTTTGAGCGGGATGATACATTCTCTGAGAGAGAATTCCTGATTTTTTGGGGGGAATGATTCACTGACATATTTTTCACACAAATATTTTAATTTGTTTAGTTTATTATCATTTGCAGTGGCTTTGAATCCTCTTTTTCTTGTATTGTTTTAGCGTCTATTTCGCGTAATTTTTTGAGTGTTTTTTATTATTATTCTTTATTTCCATATATTTTGGTTTACAAGATTAAGTAAATATAAATTTTGATATTGAGCGATTTCTTAACATACAAATGTACTTATGTATCTAAGATTACAGGTTTTAATATTATGAGTATACAATGCAATTAATTGCTTTGAATTGTATTTCATTGAGTTTAGATATATTGAATTTAATAATTGTTAGAGTCTTCTCAAAAAAAGGATAAAAAGGAAGTTACATTTGAGTACGACTTAAAACTAATCATAATCTAATATATATACAAGAAGGGAAGGAAGAAATATTTACAAAAGAGGGAAAGGAAAACGAAACAATTATTGCCTATTCAATATAAATTGAGCAGAACTGTAAACAGTATTAGTAATGTCACAAGATCTATATCTTCGATTATAATATATTAAGTTATTACCAACGTTTAAATTATTGTTATTACCGAATACTTTCAAGTGTATTGGCGAAAGGTACCTATCGTTAACTGCACAGAAAAAAAATTGTCGGTAAAATTAACCGAAAAAAGTGGTTGATGTGTAGAATTTCAAAATGTATGAAAATTGAAAATTTTTTAACCAAGAAAAAATTGTTCTTGTACAGAATTTTTTTTTTCTTTTACCGCAATTGGTGGTTAAATTTGAATTTTCACCAACTTGTGCAATTTACCATTCGCGCATCTTCAGTTGAATCGTTGGGAAGAAAGAAGAATTCCCGCCGGTTAATCTAACCGATGAGAAGTGGTTGGTGTACAACATTGGATGTATAATTACAAAAAGGTTACGTAATTTATTCGATGATGGAGGTAAGCTTACCTCATTAATTGGTTGGTTTACAATTTTAACTGTAAACTTACCGCAAATGTTTGTTACGCTAAAAACTTTTTCAGTTAGAAAACCCTCTACACAGAAAAAAAAGGTCGGTAAAATTAACCGAAAAAAGTGATTGACGTACAAAATGTATGAAAATTGTAAATTTGTTGTACAGAAATTTTTGGTTCTTTTACAGCAATTGTTGGTAAAATTTTAATTTTCACCAACTTGTGCAATTTACCATTCGCGCATCTTCAGTTGAATCGTTGGGATTCAAAGAAAGAAGAATTCCCAATCGTGTTATGAATGTTGTGAGGCAGCTTGAGTAGAGCCAAACAGAGTTTTTTTGCTTGTAATACTACTTTTGGAAAATAAATGCTTGTGTCAGTTATGCGCTCAAGCTAATATAATATTTTTTTAAACATGCAATCTTGCATTTTCGAAATATATTTTTGTGACTAATATGTTTTTTTTTGTTGTTGGGTTTGTTTTCAAATGAAGAAAAAAATTAATTCATCGAAAAAAGTTTTCTTATCAAAAAAATTTTTGTTGTATGTTTACAATTAAAAATTGTAAGCCAACAAATTAAAATGGTTTTCTTACTAAAAAAATATGTATCGAAACAAATTTTTGCTGTATGTTTACAATTAAAAATTGTAGACCAAATCATTAAAGTAGATCAACCACTTCTCATCGGTTAGATTAACCGACGAAGAAGGGTTGGAGCGTTTTTAACCGTCTTTTTCGGTTAAATCTACCGACTTTTTTTTTTGTGTGTATATGGCAAAACATCATAACACGATTGAGAATTCTTTGAATCCCAATGATTCAACTGAAGATGCGCGAATGGTAAATTGCACAAGCTGGTGGAAATTAAAATTTAACCAACAATTGCGGTAAAAGAACATTCAATTTCTGTAAAACAACAATTATTTTCGGTTATTCAACTATT
The DNA here is from genome assembly GCA_951394025.1 of Heteromyza rotundicornis. Classification (NCBI taxonomy): domain Eukaryota; kingdom Metazoa; phylum Arthropoda; class Insecta; order Diptera; family Heleomyzidae; genus Heteromyza; species Heteromyza rotundicornis. The sequence continues at coordinate 26,880,657 of OX596011.1, read as the reverse complement.
TTTTTTTTAACATTTTTCATAAATTTTGAAATTCTGTACGTTAACCACTTTTTTCGGTTAATTTTACCGACCGTTTCCTTTTTTTTTCGTGGATGTACAGTGTTATTAATAGCGAACTCTACCTGGGAAAATTTGTTACCCAATCAGAATGTTCAATAGGTTCGGTCAACTTGGCTAACATCAAAATACTTCGACAATGCACAACAGGTTTTCTTAGTACCAGGGGTATTCACCGCATATAATTTCACAAACTTTGTGAAAGAATCAACTACAACCAGTACACGTTTACGTTTAGAATGTAAGAAAGGACAATATGCAATGTGTCAAATGGCACTGGGTTATTCCGAATATTGTACGATGTACACTGTAAAGAATTCCTCACAAATCGATTTAACTTATCCCTCATATGAGCAAATCAATAATGCTTCTGTATTTGTTTCAAACAATTCTATATACATATATGGCCACATTTTTCAAGAATTAGGCTCATGGTGTTTTCCTCTAACTCTTGGGAACCACCAATTGCATTTGTCCCCGTATACCCAACCGAAATCCTAAACCGTTCTCTAGAACATAATCATCGAGTTCACCTACCTCTAGTTTATTCCTCAAAAATTTAATACTTTCATCACATGATTTAGCAATTTGTAAATTTAGATCAATATCAGCTCCATCAATACTGGCAACAACTGAATGCATGCGGCTTAGGACATCCACGTGAACAGCTCCAAAACCACGTGAACTTGCATCTGTATGTAATTTAGTTTCGCGGAACGGACTATATATGCACAACACAGGGGCATTCATTAGCTTTTCTCTCAAAAATTCAGAAATGCATCAGACCACTCAAGCGTCACTCAGCCAAACACAGAATCCAGCTTTGTTTAATCTTTCAAGGGTTTTGCTATTCTCGAAAAATTCGGAACAAAGCGGCGGAAATACGAAAACAACCCCAGACATCTTTGCACCTCTTTAGCACTGGAAGGTACGGGATACTCCTTTATTGTCTGCACATGATTATTATTCGGACGAATACCCATTTCGTTTACACGATATCCAAAATAATCAAGTTCGCGATGTCCGGATCTACACTTCTTCAAATTCAGTTTCAATCCAGCCCCTTTAAGAAAACTTAAGACTTATATTTGCCAATATTTAGAAATGTTCCTCCATTGTCACAGTGGCAATACTAATATCATCCATATACACTACGATATTTTTTTCAATTTATTTAAATTGAGCAAATGAAAAAAAATATACAAAAAAAGTATTACGAAAAAGAATGTAAGAAAAAGAAAGCAAATGTGTTTGATGTTGTCTTGTAAAACTAGAGAAATAATTTTATAATTTAATTTCATATATAAACAGAAGACTTTTAATGCGAAATAATTCTCAATTCTTACACGAATTTGATGGGCAACATACTTTTTACTGCAAATACATATGGTGTTTTATATCCGCAATTAACGCGCTTTCATAAAACGCAATATTTAATTATTTCATTCAATTTGCAAAAAATTTAAAATGTTGAAATACGTGTTTTTCGGAAGTTAACAAAATAGAAACTATTCCGCACAATTTTTCGAAGCATAAAAAACCTATTTTTGTTTGCAATTCATTATAGTTTAATCATAATTAGGTTTTAAAAATATTTTCTAGATGCGTAAAAGATAAACAAGATGGATGCATAATAGTGATGGGTGATATACTAAAGGGGATGCCACACCGGCGTCAATTGACGCTGACAAATTTTTGTTGTTTGCCAAATTAAAATTTTTGTGGTTTGGCAAAATTAAATGGAACACTAATTGAAAGAGCGAGTGAATATTTTTTCAAAAGAGTGTTATTTTACTTTCTAAATTTGTTAAAGAAATACGTAATGTAATTAAAGGACGCTATTACAAATGAATATTTTGATGAAATATTTTATGAATCAATTTAAAACATATCGATCTTCATCGAAGAAAAAAAGAAATTGTTAGTACATATTGATTAAAATAAAAACTTCCATTACCCCCAAATACATAAGCGAAATTCTCGCATACTATACATCGCATACGATAAATCGTAAGTGTAGACCACTTATAGCAACCCTTTTGTGACATAAAGATAAAAGGTGTCACGCATCAAAAAATTAAAATGTGTAAACCAAAGTAAAAATTCAAATAAATAGGGGTCAAAGGACGCCTATGTGGCATGGGCTGAATTTTGATAAAAGAAACTTAGACAACTAGAGCTGCAGACGAATATTTGTTACCACAACCTCGCGCCAAGCGATTATTTTTTTGTGTGTACGTAAGTACACTAGCTATGTTTTCAGTATACTTTTGTACAAATGCATCAAATCGAATTAGGTGATTATTTAATTTATCTTTCGACTTGCAATTGGAAATCAAAAATAAAATGCTGAGGAAGCATATACTGAGAAAGCAATCTACAATCTATAAAAATTAGTCAATGGGATACAAATACATAATTTCATTATTACTATTAAATAGAGACCGACCAAAACCGCTTTTTTAAATTTCGGCCGAAACCGAAATGGCCGAAATTATTATTTTTAAATTTCGGCCGAAACCGAAAAAACCCAGATCAAATATTTTAAAGTAGTACATAATTAACCGTTTCAGTAGGCTGAAGTCGTTCGTTTTAAGTTCAGATCATGAATTAGATGAATTTAGAAGCAAACTATCTGGAATTTAACATTAAGATTATAAACTACCAATACATGTATATGGGAGGGATTATGGGCAAGAAGCGTTACTAGCCAATTCACTTTTGCCAAAAAATCCACTTTGAAATTTTTGTTACATATCGGTATATCGACTCAAGAGGATGCTGATCAAGAATATATATACTTTTACATACTCGACACGCCTCCTATGGGCGTTACAAACGGTGAGACAAAAGTAATATATCCTTTTACAAAAGTGTGCAAGGTATAAAAAGGGGTTATAGAAAAATCGATCACATTTTTGAAATCAGCGGACCTAAAATACATCAAGAAACTTAGTTTAAATTTATTTAGAACCCTCCTTAGATTTTTGTCCCAAGCTTATATGGATACAAAACACTGTGCGATGGCGTCCTCAATTTTTCTGCAGCAAGTTCTTTTTTTTTCCACTTATGTTATTATAAAAAAATGTATGTGTTAAAGAAAATATATTTTGATGCAGCTGCTCCTAACAAACCTAAAGTGATTGCAAAATAATTGTGTAAAAAGCTAATTTAACATTTTTTTTAATGATTTTTGGAATATTGATAAAAATGTCAGGGTTCGGAAAAACTCATTTTAGGGTACTCGCTCACGCTCATTTTTTGCTCAGTGCTCGTGAGCAAAAAAAATTTTTATTGCTCACTGCTCATTGCTCATGAGCAAACCAATTTTTTTTTGCTCACTGCTCATTGCTCATGAGCAAAAATTTGCTCACTGCTCATGAGCAACGAGAAAAAATTTTGTGGTGTTGCCAGATGATGCTGACAGAAAAACGTCATTTGGGTCTAAAAAACGTCAAAATGGTTAAATACTAGATTTGAGAAGAAAAAACGGTCAGGCCCGTATTATTCACTTCTGAACTTTTCCAGAGGTTTCATATTATTCAGCTCTGGATATCGTTTTTACCCAGAGATTCTCTGTGTACATAACCAACGAATAAAGTTATCCAGCGAAAATTTTAACCAGTCAAATTTGACTGGTTAACGGAGATATCCAGAGCTTTTTCATACACTCACATTACCATTTGAAGATGTTAAAGATAAGAAGGACAGCAACGAAAGGCTCTGAGGCAGGCGGTGTATCCTCTAAATTCGATAAAGTGATGCCCTGCAAATTAGGGAACACCAATGCAGAAACTATTGCCATTGCTATGTGATGTCGTCTTCGGGTGAAAACATCTAGGTTTGGGTTTTTAATCTCAGGCTGAGGTATAGCTCAAGTCGATCCAGAATTTCACCGAAGAACCAAATAACTTCGGCAGGAAAAGAGTGAAATATTTGGGTGTAAAATATAGTATTTCTCTTTATTTATTATTTCTTTTCCTTACACACTATAACTAGCTTTAAATAGATATGATATCATACGAATCTCCTTCGGGGGGTAATAATATGGCCTTCTTCTTCCTTCAATGTATTCGGACTTCGTGTCGGTACTTCGGTCGAACTTCGGTTGTACTTTAGGTTGTACTTCGGTAATGTTTCGGGTGGCCTCTCGGGTTAGCCTTCGGTTGCCAATTTTTACTTTCAGGAGGCGAACGCACATGCGTTGCTGGTTTTCGTACGACACGGCGTAGGTGGTCGGTCGAACGCCAAAGCGTTGAGTAATTTGATAAATCAAACGCCCGAAGCGTTGCGAGTCTACCGCTGAAGCGGTAATGGTTGGTCGAACGCCGAAACGTTGACTGGGTTTTAATCAAACGCCCGAAGCGTTGCGAATCTACCGCCGAAGCGGTGATGGTCGGTCGAACGCCGAAGCGTTGATTGAGTTTTAAATCGAACGCCCGAAGCGTTGCGAATCTACCGCCGAAGCGGTGATGGTCGGTCGAACGCCGAAGCGTTGTTTTGAGTTTTAAATCGAGCGCCCGAAGCGTTGCGAGTCTACCGCCGAAGCGGTGATGGTCGGTCGAACGCCGAAGCGTTGATCGGATTTTAATCGAACGCCCGAAGCGTTGCGAGTCTACCGTCGGAACGGTGATGGTTGGTCAAACGCCGAAGCGTTGAACAATTCTAAAATACTTAAGAATAATCTAACTACATGTATTCAGAGGTCGGCCCTGGAGCAACCTCTGTTCCAAAATATGCTTTGGTCTGAGGAGGATTTCACTTCCACCAGACACACTTTTGCTCTGCCCAGCACTGAGCACTTAAGGGGCTGCCAGTATAAAGCTTATGGGAATTATACTGCGTAACTGCCAATTGTGCAAGTACGTTAAATGAAAAACCCCAATTTCAATGCTGGTGGCAAGGTAGCCGAATGCAAATGCATGTAAATGCATGTATGTATATGACTATGTCCTAAAAATAGAATATAGGGTAATGGCGGTGTATATGGCAATTCATAGGGTAATGCGTGTATATATGTAATGGACTATATTAATAGACTATACTAATGAAAAATAAATATAATTATCAGGGTAAATAAAGTTATATTTTCTGTAATGTTTGCTACGTTACAGTTCCCTCCCTCCTTCGGAAAGAAATTTGTACCCAATTTCTGCTTTTACAGTTACAAAATAAATGTTTAATGTGGGCGTTGAGTTTTTGCACTACCTTTCGGTAACCTTTACCAAGCCGTCGGAGGCGGTTGGCTCTGCCCCTAACTTAGCTTATATATATATTTTTTTCCGTTTTCCTCATATATTTTTTTTTTGGATTTTAATTTCTTTTTTTTTTTGGATTTTCTTTGTTTTTATACATATATTATTATTTCTTTTATTTGGGTTTTTTTTTTTTGTATGATTTTTCCCTCTTTTCATCAAAATTTTTTTTTTTGTATTCAGTTTTTTTTTCCTTCTTTTTTTTTTAAAATTTAGTTTGTATAAAAAAAAAATATATATATTCGTTATCTTCTTTTTTATTCATTATAATCAGGCCTCTGTTCTACAGGTTTATTTTTTAATAATAATCATAATAATACAATAATAATAAATGGTTGCAAATAAATTCTTGGCTGTTCTACTGTTTAAAAAAAAAGTGTCGCCAGCTTCATCTTCCGCTTACGGTACCATTTCGATGACGTACACGAATTCACCACAGCGCAGTCGAGCAGTAGTTTCGCTGATCGTAGCAATGTGAATTGTTGGCCGGCCTTGCCGAACAAAATCCCACTTGTGCGGTCCCGAACCCGTCGGCTTGCGTACCACGAGGCCTTTTAGCATCCGCATGCATCGCGATTTTAACCCCTGCCGACCACGTCTCCCAGCTCTCTTTACGTTGCTAGCTGTTGCTGGGCATGAAACGAGCACAGCGCTGCGCCGAACGCTGCCAGCCGAAGGAGCTTCGGTGCTTATGCTCGAACGAGCTAGTGCCAGCGCCTGGACACTGGTGCTCGGTGGTGCTGAAGGTGATGGCTGCGGTAACGATGGTAGGAATTGGCCGGGCTAGTGGCAATAATGGTGGTGGTGTTGTGGACAAGGGTCTAGGTGTGCTGCCTGGTGGTCGTTCCGTGTCTAATCTCCACTGCACGCGGCGTTTTGTTCGGCTCGTGCTGGCGGCTGTGCAAAGTGGTGCCAATTGTACGTCGCTAGTTATGACAATATTTGACGGACTGCGCAATCTGGCTTCTGCTGGTGGCCGATATTGGTCGCTTCGAATGGCTTGGGCGCCCTCACTCGCTTTTTTTATACCCGCTTTAGGCGGTAGTGGGTGTGTATGTTTTCGATACATATTACCGGCGGACTGTGACTCATAAAATATTTGAAGCTTTCTTAAGTTTGGTTTTTCTCTGAACGAAATGAGAACTCTTCAAACAAAAAAAAAACCAATCCTGCATCCAATGGAAACATAGATTTTTTTTTTGTTCCTATTTTGATGGTTCGCCTTTGTTGCGGCTAGCGTGCATTTTGCTTTGCTAAACGTTCGCTGCGCTGTCGCAGAATGGTTTCAAATCTTGCACGTGCGCTCGTTTGTTTTCAGTTTTGTTGTTTATTTTTCGTGTAATTTCTACGATGGTGGGTGCTATGAATTTAGTAACTTCATATGGGCCAGTGAATTTTGGTGCAAGTTTCTGATTGAAATTATCAATTGCAGATGATAGCGGGTGTTCTCGTTTTAATACACAATCACCGACGAGCGGTTTCCATGCTCGACGTCTTAGATTATAGTGTTTGCGCTGGCGCTGTGTTGCACGTTCCGCATTCTTCTTCACCTCTGCCCATATGTCGTGCAAATTGCGTTGAATTTCATTGACTTCTTTCGGTGTTTCGCCTTGATCTCGCAAGCGGTGAGGGGTGGTAGGAATTTTCCCAAACAATAATTCGGCTGCTGATACCCCAGTTGATTCGTGGGTGGCTGAGTTGATGGCGAATGCGATTTCGGGGATTTGTGCATCCCAAGTTTTATGATTGTTCTCGCATCGTTGCGCAATCATGGTTTTTACCACCCGGTTGGTGCGTTCGGTGGGATTTTCTTGTGGAGTGTAAGGGGCTGTAAACTTATGTGTGATTCCGTGTTGTTTTAAAAATGTGTCTACCTCGCGACTCGCGAATTGTCTGCCATTATCGGACAGAAATATGTTTGGACAACCAAAACGATATATTATTCGCTCCCTTAAGGCAGCAACGACACAAGAAGCAGTTGCCTTACGTACCGGCACTAATTCCACCCACTTGCTAAATTTGTCCACCAACACGAGTAAAGCAGTATTCCCATGTGACGACCGTGGAAGCGGCCCCACAAAATCTGCGCAGACCAACTCCCAGGGTTGGCTGCATTGCATTGTGGCCATAAATCCGGCTGGTTTTCGCTGCTGTACTTTATATCGTGCACATGTTATACACTTTCGAACATATCCGCACACATCTCGATACATTCCAGGCCAGTAATATTGCTCCTGCGCCCTTCTTAATGTTTTGGCCACGCCCATGTGTCCTGCTGATGGTGCATCATGCACCTCTCGAAGTACTTCTTCACGCTTTGCAATAGGTATGCATAGTTTCCATTGTGGGCTACTCGATAATTTGGTTTTTCGTGCAATGTGTCGAAACAACCGATCACTCACAATTTGATAGTCGGGAAATTTTTCCGGCTGCTGAAGTACCGATGTTCGCTTGATATTGTACCAGCCCGCTCTTTTTGTGGTGCACATGCATAGTGCATTGTGTTCAGTGTTAGGCAAAGGAGCACGAGAGAGTGCATCGGCTACTACATTAAGGCTGCCTTTCCGATATTCTACTTCAAAATCATATGGCTGTAACTCAAGAGCCCATCGTGCCAGCCTGCCCGAAGGATTTTTCAACGTGTGCAACCATTTCAATGAGTGATGATCGGTGACTACAGTAAATCTGTACCCTTCTAGGTATGGCCGCATTTTCCTAATTCCCCACAAAATTGCAAGACACTCTTGTTCTGTTGCCGAATATTTTTTTTCTAAAGCTGTGAGTGTTCGGCTGGCATACGCGATGACCTGCTCTTGGTCATCATGACGTTGAAATAAAACTGCACCTAACCCTTCTCCACTGGCATCGGTTTGGAGAATGAACGGTCGGCCAAAGTCGGGGCAGCATAGTACTGGTGCTTTAGTTAGGTGGTCCTTGATGCTATTAAAGGCATGTTCCTGTTCCTCCGTCCACTCCCATTTGCACCCCTTTTTTAATAAACGGTTCAGAGGTGCAACAAGGGTAGAAAAATTGGCAACAAAGCGACGATACCACGACGCAACTCCGAGGACTCGTCGAAGTTCTTTCAAATTAGTTGGCGTTGGAATTTCACGGAGCGCTTCCACTTTTGCAGGATCGGTATGGATGCCCTCAGAGCTTACTATATGGCCGAGATACCTGACGCTGGTCCGAACAAAATCTGATTTTTCGAAGTTTATCTGCATATTTGCGTTTTTTTAAACGGTTCAAAACTTCATTCAGATTTGACATATGCTCTTCAAATGTTTTTCCCAATATTATTATGTCGTCTAAGTATGCGAATACTCGAGGGTGGAGTTCGGGTCCGATTATGTTATCTCGTTGAAAAGTTGCGGGTGCCGAATGCAATCCGAATGGCATTACCTTCCACTGGAATAATCCTCGGCCTGGTACCGTAAATGCGGTGCATGGTTTAGAGGATTTGTGCATGGGGATTTGCCAATATCCATTCTTCAAATCAATTGACGATATGTATTTGGCCTCACGTAACTGGTCTAAAATTGCATTAATTTGTGGTAGTGGATAAGCATCGGGTTCAGTGGCGGCATTTAATTGTCGATAATCAATACACATTCTCCAAGTGCCCTGCTTTTTGCGCACCAGAACAATCGGGGAGCTATATGGGCTTCGGGAGGGCTCTATTCGGTCAGAGGCAAGTAATTCGTCTATTTCCGTGTTGATTATTTTCTGCATGGCCGGATTACGCGGATAATATCGCTGTTTAATGGGTTCGGTGTGTCTCAATCGTATTGTGTGTTCGACCGCGTGGCATTGTCCTGTGACGTTCGCAAATTTATTTTTGTTTTCGGTTAGAAACTTCTCCAGGTATTCGTTTTGCTCAGTCGAAAGAAATTCTCGGCTTATCAGAGCATGTAGGCGGTGAAGGGTGTTATAGGGCTGTGTGATAATTTCTGAAGGCAAGATGTTTCCGTCCAAGCTTATTGTTAGACCACGATTTCGCAAAAAATCCATACCGACTATCATCGGTTCAGCTAATGAGGCTAGCGTAGCCGCGAATACATGTGTAGTGCGTCCCAAATATGTAACTGGTGTATTGTATACACTCGCGTTTGTAATACATGATTGGTCGGCCAGCTGAATGTGTCGTTTATGCGGTTGTGGTCGAATTCCGCATTGCTCAGCATACTTTCGTGCTTCCTCACCTATATATGTTAATGTGGCCCCTGTGTCTACCAGTGCCCGAATTTTGTATTCGTTTATATATACATCTATATAGTAACGACTATCATCTCTTGCTTCTGCTGGGGGTGCAATCTCGCAGCGACATTTTTTTGACATGCGTCCGAGTTGTCCGCATCGAGAACAAAATAATTTTGGAATCCCTTTACAGCTCCATCTTTGGTGACCGAAACCCTTGCAGCGCCAGCAATGTGTGTTTCGGTTATACGGCGGCGGCCCTGTCTCGGCTATACAATGGTTCGCAGACCGAGTATTTCGAGCTTCGTCTCTTTTCAGCAACTCAAAGTTCTCGCTCATTTCCATCATTTCGTCGATGGTCTGGAAGTCAGTTCGCCGGATATAGTGTCTATACTCCACTCGTAAGCCGTCGTATATCATATCGGTGTGATCTAATGCTTTGAGTTTTGGATGCTGTCGTATCAATGTTAATACTGCCATCACATAGTCCTTTGCGTTTTCTCGTGCCATTTGTTTCCGGTGATGGATTGTCTCCTCTAGTTGTGCGAGGTGTCTCCTCGGAAGGAAAAAACGTTCGGCTTCTTCACGGAAAGTACGCCACGATGTAATTTTGTCTCTTTTTATTCGATACCATTGCAAAGCCTTGCCTTGAAGAATTTCGAGCAACGCTGTTATTAGCCTGTCAGGCGATAAATGGCAGCATTCGGCCACCTCTTCGCAACGCTCTAGGAAATCGATTAAATTTTCGCCGCCGTCATAGTGCATGTTCCACCGCCTCACAGTTTTCATTACCTCGATCTCAGCTTGGTTTTGTTGCATTGTGTTCGTGGTTCTCTCGGGTACAGGGCCCACGACAATCTCCTTCTCTTCAGCTCGTATCTCCTCCTCTATGTCCTTCAGCAGGTTTTCAGTTGATTTTCTATTTCTTTTTAATTTCACGAAGCTGCTTAAGTCGCGGCGCAGGTCCTCGACAGTGCGACCGCTTACACCTAAGTCGTGTTTTTGGCATTCGTTTATAAGCTGCTCCTTTCGTAGCAAATATATCCACCCGAGTGATTCATTCGTTGATTTAGTGCTAGTGTGTGCTTTCCCTGTTCCAGAATCGTTGGTGGTGTCTTTCGCATTTCCACTATTCGATTTGGAATCGGGTCCCTGCTCGGGCGCCATTGTGATGTCGTCTTCGGGTGAAAACATCTAGGTTTGGGTTTTTAAACTCAGGCTGAGGTATAGCTCAAGTCGATCCAGAATTTCACCGAAGAACCAAATAACTTCGGCAGGAAAAGAGTGAAATATTTGGGTGTAAAATATAGTATTTCTCTTTATTTATTATTTCTTTTCCTTACACACTATAACTAGCTTTAAATAGATATGATATCATACGAATCTCCTTCGGGGGGTAATAATATGGCCTTCTTCTTCCTTCAATGTATTCGGACTTCGTGTCGGTACTTCGGTCGTACTTCGGTTGTACTTTAGGTTGTACTTCGGTAATGTTTCGGGTGGCCTCTCGGGTTAGCCTTCGGTTGCCAATTTTTACTTTCAGGAGGCGAACGCACATGCGTTGCTGGTTTTCGTACGACACGGCGTAGGTGGTCGGTCGAACGCCAAAGCGTTGAGTAATTTGATAAATCAAACGCCCGAAGCGTTGCGAGTCTACCGCTGAAGCGGTAATGGTTGGTCGAACGCCGAAACGTTGACTGGGTTTTAATCAAACGCCCGAAGCGTTGCGAATCTACCGCCGAAGCGGTGATGGTCGGTCGAACGCCGAAGCGTTGATTGAGTTTTAAATCGAACGCCCGAAGCGTTGCGAATCTACCGCCGAAGCGGTGATGGTCGGTCGAACGCCGAAGCGTTGATTGAGTTTTAAATCGAACGCCCGAAGCGTTGCGAATATACCGCCGAAGCGGTGATGGTCGGTCGAACGCCGAAGCGTTGTTTTGAGTTTTAAATCGAACGCCCGAAGCGTTGCGAGTCTACCGCCGAAGCGGTGATGGTCGGTCGAACGCCGAAGCGTTGATCGGATTTTAATCGAACGCCCGAAGCGTTGCGAGTCTACCGTCGGAACGGTGATGGTTGGTCAAACGCCGAAGCGTTGAACAATTCTAAAATACTTAAGAATAATCTAACTACATGTATTCAGAGGTCGGCCCTGGAGCAACCTCTGTTCCAAAATATGCTTTGGTCTGAGGAGGATTTCACTTCCACCAGACACACTTTTGCTCTGCCCAGCACTGAGCACTTAAGGGGCTGCCAGTATAAAGCTTATGGGAATTATACTGCGTAACTGCCAATTGTGCAAGTACGTTAAATGAAAAACCCCAATTTCAATGCTGGTGGCAAGGTAGCCGAATGCAAATGCATGTAAATGCATGTATGTATATGACTATGTCCTAAAAATAGAATATAGGGTAATGGCGGTGTATATGGCAATTCATAGGGTAATGCGTGTATATACGTAATGGACTATATTAATAGACTATACTAATGAAAAATAAATATAATTATCAGGGTAAATAAAGTTATATTTTCTGTAATGTTTGCTACGTTACAGCTAGTCCAACAAAAAACATCACACAATTTTAATTTGCAATTCAAATAATGGGCGCATTCAGCAGAGACAACAGTTGTACTATTATTCACTGAATGGCACTAATTTGGTAGCGCTACCAAATTCAGGTAGCAACCTTTTTATATGCTACTTTTGAACAACTGTTGTGAGCTACGTCAAGTGATATTTAAAATCACATTTCAGTCAGCAAAAAAATAAACAAACAATTGGGCAAGGAATCGTCTCTTCGAAATATTGCTCGTTTCTAGGTTTTATCTTCACGTTATCTACTCATCTGACCAGGCAAAATATGTTTATTATTGCACGGAGAAATGTTGGCTCATGATTTACGATTATGGAGTCCATAAAATTATTGTTACTTAATTACTAACTATAATCATTAATTGTGAATATTAGTCACAAATTATGCAAATTCGTACATAAACTATGCATATGGATTGTGAATACATTATTATAAGGGTTTATGAATTTCGTGATTTATTTTATTATTCTTGAAGAATAATGGATGAGTTAATCATCATGAAACTGCACGTGTTATCATGAATTATGAGTAACTGGGTTGATTGTCATGAATTGCTGAGCAATATACAATACATTTAGACGCTTTTACAATAATGCCAGGGTAGCCGAATCGGTTAGGCGTCCGGACTGGAGAGGATGATGTCGGTTCGAATTCCGGGAAAACTGAATTTGTGAAAAAGTTATTACAAATTATTCTAAGCAAGTTAGCAAATAAAAAAGTAAAATTAAATAAATAATTAAGTAAAAAATTAGCAAATAAAAAAATTTGTATTTATTTAATTGGAAATATGTGCTCAAATTATTATTACGAATGATTAATTTATTCTCACTTAAGCCTAAAATTATTAATTTTTAATCATAATTTATGATTATTGCTTGCACAATTTATTCCATCTGGTCATTGATTATGTCAAAAGGGAAAATAATAATTCATGTTTAAGTGGAACAAATCAAGCAAACACAAATCACAAACTATGATTTTCACTTTTAACAGTTCTTATGATTAAGAATTCTTGATTATTGACTTCTAATTAATGGATCAATATCGTGACTAATTTTTACTTAATTGATTCCTATAACGCATGATTTCAGAAAGCATTTCCCTCCGTGTCAATGTAAAAAAAAAAAGTAAAAATAAGGAATTCATACTATTTTTAATAATCTACCTAGCCACACTGTTGAAAAATTGTAAACACAGAACTGTTTCGTGTTGTTGACAAAAATTTAAAGTTCCAAGTCGAGACGGCGTAGCCCGCCGTCGAATGTATCGGCTTTGTCGGCGGCGAAATATTGAGTCGATTGTGTCGGCTCAACCGATATTGACATCGATTTGTTCGCACGCCGATTGAAGCCGATTATGGTCGGTGCGAAACTGTTTAGCCGCCGCCGACATTTTCCAATCAACTTGGAACTCTGGGTGCGTAGTGACAATCAAAAAAAAGCGCGTCGGCAAATTCGTTTTGTAAAATTTTTACAAAGTTTTCATTTTTAAGTTAAATTTACGTATATGTAGAGGGCTGAAATCGATCGAAAAAAGCGTCTGTGAGTGCAGGCATTCAATTGTATATAGTTAAAATGTTTTTTTATGCGTTTTTTTGGAAAAAAAAAATATTTCTATAGAGAATTTAACTATTTAATTTAACTTTAACGAAGTAAACTTTTCAACGCAATTAACTTTTTAATTTAACGAAGTTAAATTTTTGATTAACTATTTCCGGATTAACGAAGTTAAATTCTCGATTAACTATGCCCAGCTTTGCGCTTATTGTGATATTTTGTAAACAAAAAAACAATGTTATGGCAAAAATATTTTATTTTGAAGAAGAAAACGACAACATAAATCTAATAAACACATAACACTATGCGACAAAAAAATGTTTGAGTCGTATTTTTTGCATATTCGGATTCTACTAGTCACACTATTTTGTCGCTATTTTGCTTATAGTGTAATAAATATGATAGTCAAATTTCAATTTACAATCTATTTGAATACCTAAATACTTTATCTTTTGTACATCTTCAATTTCCTTGTTATTTATTTTAATACTTTCAATGTTCTTTATTGTTATAATCATATATTTAGTTTTTTCAATATTAATTTTTAGTTTATTAGCACAAAGCCAAACATAGAGAGCATCTAAGTCAATTTGTAATTTTTCTCTTATTTCATTTTCTTTTTTACCACTTATCGAAATTAATGCATCGTCAGCAAATAGTTTAATTGAACTGTATTTTAAAATTAAATTAATATCGTTAATATATATGTTGAACAAAATTGGAGCAAGAACTGAACCTTGCGGCAAGCCAATCTTCACATCCAATTCTTCAGATACTTCTAAGCCAATAATTGTACGTTGTTTACGATTTGTTAAAAAACTTTCAAACCAATCTAGTTCTACATTTTTAATACCAATGGATGATAATTTTTCTAGTAATATCTTTTGATCAATTGTCTCAAAAGCTCTTTTTAGATCAATGAAAACGGTAATTGTCGAATTTGTATTATTCAGTTCATCTTTCCATTCAGCTAATACCATATTCAATGCAAGAATGCTGACTCCTAAATCCCGACTGTTGAGGTATCTTTTACTATCTAAATATTGCACTAATTGGAGTTTTAACACAGTTTCTAAAATTTTTTCATCACAGAGCAATTCTTCTGCTTTTATTGTGTTTTTTACTTTTTCGATTGAAACTATAACTGAAGTTTTCCACATACTTGGAACTATACCACTACTTAAACTTTCATTTACGATTTGAGCATAAAAATAACCTAAATATTGCACAGAATCCTTTACAACGCCTTCAGATAATAATTTTTTTTCACTCCCCTTTTGGTTTTCAACTTATTCACTATGTATTCAATGTCATCCGTTATTACTTGGCTAAATTTAAAATGAGTATTTGTTTGACTAGATATATTAATTTCCCTATCGACTAATTCTATGTTACTGCTAATATCTGCAATGCTATCAACAAAATATTTATATAAATTGTTTGCCATTTCAGTTTCGTTTTCAAAGATTTGACTGTTAATCACAATAGATGAATTTTCTTTAACCATACATATTGCTTGTTTCAAATACTTCAACATTTATTTACTATCATGACTATTTGTATTTATCTTATATTCGATATGTTTAACTTTTTTAGTTTTGACTAGTTGTTTGTACTTCTTTTTATATTTCTATATTCTTCCCAGTCTCCTGAAGTTTGGGCCAGTATATACAAATCGAATTTAAGTTTGTTCAAATTGGCTAGCTCATTATCATACCATTTGTTCATAATTTTTACTTGAACTTCTTTTTCATAAGTCAAATTTCGCATAACATTCATTACACAGCTATTAATCAACCACACCTTTCTCTCCAAATCAATTACATCCCCCCCCCCAAATCTATGAAGTATTAGAAAAATGTATTGAATTGTTATGAAATTTATTATTCGTTATTAAGCTTCGAATATCACGGTTTACATTTACATCAAAGTGAAAAACCTTTTGAAAATTTATAGTTATTCTTCAATTTTAAAAACACGTTTATTTGATGTGTTTTTAAAATTGAAGCATGGTCGTACCCATGAAGGGTTTGGAGGGCTTTGGGTGCCGAAACCACCCGAAATATATGATCACAATACGTCGATTTTAGAATAAATTCTTTTATCATAAACTCCCCAATGGGTTTTTTCCAAATTTTTTTTTTTAATTCTACTTTTTTAATGAAAATTCAATAGATTTATTTTGAAAAAAGCGATCTGTTGTTGATTTTAATTTGGTTTGTATTTTCTAGTTTTTTCTTCAGTATATGAAAAAAAAAATTTTTAAAAACCCCCCACGAAATTTTTTCCTGGTTACGTCCCTGGTTAAAATGCTTTAATTTGATAAAAATACACCATAGGTTTTTATCGATTGATTTATTATATTTAATACTATATTCAATAGAATTATGGATATAGATCAAGACACCACCAGCATGCCAACTATGAGAGTCACATCGCACTAAATTATAAGTTTGTATGGTCAACTCTTGATTTGTTATCTCAATTGTGATACATGTTTCAGAACAAAATATTAAAGCTGGATTTTTAATTTCAATCAATTTTTCTAACTCATTTTTGTTACATAAAATACTATTGATATTCAGATATAAACAATTTAAATCAGTGTTTGTTGGTTGCTACTTTGCGGGTCTTATTTTTACTTCCAATATATCTTTTGTATGCTGGACAATCTCTACTAAAAGCAAAATGATGTACATCAACATCTAGAAGATTTGTTTGTACTAATTCACAACAATTGACACATTTATAAACATTTAACCTACAATCTTTTACATCGTGGTTTCCTCCGCATTTACTACAAGCTCTTTTGTTAACACATCACCCGCCATGTGATTGTATCCCAAGCATTTGAAACATCCCAATACCCTTACATGCTCAGAAGCAATGCACGAGTCATATTCTACGTTAATTCTCTTTTGTTTTAAAATGGTTTCATATGTTTCTATATCGGTTTCAATAATAGCATTATAACTTTCTTCTCTTTTGTTCAAATTTACATAAATTTTTAGAATATTAAATTCTTTACCCTCACATATTACATTTTGTTTGGTCATACATTCTACTAAGCGCTCACTGCTTAGCTTCTCTGATAAACTTATAACTTTAAAACTTTTTTTTATCTCCTTTTTGTCTCTCGTTTTCTCCGTCTCGTAGTCATTTCCAATTTGATCCGTGATCTTCTGCTGCACTTGTTCAAATGCCTCTTTGCTATTGCATTGCAGAATTAGTCCGCCGCTGCTTATCTCTCTTACTGCACTCACCAGACCTTATGTTGGTTCTATCACTGCTTTTAGCGCTTCTTTTGTTTGTTTGTTGTTGTTCTTTGCTTTGTCTTTCGCTTTAATAACCAGTTTTGATTTTGTGTGGCTGCTGCTTGTGCATATGACAATTTCTTGTTTTCATTCTTCTTCATTGAAACCGAACATACTTCGTTTAATTTTTCGTTATTCTTTTCAAGTGCTTTAGATAACTCACTTATTAAGTCTTTTTTCATTAAAGATATTTTAACTTCTATATTCTGTTCAAGAAGTGAATTAAATTCGGTGGCTAAATTTGTTTTCAACTGGATGAATTTTTTAAATATTGCTTCCTCAATCAATTCTTTCATTTCGGCTTTTCCGATCTTGCTTTGATCGCAATTTCTATTAAATGTTTTATTTCGATAAATTTCGTTGAAAATATAAAAACAATACTTGTTTATTATAGATATTTTCAGCAATATAAAACACGTCCGTTCATTACAAAATCTCTCTCTCTTGCATAAAATAAAAATACATTTGAGATGCTTAACTTGGTATTTCGGGCAAAGTAAGGTTTAAATGTGTTCGTTGGATTGTGATTTCTTAGAATCACGAAGAAAAGATATCCAAACAAACTTTTTCCAACATTTATCGAAGATAACAGTGGAAAACGGAAAAAAATCAGGAAAAAAATTAATGTTTGGGTCATTTAATTGCCTACCAATGAAAACAATTTTTAAATTAACTAAAAATAGTTTTTTTCTTCATATTTTAAAATTACTTCCAACTGTTGTTGCGTTTTAGCAGCTAATAAAAAAATAAACTTACGTTTAACTTACGATTTTTGAGAAAGTTTTGATACCGTTGTGTTAGTTTTAATGCGTTCTATTACAATCAATCGAAAAAACCAGCCAAACAAACAATCGATCGCACCGAAAGCCGAGGTTTTGAAAAAGTGCAAATAATGTTCAAAACATATAATACCATTGTTATTATGATCTTTTCAGATTTTTCATTAATTCCCTATTGACTTTTATTACACTTTTGAGAAGCTTATAATGTCAGCAATCAAATATTATTAAACCAATAACAAATATGTATTTAAAAACATAAAAATAAATTGACCACTATTATTTCGTACGATAGAATTTAAATTGGATTAATGTTAATTAACATTATTTTTTGGAAATATAATTGCTTCTATTGTCTTTTAAAAATACTCTTTTTCATTGAATTTATGAGATACTGGCACTATAGAGTCGTTGGGACGCCAATATCGAGTTTTGGCTTGTTTCGCATTTGTCGTTCATTATTGACCACATTGACTTTTGTATGCTAATCTAGAATATTAATACCTTGATTAAGAACACGACTTTTGGTCGGTTTCAAAACATGTGCCACTTTACAAAATTACTTCAATTAGCCAAAAAACGTAATTTTAAAAAAAAAATCAAAAAAATTTAATTTAGATCCCATGCGAAATTTTGAAAAAAATTTATTTATATAATTTTATTCAGTACGATATATATTTTTTTTTTTTTGTAACTTAGATTTTTTAAGGGAAATTTTTAAAATTTTTGTGGTAAAATAGCTAAAAAGGATGAAAATAAGCTAAATTTGAAAAAAATCCGAAAATAATTAAAACAAGCATGAAGACAGCGGGAGCTGGTTTTTCCGAGCTCTAGTAATTATATGTACAGAGTGTGTCAGTCAAAATGATCCAAAAGCTTTCCACTTCATTTCGCCACCCACTTCATTTTAAAAATTTGTAAGTTTTTTTACTGAGACAAATTTTTGTTATCAAGTTTACGTGAATAACTTTTAAGCCATGCACTATAGAAACACATTAAAAATGTAGAATTTTGTAGCTTCAACCGATTTGAATTCTTAGCAGCTCGTTGGAAAGCTACTTGAATTCAGAAACCAATAGAATAAAATAAAAAAAACTGAAAAACGAATTCCAGTAGGCCTAGGTTAGGTTAAGTTAAGGTGGCTGCCGGAACACCGACACACTTAGACACACCAAATAAGGTCCATTGTGATACCACATGCTGCAATTATCATGGGCAAGTATATGATAATTGCAAGGACCTACAGTTTAATGCCGGATCCGAACGGCGGATGGAAAATTGAAGCATTCCTTGGCAAGTTATGCTCTCGTAAGTTGTGCTAATGTTTACGAGAGGTGGCGGTCTATACAGAAAAACATGTCACACAAATTAATTCTGTATTTTGCCCCGGGTAGGGATTGAACCTCACCCCTTCCGATCGTGACACAGCAGAACCCTTTAACCAACTGCACCACGGCCGCAACTCCAGTAGGCCTACTCATACGATATTTGGAGAAACATCAATATTATAAATCAATATATAAAGTTAAGTTGGGTCTATCGAAAATGGTCCGATCGGCACTAAACTTCACTGACCGCGTTTTTAGGTCTGAGGAATATCGGAAATGCGAAGGAATGAGATATCTATTGTTGGGGCACCCTTATTGTACAATTTTCACTGTATTGCAAGCGCCTGAGATTGACCGACTACCTGCACTTTTAGATGGAACGTCCACTGTATTGGAAGCGCCCGAAATTGACCGATGATACTTTTTTGACGCCTGTAGTAATATTATAATAAGGACACTGCTACAAGCTAAAAATACTCACTTAAATTGACCGTATCACACCCTTATAAATCGTTTGAAATTTCGATAAATTTGATGGAATAGAAAATTGATATTAGGAAATATAAAAATACAAATTAAGAATTCGTTTGGAAATAACTAGAGACCGACCGAAATTCGGTTTCGGTTTTTCGGCCAAAAAAGCTGTTTCGGCCGTGTTTCGGATTCAGCCGAAAAATAAAATATTGTTTTCAGCCAAATTTCGTTTTCGGCCGAAATTTCGATATTTCTGCCGAAAATATCGGTTTGATACGAAAAATGTAAAAAACTAGAGAGTGGACTATCTTGAAATACCCCCACACAGTAGGAAGAAGTACCTCGAACATAAAATTATGTGGTCTCAAGACCCCATTTTGAGCCACCTATAAATAGTTTTGGAGCCCGGACCGTGTCCAGAATCCGTTTCTAAAAAATTTCCAATCAATTCGACCAAAAAAAAAAACTTGGCCCCATTTTGACCCTTATATATGTGGTTTCGGAACCTCGGACCTTGTCAAAAATACGTTTCTAAACATTTCCAATCGAATGCAGCAATAAAAAAGACTTGAAAAATGTTGACCTTTTTTTCCGGTGTATGGGAGCCACGCCCAGTTTTTGTCCGATTTGGCTGATTCTCGAACTTGATCTCAGTATTCACGAGAAAAACATGTACCCAAAGTTTCAAGTCGATATCTCCAAAACTGCGACCGCTATCGTGCGGACGGACAGACAGACGGACATGGCTAAATTGTCCGGTAAGGAAAAGTATATATATTCTTGATCAGCATCACCGCCGGAGTCAATTTAGCCATGTCCGTCTGTCTGTCTGTCCGTCCGTCTGTCGTAGTTTTGGAGATATCGACTTGAAACTTTGGGTACATGTTTTTCTCGTGAATACTAAGATCAAGTTCGAGAATCAGCCAAATCGGACAAAAACTGGGCGTGGCTCCCATACACCGAAAAAACGGTCAACATTTTTAAAGTCTTTTTTATTGCTGATTGTGAGCTTTTTATTTGACTTTACTTATTTTAAATATTATTTGTTTTGTTTAATGTAATATTTATTAAATATTATTTCTTTGTTGAATTAAAATGAAAATTAACTTTAAATATTGTTGCAATAGTTTTTTCTTTAATTTTATATTAATTATAGAACTTAATTGGAAAATCCCAAAAAGCCCGAACAAATGCCGGGATTGTAATTTCCAATCCCGAAATACCATGAATAGGACCCGACTTACAGAGCTTTACAAATTTTAAGGCGTCGCAGTGGGCGGACTGCAATTCATTACACAAAACCACATATAAAATTTCAGCAAAATCGGTTAAACAATGCATGAATTATAGCATTTTACAATAATATTTGCCACAAGCTTCTCGAACGCCCAATGAAATGGCTTATGAGGTCAACGAAATTACCTACATTTTGATATGTGTTTCATTAAAATCGGTCAAGTATTTCTTGAGTTAAGTCTGCTGTACACCTCACGTGAAAATGAATGAGAACATTTTTTATTTTAAACATAGCAACTTTTAAACGCAAGAAAAAAAATGTTTCGTTTCATTTCAAAGAAAATAAAAGAATCTAACTATCTGCCCAAAAACGCATGAAAGTAATTGGTCTACGCGTTTTATTTAGCGTTCACGCCCGTTCTCTGAATTTTCACCGAGAAATATATGCTAACACCGTGAACGCTAAATAAAACGCGTAAACCAATTACTTGCATGCATTTTTTTGCCAAATATTTAGATTCTTTAATTTTCTTTGAATGGAAAGAAAAAAAAAATGTATTTGCATTGCGTTCAAGTGTTGCTATGTTAACAATAAAAAAATTTCACATTCATTTTCACGTGAGGTGTACAGCAGGCTTTATAAGGGAACAAACATACAAACCTACAAACTCACAAAGAATTTTTTATAAGTAATAGATTCTACATTTTTTTTTTAATTTGCAGCCGCATTTTATTACTTTTGATAATTACTTTTTTAATTAATTGAATATCAATTTTATTGTTCGACATCACTAACAATCGCACAACATTCTTTCCGCACTAAAATCGACGCGGAAAGTTTTTCACTTTAAGCAATTCGCTTCTCATACAATTGTTGACAGTTCTTGTCAACAACTGAACCACTGCGCATTTTCCAGGGTTTTCCCACTTTAAATGAATACCCTTAATGTGTGTGATTTTAAATATTTTACAGGAGACGGTTTTTTGTATTTTGTTGCCGATATATGTTTTATGAAAATAATGAGTTACGAATATTGTGTATAGTCGGGTTCAAGCTCAGTGCAACTTAAATTAATTAAGCTGCGAATTTTTACAACAAATTGTATGCCAGCAGGTAGAAAGTAAGTTATATGCATGTCACTGTCCACTACGGCAGATCATCAGTAGTGGGCAGTGAAATGCACATGAATTACACAAGTCTGATACATACAAAAGTTTCATTAAATTAATTTCTTACATTTTTGTAAAAGAATTTCTTTAAATAAAAATGTTAATTTTTATACTCGTATACGTGAAAAAATATGTATTTTTTGATGGCTTAATGAAATACGTTATTTTTAGCTTTATACATATAATAAAAGTATATTAAAAATTTTTTAAATATATATGTTAGATAAAACAAAATGTATTAATTATGGGTTTTAGCTCATTTTCCAAAAAATTCATTTTGGAAAGAGGAGTACAACAACTAAGCTCAGTCTGGCAGAGTGTACAGCTGTTTCGGATCCAGCCACGGATCCTCGTCAGCACTCTTTATGCATTTTATTTTATCCAAGCGACGCTATAAGTAAGTATTGGTATGACGCACAAGAGAATTGATTCTCCTTTGCATCACACGCCAACTCACTGAAGCAGCGAATGGTAAAATGCAGCAAACTGAATTTTTACTTGTTGTTGTATAGCAACCTACTACACCCTGCCAGACTGAGTTTTTGCTTAGTTGTTGTACTCCTCTTTCCAAAATGAATTTTTTGGAAAATGAGCTAAAACCCATAATTAATACATAAATTATGAAAAGCTCAATAAAAATCTGAATTTTTTACTAAATAAAACAAAATATTAAATTGTGTTTAATAAAAATATTTTTTCAAAATATTGATTTACCCTTTCTCAGTGTCTCTTAGCGGTTCGTGAGTGGTTTTAAGTCGTGCGTGAGTGTGCGTGATTGACTTTTAGTCGTGCGTGAGTGTGCGTGGTTAATATTTTTTCTCGCGTGAGCGTGCGTGATCGTGAGCAAAATCCACTCACGTGCCCATCTCTAATTTCAATTGTCTTGCTCTTTCGTTGGTCGGTTGAAAAGGATAGTACTGTTGTTCTTTTCTATTTCAAAAAAGTCAAAGTATAGTTTTAGGGCGTGTTTTATAAAATTCAAAGTATACTTTTAGTACAAAGTATGTTTATAAAATACATTACAATGCAACTTCATAAATCGAATCATCTAAAATTCGATTTTGGCCAGAAACCAGGTTCTGCCACACTGAAGCTTTTTAAAATCAACAAGCGTATCAAAATAATACACAAAAATTTTGACAATTCGCTGGGCACTTCCAAAAAAATTCCAATTTGTTTATTTAAGTTATTCTTTACCATTGTTTGAATTGTAAAATATTGCAAGGCTAAAAGATCCATAAATATTGCAGAATAAGTGAAAGCTAAGTAAATAATTTAATGAGGGAAGTTTTCCATAAATGCAAAGTGGTATTAAAATGGTAATGGATTCTGTATACATAAATTGAATTATAATTGAATTACTTTATCCCCAAAAATGTAATTCCAAATGTATACGTCACAGCCTGTGTATAGTTGTAAAAATGTTAATACTTTCGTTACAACCACGCAAAAACCACTTCATCATACTCATAAAATTAACAGCCAAAAATGCAAACATATGACGCTAATCCCATCGGTATTAGACCGCATTTGGTGTTTCCACTGCTGGCATCACTTGAAGAAAATGGGCACTGTAACAAATGAGACCGCTGGTGCGCCTGGGTTAAGTGCATCAAAAAATCACTACAATGAAATTAGGGTGTGATGGCAAAACAATTGTCCCAAGAGAAAAATTTGTGCACAGGTTTAATAGCACCCTAATTGAATGTGTAAATAAATTTAAGGATTATTCGGCCTCAATGTCGGCACGCTAGATGGCACAATAAATAGTTTATTCAAATAAGTTAAGTACAAAATTTTGGAAGGGTGTTCGGGCATCTTCAATATGATAAAGTATAATTTAATTGAAATCAACTAAGCAAAGTCATTTTTTCATGCAGACATTCACAACACGACCGGAGTTTGTTATTCACCCCAAAATCGCATCATGCCTTGGAATCATCATTCAGTCGTCAATCTTGCCGAAACTGGCGAGCCTGTCTGCACTTCAATATCGCGATCAAAAAACCAAAATCTGGGCCTCATCTGTGTGGTGTGCGGGGATACAAGTTCGGGGAAACACTACGGAATTTTGGCGTGTAATGGCTGCTCTGGATTTTTCAAACGCAGTGTTCGCCGAAAACTTATTTATAGGTTGGTAAGACATTTTCAAATTTATTTTGTAAACGTCCCCTTGATATAAAAATGTAATTATGTACATGGGCTCGTTTTAAAAATTAAAAATGTATTGCAATTATTCAAATCTGATTCAATTCAATATGATGTGAGTTAAGCTTAATGTGACCATTAGACTGGTCGCTGAAAATATATTTCAAATCGCCGATTGAAATATGTTTTCTTTTGGCCAAAAACCGTCACACAAAAAATTTGGGGCCGATCGGAAATCCGTGAAAAAAAATGTTGGTCCATTTTTGGTGTACGACCCTCCTAAGGGGTCAAAATCACCCTTTTTGGTGCATATAAAACGTGGTGCCTACTACAGAAACGGTGCAAAAAAAAATAAGTAACTAGTAAGAGAATTATCTTCGGTCTGACCGGAGCTAAAATACCCTGCACATGCGACTACGATAAATTCTGCGACCATGTGTTAGTAATTTTATCGAAAATAGGTATTCGATATTTTATCGATAGTTTTTCAATGTTTTAAGGATATTTTTTTCATAATTTTTCGATATTTTATCGAAATTTTTCGATTGTTTGTCGATAATTTCCATTTCCAATTCATTCCCGATTCATTTCACAATTCGCTCCCGACATAATTTCCAATCAAATACAAGAAACGGCGTCTAAATCAGTTAAGTATTGCTCAAGATAAAGGAAAATAGTACAAATTTGGCGGCCATTTTATATGGTAGGTATAAGGATTTGTCAATATTTTATCGAACATTTTTCGATATTTATGGATAATTTTAAAAAATGTTATCGATTTTTTGTCGATAATTTTTCGATATTCCATTTTGTTCCGGCCAATTCCATTTCGTTCCAATTTCATTCCCATTTCGTTCCCGAACTCATGTCCAACCCAATGCAAAAAAAACGCGTCCAAATCGGTTCAGTATTTCTCAAGATAAATGAAAATAATACAAATTTGGAGGCCATTTTGTATGGGAGGTATGAGGATTTGTCGATATTTTATCAAACATTTTCCAATATTACATAAAAAATTTTTCCAAATTTTATAAATTTTTTCTCAATAATTATCAACAATTTCAATTCCCTGAGCGATTTCAAAATTTTATTCCAATTCCATTTTGTTCCGGTCTAATTCCATTTCGTTCCAGTTTCATTCCCAATTCGTTCCGGACCTCATTTACAACCCAATGCAAGAAACCGCGCCCAAATCGGTTCAGTATTACCAAAATAAACGAAAATAATACAAATTTGGCGGCTGTTTTGTATTGGAGGTAGGCGTAGTAGTTCTTATCCGATGTTGACCATTTTCAAAACCGCCGAAACATTCGCCAAAAAAAGAGGAATGCCAAAATTTGATAGTTCAAAAGCTACGACAGTTATCGTGCGAAATGACAGACAGACGGACATGGCCTAATCGACTCAGGAGGTGATGCTGATCAAAAATATATATACTTTTCCATACCGGGTACGCCTCCTTATAGGCGTTACAAACGGTGTGATAAAAACAATATACCCTTGGACACTAGTGTGCAAGGTATAAAATACGTTTTGGTATCACAAACATAATACCCAAAGGTGGGTCACGAAAAAAAGTTGGAAAAGTCCACCCCTCATTTGAAAGCTTACCTCAAAAGAGTTTCAGTGCAAAAAAAATGTTTAAAAAACAGTTTAAATGGATTTTTCTTGTCCGATCGACTACAGCGATATATCATTGGAAAGGTATCGACAAGTACTTAATTTTTACATCGAACGCCATTATTGTGAATAATTTAGAAGATGCATTATTGTGAATTGTGGTTATTTGGGTGTGATAGACAACAGATATCGCATATGTTTGTTGGACCTGCGACGCATTTATGTCGTAAATTACTATTTTGCTATGTTCTTATTGATTGTTTGGTAGTTTTCTGGTTTTTTAATAAGAAAAATAAAGTAAAATACTAATTGTCAAGCAATGAAAGTGCCAAAAAAAAAGGAAAAATGCTAGAAAATGACCCGTGTGACGTCAGCAACAAATTAACAACAAACATAGCAATGCGGTATCTAATTTGTGTCTTACTTGCGAACATCTGATTAAATTTACCTTTTCACTACTTTTTGTTTACTTTTGAGTAAAAACCATACGTTTATTTTATTAAACCATTCCAAATATAAAAAAATTACCTCTATTGAGTTTTGGGGCGAATTCCGAACTTCTTTTCATTAACTTCACTAACTTTCCAAGCTGTGCACTGTTGCTTGAAATCAAAATAAAAAACCACCGCGAACATGAGAACATTTGTATGTATTGCGTTTAGACTTAAACCATTTTCAACAAAACCCTGCCAAATCTCTACGTTGACGTCATTTTGACGTTTTTCGACCCAAATGACGTTTTTTTGCCTAATAATGATGTTTTTCAAGACTTTTTAACGTTTTTTTTTTGCTAAAAAATTAGGTTTTTTCATGTTTAAAGATTGAAAAATGTAGAAAATTACCGATATATTTCCGAATGAATTCTAAATTTTTAATTGTTTTATAATTATTCAATCAATTTTCCGCGTGATCCGATTATGGGAAATTGATTTAAATGAGCAATCGTATATTAGGACTATAAACGACAATGTCAAATTTACATTAAAGTGATATCTTATCAAATCAATAAATTAAAACAAGGAAATGCAGTTTGTTCTGATGAAATCATTACTAATACTTCAGTATTTTGTACTTGATTTGGTTCGTTTATACATAGCTTGTTGGAAAGGTAGTTGAATTCTCCTACTGCTATCGCTTAATGTATATTTGACATTGTCGATTTTGGTTCTAAAAAACGATTGTCCATTTAAGTAAATTTCCTATGAACCGATCACGCAGAAAATTGTACACGACATGTTAACTATTTAATTTAGCTTTTAACGAAGTTAACTTTTCAACGAAATTAACTTTTTAAGTTAAATTTTTGATTAACTATTACTGGGTTAACGAAGTTAAACTCCCGATTAACTATGCCCAGCTTTGGTTATTTCATTTCAATTGGGAGATATTTCATTTCGATTGGGATTTATTTCAGTCCATTGGGACTTATTTCATTCTAACATTTTGTAGCCAAATCAGCAAAAATGCTCCAGCGAAAAATTAAATACTGCCGTCAATTTTGAACGGATTTGAACAAGTTTTGACAGACCTACAACGTGTATTAGGTGGCGCCCCAAGTTCTGGGTGACTGTAACGCAGTGTTATCAAAGCTTTGTTGCCAGTATATTCGTACTGAAATTCCCACAAAAAGGATATAAAAAAAGAGTAAAAAACAAGTTTTTTCAAATATAACCCTTTAACCGACTAAAAAGCAGAAAATAAATTCCCTTTTAATTAATTTCCGCAATTTCGATTTAAAATTAAGGGTTTTTGGCTGGTTTGTTCCTACTATCAGATTTTGAAGTGGCCAAAAAACCCTTAATTTTAAATCGAAATTGCGGAAATCAATTTAAAGGGAATTTATTTTCTGCTTTTTAGTCGGTTAAAGGGTTATATTTTAAAAAACTTGTTTTTTTCTCTTTTTTATTTTCCCCTTATTTAAACAAATTTTTTTATCTTTTCAAAAAACCCCCCCCCTTTTTTTCTTTTTCCCCCCTTTTTTTCCCGAACGCGAACCTATGCAAAACATTTTAGTCCTGCAGCTTAAAAAATACAAAAGTCAGTCCATCCCGAACTTAAAAAAAGGACCCACCAACCAAATTTCATCATTGTAGCTCGAAGGAATCGGAAGTCATGCCATGTTTAAGAAAAAGGGGTTTGACTCCCCCCACGGCCCCCTAAGCCTCTGATGGACCCATAAATTTAATAGAATGCATTGTCACCGGAGTTCTCTCAGTGTTCTCTACACGCAGAGAAAAAATATGGTAGCAGCATGATTGCAGCGATCATATTTACTTGCTACAATAATACTATGATTATAAAGACCATAGTTGGTTGGGGTTATCATGTAAATTATATTTAAATGATTATAGAGACCATATTATGATTTCAGAGAACATATTATGATTAGATTCCAACCATGCCAAAAACATGGTAGAGGCAATAATGTATATGATTGGATATTTAATATTAATAAGAGTATTCACGATCCGGAGTACTTGTGTAGATTTGTACTTTTCTGCAAACATAAGCCCCAAAATATACAAACCTACACAAGTACAAGACCCCGGCTGTACTTCTGAATTACTGTAGCTGGAAGGCTATACTCCGGTTGGTTGAAAATCTTATTTGATAACAGAAACAACGCTCCCAAATACGTCAAAATCCGATCAACATTAATTTATTATCAAGTATAAACATTTTTTTATTTTAAAATTTTGTCTTTATTTATGATTATTTTGAAAACTTGTTTTTAGTTTTTTTAGAATGGTGCAGTTTTGCTCTTTTCGCTACAAAATACCTCTTAGTATTTTTTCTCTACAATCAACAGTTTTTCCTATAAATCCGATTTTTTGAGTGGGCTCGGGTTTTTTCATACAAAAATTCATTCTTAAAATTCTAAAAATTATGTCCAATTTTGATCCTAAAAAGTTTTATGAAAAATCAGAGGTATGTTCACATAATCAGATTTCTAGGAAAAACTGTCGATCGCAGAGAACAAATTACCAAGGAGTATTTTGTAGAGAATTTTCCAAAGAACAAAACTGAATCTTACATAAAAAAAATTCTAAAACAGAGTTTTCGAAATAATCATGATTAAGCACAAAATTTCATTTCTAAAAGCCACAGCTTTTGACAGCTTTCCCTACTGACATCACCTTCTTATTGCATCATGATATCTACATAATAAAGTTTGAGGAAAATATAAATATTAGGGATGTGACGGGTGTGAGTTTTGCGGAGGCGCATGCGGAGCTGTAAAAAGCCTCGATGCGGATGCGGAGGCGGATGCGGATGTTTGAAAATGACATCTGCGGATGCGGAGCCGGATGCGGGTGCGGATGTTTTAAACAAATTTTTCGAAAAAATTAAATTTTTTGCACTTTTTTATACCCTGCACACTAGTGTCCAACGGTATATTGTTTTTGTCACACCGTGTGTAACGCCCATAAGGAGGTGTGTCCGGTATGGAAAAGTATATATATTCTTGATCAGCATCACCTCCTGAGTTGATTAGTCCATGTCCGTCTGTCCGTCTGTCCGTCTGTCTGTCATTTCGCACGATAACTGTCGTAGCTTTTGAGCTATCCACCTAGGGTTGCCACATGCAAAATGATCTTCGTCTGAATTTTGAAAAAAAATATCTGGACTTTTCCATTTTCAACTGGACATTCAAAGAAAAAATCGGAATTTTTTTTTATTTTAATGGCATAGTAAAGAAGGAATTGGATAGCAATATGCAAGAATATACATTAATACCTCCTCACATTAAAAAAACAATTAAATTACATAGCTTATTATGCAAAAAAAACACCTTTACAAGTCTATTTGGCGGTAAGAAGTTTGTAACCGCCTTTATTACCTTCTCATTGGCATGCAACAAACATTTTAACTTTTGTCCCGCGCCAGAAAAGACCTGTACATTTTTCTTTTTCAGTTTCGAAAGACGTTGAAAGCTTTACAACTTCAGTTTAAAAACAGTACAATTCTATTCTTTCCACAAATATTTTGTAGCTTGTAACAATTTACTGTTTTTAAAAGTGTGTAGAACTCTTTACAGTTTTATAGTTTAGGCCGACAATTTTGTGGTCGAAAGCAATAAGCACTTAAGTCGAAACAAAATTTCAAAATGGTCTACTTTTTAAAAAAAAGGTTGTGTGGTGTGGTGTAGTTCCATAAATATTTCAGAAGACTCTTCGAAAACTGTTTAGAATGACGTATACAGTCTTATTCAATTCATGCTTAATTACTTAAGAGGATATTGTCTTTGGCCGCAGAAATATTTCAGATTTTATGAAATCAGCCATCATTCTACTTAAGGTAAGGAACCAAAGTTATTTAAATGGCTAAAAACTCATTGAAAAAAATAAAACTATTTGACAGAAAATTCTATCTTTATAATAAAAACGAAAACGCTATTAGGTTTTCTGACTTATTTTAGTTTTTTTTACTGAGAAATATCAGAGAAAATTTTGTCTGGACAAATTATTGACACATGACAAAAAATCTGGACAATCCAGACGAATCCAACCCTATATCGACCCCAAATTTTGGGATTCCTCTTATTTTGACGAATGATTGGACGGTATTGAAAATGGGCAACATCGGATAAGAGCCACGCCTACCTCCCATACAAAATGGCCGCCAATTTTATATTATTTTCGTTTATCTTGAGAAATACTGAACCGATTTGGATGCGGTTTTTTGCATTGGGTTGGACACGAAATGGAAATGAAACCGGAACGAAATGGAATTGGTCCGGAACAAAATTTTTAAATGGATCAGGAAACTAAAATTATCGATAAATATTGGAAAATTTTCGATAAATATTGGAAAATTATCGATAAATTATCGAAAAATTATCGAAAAATTGTCGAAAAATTATGAAAATTTTAACAGTATCTTTGTTTTTATCTGATTTTTTTGCTTGTTTTTTATTAAAATGTGCTTAACTGAATGAAAAAAAAGTGTACTGTTTTTTTTCAAATTGTACTGTTTTTCTTTATTTAAAATCTGGCAACCCTAGAATAAAAAATACCTTTTTGTCAGTTTTACAAGATCAAATCATTTACATTTTTAATTGAAAAGTTGTGTGATGCTATTTTACTCATGCGCAGTGTATCTATACCATAGTTTAGTAAATGCATCCGCATGCTTGGGCTAATGCTAGAAGCTAATGGCTCACCCAAACATTCTAGCAAGAAATATACTAATACCTCTGAATCCCTACGTTTGAATTTTTCTTAAATGAAAATAATTCATATATATTACGACAACTACACATTGCCTAAATCAATGGATGTAGGTCAATTTATACATCTCATAATCTGAATTTATAAATTTATGAACAATTATTGTAAGACCTAAGATAATATAAGGTGATTCAATTGAATTAAAGTATATGGGAAAAAATTGTTATTTTGCCACGCTGAATCCTAAAATAACCATGCAAATATTCCAGCACGGACCATTTTTCGCCAAAAAAGGTGTGTTCACGCCAACCCCGTAAATCTGTATTCAACCTTAAATGTAGGGGGCGCTGTTGTCTGTGGTGGAATATGCTTTCAAGTATGGCGATCTCGGTTTTGCCGACGGCTTTTTTATACTCTACACCTCATGAGGTACGGGTATATTCACTTTGGTCTGATGTTTGTAACACCAAGAAGGAGACGTGTCCGGTATAGAAAATTATATATATTGATCAGCGTCACTTCCTGAATTGATTTTGGCCTATCCGTCTATCCGTCCTCTTTTCTTGTAAACACGATTGCAGGCGCTAGAAGAAAGCTTGGCCCTAAAAAGAGTTGGTATTGAAAATGGGCGGAATCGGTCGACTGCCACGCCTACCTCCCATATAAGTGAAAATCGTGTTGGTAGGGTATCTAGGTAGGGTTACCGGATTCTCTTGAGTAAAAAATAGTACAGAGTTGCAGGGGGTTTCAAACTCCTCGGTTTTACACCACATATTTTTTATAAGGCAAAAAATTTTAGAATCCAACCTTTGTTAAAATTAAAAAAAAAAATTTTCAAAAATATTAAAAAAAAATGTTTTTAGTATTTGCATAAGTAACAAAATACAATAATTTATGCCCAAAGTTTATTGGGCATAAGTACTAAAAAAATCATTTTAAAATTTTGTAAAACTCGCCAAGAACCAACGTATACGCTGATTCAATATTAAAATTTACTACTTAGGTTCCTTTAGGCGTTAATGAATTTAAATTTGAAACTCCAAAGGGTCTGGGTGACAAACAAATTAAACTGATAAATTGTATAACACAAAATTTTAGATTATGGGTGCTAATGTTCCGATCCTTCTTCAAGAAATTGAAAAATTTAGATATATATTTGAATTGTTTTCGATAAAGATTGTTTTTAATATTGCGGTGATAGTGACAAAAAAGTGATAGGTTTCATACTAAACTTTTTGTTTTAATCCTAGCATTTAAGAATTAGTGTAACTTTTTGAATGCAATGTGACGAAAGAAGCTTCAAGCTAATAAACATAATATTTGCAGTTTTTTTATTTTAATTCTAACGAATAATAAAAATTGGTAACATTACTGAGCCGATATATTCAGTTGTTATATGGTAAAGTCACAGAAATAAGAAAAAGTGTACTTAATAGTACTTTCGGGAAAAAAGTGAGAGTTTAAAAGAGGAGGGCCTAAAAAAGAGTATTGTACTCTTTAAAAGAGTACGTCTGGTAACCCTATATCTAGGGGTTTTTCGGGGTCGCTGATTTCGAGTTTGTTGTCGGAATTTCCAAAATCCAAGGTGTAGGGTATATATAAGTCGGCTTTGCCCGACTGAAACTTACTCACTTGTTTTGAATATCAAAATCTCGATCGAATACCATATGAGGCAGCAGCCGCAACAGCCAAGAAAATCCGGAAAGATTTCCCGAGGAAAATGTACGAAAAAATAAAAAAATATAACAAATTGAAAACGAAATTTCTGTTTTTCTAATTTTTGAAATCGATTTCGAAATCTTTCGAATAGTTACGCAGAGGAACAAGGCCTGTTCCCATTTTTTGGTCCTTCAATCTTGAATCTACTCCAAAAGAGACGAAAACCCCTTCACAACAATCAAATTTGAAACTGAGAAGAAAAGCCATCCACATCAATCACAACAAACAAACTTAATCATCATCATCTAAGCTGCTGCTTCAAAATTTCTAAAATATTAAAAAAAAACAAAGATATGCACGGGTCCGAACATCCAAAACACCCCCCCCCCCCCCCCACTCCGGAATGGTTGACCTTAAAAAAATACATGGAGAAAAATGGAAAATATATTTTGATATATTTTCCCAGCGGCTCGAACAACAAGCACTACGATAAGAAGAACTTTTTAAGCGCTTTTGTTTTCAAAAAACCCAAAAAATCTAATCAAATTGTTTGCTGCCAAAATAAAAACCAAAAATTTAGAAATTCGAAATAAATATTTTTTAAATTTGTAAAATGTAGGAGACGTTCTTTCAGGTCTGGAGTCTACATCAAATTTGCATAACAAAAATAATGTTAACGTACGAGTACAGACCATCATAAGATTATGATAAAGCATGAGAAATAATTACCAAAATTAGTTCCAATTTTTTTAAAACTACAAAAAAGCATTGGCTTATTTTTTTTCCAAATGTACTTTGATCTATTACCTAAGTGCTTGCAAAAGTTGGCGTTATTGTTTTTCGATATAAAGAAGAAAACTATTTTAAAAATATCCTTATGAATTTTTTTTTTAATTTCTTAATTTTTTTAACTTAAATACACCTCTTTCTACAGTATTTGCCATGTTTGATTCAAAGCCTGTTTGATTCTTGCAATCGTTGCTCCATCTGCTATTTATCTACCTCCCAAATTTCTATAAAATCGGAGATAGAGTGAAATCACCTTCTCGATTTGATATGGAACTACCCATCTTAAATTTGGTGAAATAATCTTAAAAATTTAACTATTAGAAAAATGAACTGTTTTGTGTGACCACCTTCAAAAATTATTACCTGTCGATAAAGAAATTTTTTTGAATATTTGTATTAAATCATTTTACATAAGAAATTAGTGTTTGTTATCCCAGTTTTTTTTGGATGTAAGGTAGTGTTACTTTTCGGTATTTTTTCGGTATTTTAATAAAATCAAATGAAACACATGAAATCTGAAATTTTCCTTTAATAAATTTCCTAATACTTTTCGAAGTATTTTCCTGAAGGCTTATCCACATTTTTTGGATGAAAAATTTTGGCCCTTGCTAAAATTAAACCATTCACAAAGGAATTATTCATGATAGAAAAAGTTCTTGAATTTATACATTTTTTTAAACAAATAGAATTTAATTGATTAATTTTTATAAAAGGCATATTTTTGAAAAAATTTCTCATAAAACTTCGAAAATCCCGGGATTCGCACTGACTAATCCCGGGACCCCGGGATGCCTAACACACACACAACTCATACCCGCTCTCACTAGAAAAAGTGTCCACTGCAGGTTGCTGCTGCATTATTTTCTTTCGTTTGCTTTGATTAGTTTTCGATATTTTAGATTTATTTTAAAGTAAAATAAAGTAAAGTAAATAATTTATATTAAATTAAATTAAAATCAGTGGAAAGTGATAGAAAATTGTGAAGCAAACAGAAAACGAAATAACTAAACCAAAAGTTATCACGCGGGAATAAAACAAACCCGTAGTACCAAAAAACGCATCAACGACGAGAGAGATTTTTTTCTAGAAAATTTTGTGTGTCCCATACAGTCAGTCACTAAGAAATTCTAAATATTTTTTAACTGGATCTGGATATAAGGGCAAAATATTTAAATAAAATCAATTGTATTATAATTCCAAATCTTTTTTTGAATATTTTCGTTAAATATTTAACCTAAGCGATTTGGAATATATAACGATACCTTAAAGCACAATCATCCTATGTCCGTTTTCATGAAAATCGAGTTTTTGTCATTTTTGGATTCCTGAGAAGAAGCTGCATCAGGCAGGCTATAGCGGTTTGTGGGAATCGTAATGAAAGTAATTGAAAAATGAGGAATTCAAAATCAATTTCCATGCATAGCATACCAATTTGAAAACTTGTTTTTCATTTTCTAGAGTTTTGAAGAAATGGAAAATAGGATAGTTGTGCGATAAATTGTTTTGCCCCTTTGGATTTTGTTTATTTTTGTTGTTTCCTTTTTGCCAATTCCTCTCATTCTAGTGAATTTGAAGTGCGCCCTACGTCAGTATTTCCGACACTGACAAAGGGTTGAAATATTTAAAACAAAAGTTGTGTGTTTTTTTTTATCGCTTTTTAAATATTTTCGAGAAATAATTAAATAAAATAAGAGATTCTAAATATTTTATTATTTTATTGGAAATTTGAGTGAGATTTTTTGATAATTGATATTTTTTGTGAAAAATGGCTGCTTTAAAGTAATTTTATCGTCTTGCTGACGAAATTCTTGAATTCGATGCGGAATTCAATACTACTGGTCAGAATCACCATTCGACTTTTTCGTTAGAAGTTCAACGTGAGGAATTTAAAGATCTATGGGTGAAAGTAAAGTCAGCTTATGAAAAGTGTTCACGGTCATCCTCAACCGATAATAGGGCCCTAGTGGCGATTTAGGAATAATAAAAGATAGGTAGGATTCGCCACTGGGGCGCATACGCCACCCCCACATTTTTAAAAACTAAAAACTCTTTGAAATTGACAGTATGGGTAGTTTGAGCATATATCGATAAAGTTTCTTCTCTAAGTCCATAACCTTTCTACCTCAATCTTGATCACGGCAAAACGTGTTTGTTTGTTTTAAGGGGTGCTCCGAAAATTTGTTTGGGTAAGTAAATTTGGTGATAATATATTAAGTTTTTACATAAGGAAATTTATACTTTCTGATGTTATCCCGTTGATATTAATGCATGCAATGAAAGCTCGACTTGATTCAATTTATTTAAAGTAAAATTATGAAAAAAAAATTTGTGTGAGTGGGAACACCTGGGGCACATTCGCCGAATCGCACCTGGGGCACATACGTCAGTGTATTTGGTATAAAAAAAGTGGCCAAATAAATTTTACAGAAGAGAAAAAGAAGAATTAATGATTTAAACTCATCAATTAATTTAGAAAAATCGTTTGGAAAGTTTCATTTAACTAGGACATCATTTACTAACTTTTTTTACATTTTTCCAAATAAATTCATTTAGGCATTTGTTTAATGTTTTATTTTAGCTTCTGATATTCAATACTTAAATAAAATATTTTATTTACCGAAAAATTCTACCCCATGGATGGGGCAGTTTCGCCTATTTGGCTTTTTTTGAAATTGTGAAAAAGTAGTGGATAGTTAGTAGTGGATAGGTAGTGGTAGTTCGATATATGCTTTCAGACGCTAAAATATTAAAGTTAAGTTTCAAACTGTAAAAGAATTTGTAAGAAACGATAATTGGTTGATTTTTAAAAAATCTTTGAAAAAACGTTGCGAATGCGCCCCTACAGAAACCCTACAGAAACTGTTATCAGGCATATGTTGCCTGCGCTGCCATGATGTAGCCTGCGCTGCCATGATGGCTGAGAGCTCATCATTTAACGCCCCCTCCCATTTCTACTATGCTCGGTGAAAATCGGTCGTCAACTAGCAACATGAGGTTGCCTCAGTGTGACACTGAGATTTTTTATGGAGAGTATCTCTCATGACCCACTTTTCAGAATTCGGGACTAACTTAAGTTGAGAAACTATATCACCTTAATCAGAAAACAAGAGATGAGGCTAAAGATATAGTGAAGAAGTCCCCTCTCACAAATGTCGAATTTGGATGAAATTGGGATGCAATTTTCGTATATTTGTGTTCGACTTGCTTACCAGAAGCCACATTCTCCTTATGGGATCAAGGGATTAAAAACAAAAGAGCAATCCCCAAATAGTTTGATTTAGATAGTTTTCTCACTAAAAGATTTCAGTCTTTAGAAACGGTTTCAGATATTCGAGGTACGCTTAACCAAAGGACTGGTAGCAACCAAAATAAAAACAACCAGAATCAGAGTACAAAACTAATTTCCATAATGCAAACGTTTACCATGCGAATTGAAAACTTTATGATACGCAACAACACCCGCTATGGAATTGTCCACAATTTTTAGATATGAATGTTGGTGACAGGTTGTCAACAGTACACTGAAAAAAAGACAGTTTTAAAACCAAGTAAATTTGGTGCTTGATTAAAGGACAAATTTTTTCCTTAATTTAAGGAATTTTTCCTAATTTTAAGGAATTGCTCTTGAATTTAAGTAACAGTACCTTAAAACGGAAATCACCGCCTCTTTAAAACAAATTTACATTTTTCTTTATTTTAAAGACAGCTGATTTTATTAATTGTTAGTAAATTTGAACTTTATTTTAATAAATTCGTTTTTAATATATGGAAAAAATATTTTTTTTAGTATACGTGTCCTCAATTCTAGTATTTATTCCTCAATTTTAATAAATATTTTCCTATTTTAAATTCAAAGAAAATTGTACTTACTTTTAGTAAAAATCTTTGTTTTTAAGAAAGATATTTTTATAAATTGAAAGTAAGATTCAGGTTTTTTTTAAAAAGTGAGTATTTCAAAATAGAAATTGGTCGCAGGTTCGAATCCCACCGAAGTGAAATCGTAAGTACATATTTGTTTTCACTATAAATTGTAAATTTAATTTAAGTTAATAAAATGAAATATGATTTTAAAAAATATAAAATAAAAAAAAAATATTAAAAAATGAACAAATACAATAAAAAAAAAATTTTTTGAGAAATTTTCGTCTTAAAAACGAAGAAAAACTTCTTAGAATTAAAGAATTTTTTACTAAATTCAAAGAAATATTCCTGTTATGAAAGAAATAAGTATTAAATTTAAAGTCAAAATATATACTCATCTTAAGTAAAAGTGTTCCCTAATTTCAAAGCTATCATGACTTTAGTGCTGTTTCATTCCCCTTTTTTCTTTGGATTAAGGCATTTTTCCTTAACTGGAGTACACTTAATCTAAATATTATAAAAAAAAGCTGAATTTCTGAAAAATCATTGTTAGACCTAAGTTATTATTAGGTGATTCAATTGAATAAAATTACTATAAAAAAAAACTTTTTTTCAGTGTAAGGAGGTTGCATCTGTGTTTAAACTGTTTGGTCAGTTCACATGAGGTGAAAGATTGTACACCGAGAAAAAAGGTAGCAGTAGAAATGACAGTCGTTCACTGTTATTCTGTTTTTAACAGAATAACTGTTGTTTTAAAGTAATTTTGTTTGATTTAACAGTTTTTGCTGTAGAACTTAACTTTTTTTCAACTTCTCGAACTGTTAAAAAACTGTCAATTCAGAACACTATTAAAAAAACTTAACTTAACTTAGCCTCTCGGGTAGTAACATGGCCTTTCAACCATCTAGTCCAAATATCATCAGATTTAAAAACCATCAAAATTATGTTATGAACCGCAGAGTGTGTAACAGACAGTTGAACAGATAGGAGATAGGTTTTCTGTTCTTCTGATAGAAACAGTGTTGCCAGGTTGTTGGTTAATTCGTCTCCATTTTGTTAAATTGCAACTAAACCACTTTCCCAGTTTTTTTACTTATGTACGTATTTATTAAAGTTTTCCCACATTTTCATGAATTCCTTGCCCATTTCTCATTTTGATGGGATATTCCCCGGGAAACCAAGGAAAGTTCCTTCAGCTGGCAACTCTGGTTACTCTGATAGTAGAGAACAGAACCTGTTCAACAGATTTAAGTTATTCATTTATTGCCATGCCCGCATGGATGTCATCATTGTTGCGATGGATTAGATGTCGGACTATCAACCAGATGCACGTAGGTTCAAGCCATGACCAGGGCGATTTTGGAGTTGAGAAGAATCGTTCATAAAAGTGAAACTTATGGAACTGAAAGAAAAATTTAAAGTAAAATTTAAAGAAAAAAAATAAAAATTACAGTGAAAATTCTTTTTTTTTTTTGAACCCGGAGTTCCCGGGTGGCAGTGGTACATCTTCCCACTAGGCTACTGTTATCAACAGCGGATCAACTGTCAATTTAACACTTTTGACTATCGGATGGTTTTTAACAGCGAAACTGTTAAATTTACCTACTTTTTCGTTGATTTTACAGTTTTTTTTCTCTCGGTGTACGAGCAATTACAAGTGCCCTAGCTGTAAGAGGCATCATAACTCGCTTTTTCATCGTGAAAGACTTGGGTCATCAACCAATTCTCCTGCGACATCAGGTGGTGCAGATCGAAACAACTTTTCGATTTTAAGTGATTTATAAATTGAACCATCCACATCGCAAGGTCATGTCGATAGGGTTCAAACGCATTTCACGACAAGTAAGAAAGGGGTCCTGTTAGGGACAACTTTAGTGACCATAATCGACTGGTTTCTGACTCAACCTCGTAACTCAGATTTGGGCCAATTTACGTTTTTGATGCCAAAAGTTGTATTCGTACCCTCCGCATTCAACAAGAATTCGCAAAAAAATGTTAAGCAGATCTAAATTTGATAAAAGCTACAACCTCGTATAATATTTTAAATTTTGTTTCTTGCTCAATAATGAACAAAAAAATATATATTTGTAGTCTAAAAAGTAAATAATCATTACTGAAAATGTTAAGTGGAAGGCGCGTAAATTTTGCAAAGTGGTCAGATAAACTTAAGAAATTGTTTTTAAATTTAACTAATGGAAAAATTACTAAATCAAGCTTAAAAATATTTTTATTTTAAAAATCGTCAGATCAAATTGTGGCTTATCTCAAAAGTAGCGTAATGAAGAAACTGTTAAAATTTCGTTTTGATCGGAAAATATCTGATGTCTCCACATAGCAGTTAAAATGTGCTGATTTTTGGTGAAAAATAAAAAAAAATGTAAAATGGATTACAATAACCGATTAAGCTGTGGGTGGTCTCAAAAGTTTCGTATTGACTTCCATAAGATATGTTTTCCTGTTTTGGTAAAAACAAAAACCAATATATATGAAATATTGGCAATGGTCCGATCGGACAGTACTGGGCCTCAAAAGTTGCGTATTGATATCATTTAAAAATCGTTTCATTCCGATTGGATAAGTTCTTGGGCCTCTGCAACGCAATTTAAGTGTTCAAGTCTGGGTAAAAAAAAAATGTTAGCCTGAAAACATACACCATTTGCAGAGGCCCAAGGACTTATCCAATCGGAATGAAATTTACAACGTTTCCTATTGAAGTGAATACGAAACTTTTGAGCGGACCCACGATTTGAACGGACTCTTTCGCTCCAGCCTACAGCATATTCGGTAAATATCACAACCTCGTATATCCAAATTTCCAATTCTAAATTCAAATTTTCATAAAAGTCGTAACCTCGTAAGTTACTTACAGCGCTTTAAAGACGTGAAATATATTATATTTCGCGTGGATTATTCTTTACATATACTAAAAATTGTACTCTTTTCTATTTTTAAAAAGAGGATGGTCGAATTCGTGCACCGGATTAGGGATGCAAACGAAACATCGATTTTTTTGAAAACATCGATATATCGCCCAAAAAACGATGTTTGGGATTTTAAAAATTTCGCAACAACGAAAAAGTACCGAAGCATTGATGTCAATATCAACGATGTTCCAATATCGATGTTTTACTATGCTTTTGCAATTTTTCATTTTCAGAAAGTTGTTTCTTTCATTCGCATTCATTAAGCCAGCAATCCAGCAATGTTGACATGACAGAACTTCAATTAACAAGCTTCAAGTGCAACTTAATTAAACTTAGGATGTGAATTTTTAAAACTACAAATTGTAATGACAGCAGAAATTCGCCTATATGCATTTTACGGTTAAGTTGCATTTAGATCGCACGAACGAACGCAACTTCAGTTGCAAAGTCTAATCGCAAACAAAATTCCGTTCTCACAACCGTTCACACCTGAATATATGTTCCCAAACCAGCATCGGAAGCCAGAGTTTGCCCGAACATTCTGAGCGAGCATTCGGCTTCGAACACAAGATCGCCGGCGTTTACCCTGACCGAATGAATGGCATTTTGTTTGCGCGTTCTTGCGATCCAAATGCACCTTAATCTACGGCAGATCATCGGTAAGCATGGTACAATTCTACCCAGCAAGAAGGGTGTCGCAGAAACTCCAATCATCGATGTTTTTTGGGCGATGTTTTTCCCCATCGATTTTTGAATTTTCGATATATCGAAACATCGAAATATCGATGTCGTTCAACAAAGTTTGCATCCCTAACCAGAAGCTTGCAAATTGGTTTTTTGCATCTCATGAAAACCTAACATTTTTCCGTTACGAGGTTGAGTCAGAAACCAGGATCCGTTTATACGGCCAGAGCGCTAATCGTCTCTGGGTCAGAGGGCATACTTATATCAGCGCGTTTGCAGAAACGGCTGAATATACCCACTCAAAGCGTGAATGCACAAGTGGCAGGGATGAATAATGTAATTTCGGCAAAAATTCAAAAATATTTTGAAGTTTTTCGTATTAGTAATATAAAATGGATGATAATAAATTAATTACATCTTTTTGAAAAAACAGCTTCTAAGTCTTGTTCTTTGTGAAACGGGTTAAGAATGCCTTGGCAAGAGGTATTCATGATATCCTTGAAAACAAATGCTTCTGAGTGTTGTTCTTTTGAAATGGTACAGAATGCATCGAAATAAGGTGTTCTTGAAACACTCGAAAATAAAAACATATTAGTGTTGTTCTTTGGAAAGCGAGAATGCAATGCCTTGAAAAAAAGGTTAATATAAAAATCAAGTGAGTAAGTTTCAGTCAGCCAAAGCCGACTTTTATATACCCTCCACCTAATGGGATCCATTATAATAGATCCGCCATCATGAATTTTTTAATTTCGACATCAAATTCGAAATCAGCAACCCCAAAAACCACCAT
The DNA here is from genome assembly GCA_951394025.1 of Heteromyza rotundicornis. Taxonomy (NCBI): domain Eukaryota; kingdom Metazoa; phylum Arthropoda; class Insecta; order Diptera; family Heleomyzidae; genus Heteromyza; species Heteromyza rotundicornis. The sequence goes on along the minus strand of OX596011.1, from coordinate 26,839,054 downwards.
ATACCAAGTTTGGAACTATTTCAGCGGAATTAGATTACATACTTTACAAAACACGATTTTAACTTATATCGGAGGGAGGCGTGGCAGTCGACTGATTCCGCCCATTTTCAATACCAATTCCTTCGGGGGCCAAAAAAAGATAAGTCCAAAGTTTTGGGCCCCTAGCTTTCTTCTAGCTCCTGTAATCATGTTTACAAGAAAAGAGGACGGATAGATGGACAGACGGATAGGGTTAAATAATCTCAGGAGGTGACGCTGATCAATAATATATGCATTAGGGCTTTCGATTCGGGATCCCGGTCCACTTTTAGTCCCAAAAATCCCGGGATATTTTTTCCAAAATTTTCGGGAATAGTTTTTAAATAAATTTCTTCATAAAAAAAGTTGAATACAAGAAAAGTGTAACTTTTCATTGCTCATAAAATATAAAAAGACAAAGATAGTAGAAAACTAATTTTTGACAACATTTTACACCCAGAAATAAAAAAAAATTTATTTAAAAAATCAAACAAAAAATTTTTTAATGTAAAAACCAAATTACGGAATTTTGTAATAATAAAAAATAAATAATAATTTTAATAAAATTGTTTGTGCCCAGAACTTTTTCTTAAAGAAAAAATAAGTTTATATTAATATCAGAAGAAAATTTGCCTTTTAACTTAAAAATAATTAAGTTAAACTGGAAACTGATACAAAATTAATTTCACCAACCTTACGAATATTTTAAATTGAATTTGAATTTTGTCTTTTCTAAAGAAACAGAAACCTTTATTAAGTACCTTTATTAAATTAAAAAAAGTGAGTAAGTTTCAGTCGGGCAAGCCGACTTATATATACCCTACACATACTGGGTCATATTGGATCCGTCATCTTCAATTTTGAAAACCCCCCCTATACAAAACTGCATACTGTTTTGATGAAATCTTAAAATTTCGGCCACCATATTGGTTCCGCCATCTTGAATTTGGAAATTTCGACATCAAACTCGAAATCACCGACCCCAATACACCAATATAATTAGTGTCTATGGCAAAAATTATATTTTTTCCATTATAACTTGTAAAAAATTATTTTTTATTTTTTTAGCATGTATATTGCGTGGAAAAGTTCGTTACCGAAAAATCCAGGGATTGCGAAAAGGCTTCGGGATCGAAAGCCCTAATATGTATACAACTTCAGACCAATGTTAGAAACTTCACACCAATGTGAACATTCCCATACCTCTTGATGTGTAGGGTATAATAACACTGGTCGACTTTTGTTTAATGATAAAACTTGGTTGTTTCTTATTTATTTTGCCACGCTGAATCCGAAAATAACCATGAACCCAGCACGCACCATTTTTCCGCAAACGCCAAAAATACTCTTTTTGTGGTTTTTTTGATTCTAAAAATGTTTCAAGATTTTTACAGAAAATGGTCAGCTCTACAACTTTGTCGAACATAATATTCTTGTATCTTTATGGTTTTTAAGATACGAGAGCTCAAACGCAGAAAATGGGAAAAATTGCATAGAAACTTTCGGATTCAGCGTGGCAAAATATATAAGAATTTGTCTATTAAGTCTATTTAACAATCAAAAAGTTCAGTTTTGTCGACCAGTGTAATTAAGGAAATCATTCAGTTAGTAAGGTCCTCCACATCCCAAACACTGCGAGCATTGATTTTTTTCCCGACATTAACTGCTGGTGTAACATTCGAAATGTGTAGATAATATCTTGTAAATATTATTCCGTTCTGTAAATCGAACATGTCAAATCTCTATATCCGGTCCCTTGAGATTGACATGGAGCTTAAGAGGATTGTACTTAACCAAATGTGTCCGCAATAAATTTTGTGTATCACACAAAACAAAAACAATTGGTTCACAAAATGTTTGGTTTAACCATAACACAACGAAAGAAACACGCATAAGGTCTGCTAAGGTATGTTTTAAGAGGGATGAAGTGATGAGTAATAGAGGGTATATTGTAATGGCATGGAAATATATTAATGCGTGACCAATTTTTTTGACCTGCTCATAGGGTTGCCAGATTTTAAATATCGTACATAAAGTGAAAAATTCGAAAAAAATGAGTACACTTTTTTTAATTATGTTCAGTAATTAAGAACAAGTAAAAAAAACAAAAATTTGTAGCGTTGCAATTTAACAATTTAATTAGTATTTAAAAATTTAAACAAATGCTTGTTGCTCTAATCCAACGATTTGTACAACGCTATGCAGTACTCGATGGTTATGGCATCAATGTGATGTTGACATCGACTGCATGTCGGCATAATCGGGAAGTGGGAAGCAAAGAGGGTTCTGGGATATCTAATCAAATGCAATAGAATAGTTACGCTTTAGGCGGGTCTTACCAAATTTCTAGCTAAAATATTTGGATGCAATTTAAGCTTATCTGCATATTTGGTTGTACATTTAGGGATCTCTTCAGATATTTTCGGTATTTGCAAATCTCTATGGATAAGTGCATTTTCTATGTACCATGGTGCTTCCACGATTTGTCGCAGAATTTTCGACTGCGTTCTAAGCAGTTTCTTTGACGGAGATGCTGGGTTTAATTACACTTTTGTATAAAAGGACTTTATATGTGGTGTTGAGTCTCGATTGCTTCGAGGGTAGCCAATTGAGTTCGAGTTTTTCTAGTTTGATTTCTGTAATTTTAGACTTGATGTGTTTTTTGCAGGTGAGACTGCGATCGAGATGCATACCAAGATATTTAGTTTCAGAACATTGTGGTATAACACTATCATTTATTTTGAGCGTGGGGCAAGTGTCTTTCTTTAGGGTAAAGGTAAGCTGAGCAGTATTGCTTTTTTTCCAAGTTTTTTTTGATTGTGTCAACAATGCGGTAAACCTCTTCGATAGTGTCGTGTTTTTCTCTACATAAATCCAAATTGGTGATTGGGTATTACACCTTTATCGAATATTGTGGGTAACATAATTTTTATTATGAGTTTCTCGTGCAATAATGGGTCGATTTAAATGTTTTGTGGCCCGCCAAAGTGAGTAATTTGTTGAGCTCGTCGGTGTAAGGTTATCCATGTATTGACGCAGATCATTCTCGTTTTTCGATTTTAGTTAATTTTGAAGTTTTCGGGTAACAAGGGTCAGCTTTTCGTTCAGATAGGGTGATCTGAAATGTTGCCAATCGCGTCTTACTGATCTCTTTTCTGTTAGGAGCGCAGCTTTGCATTGTGGCTCAAATGCCCTTTTTTGGGTAGTTATATTAATTTTCGGAGTCGCTGCCATTGCGACGTTGCTCCTCAGTTTTAAGTGACACATTTAGGGTAATGTGTGAACTTATATATTTTCTGAATTTAAGCCAATTCGTATGCATACTGGTGAGTTTGTCGGGTGGGTTGACTTCTGAATTTGGCGCATATTTTACTGTGATAATAGTGGGTGTATGGTCAGACGAGGGTTCCACTGCAGACTCGATGGTCAGTTGAGTTCGTTTAAGGGTCTTTTTTAATGCAAAATCAATAAAATCAGGAATTTTGCGTTTATCTGTTGGTCAATATGTTGGCTTGCCTGACGAAACCACATCAAGGCCGTGTCTGCTGGTGGTATTCCAGAGTAACCTTACTTTTGGTGAAACCAGTCGAGAGCCCCAGTAAGTGTGTTTGGCATTATAATCTCCGGCTGCGAGAAACTTTTTGCCAAGGGTGGCAAAAAAATGTCTGAAACTGCTGTTCAAAATAACTGAATCTGGCTAGGATAATAAATTGCCGATATTGTCAATCCATTTCTGTACTCATCAAGACACATACTGGTGAGTTTCAAATATTCGGTGCAAAAATCCTGCAGAACATAGTGTTTGATTCTGTCCCTAATTGCAATCGCTGCTTTTCCACCTGGGTGTTTGGTGTCATAGAGCTTGTATCCGGGTATATTAAAAAAGTGTTTTTGGGTATGAATTGAGGAATTGAATAAGTTCCAATTTATGTTGTCATAAGCCGTTTGCGTTCCAGAAGGATATTTTTATCGCATTCATGGCTTATTTTGCATTAGGGTGTATCATTTCCTGCATCATAGTTTGCATGCCGGATGTACAGGTCCGGACCCCCCCCCAAAATGGTTGACCTTAATCAATACATCGAGAAAAATACAAAATATATTTTGATATATTTTCCCAGCGGCTCGAACAACAAGCACTGCGCTTTTTAGGCGCTTTTGTTTTCAAAAACCCAAAAAATCTAATCAAATTGTTTGCTGCCAAAACAAAAACCAAAAGTAAAAATAATTGGATATTAGAAATAAATTATTACTTGTAAATTTGTAAAATGTATGAAGGTGAAGTTCTTTCAGGTCTGGAGTTTACATCAAATTTGCCTAATATAAATAATGTTAACGTATGAGTTAACGCCTCCCAAAAGAGTGGAGACAATAGGCCATCATAACATTATGATAAAGTATTACCAAAATACATTCACATTTTTTAAAAAAAGGTCCGACAAAAAAGCTACTAAATGCTTCAAATACAGCATTAATAAACGCTACCTCCATGCAATGTAAAAATGTATATTTGTAAAGCTTGATTTCCCGATAGGTTATTTCATATCGACTTCAACAAAAAATGTGATATGGATATCTTAAACCCATTTCGAAACAATTTTTTAAAAAATTACGATATCTTCGATTTTGGTAAAATTTTCAAGGTAGGTAAATAACAGCGAAAAACCACACAATTTATTTTTTTTTTTAATATTCAAATTTTTTTAAAAACTATTGAAAAAATAAAAAAAATAAATTTTATATATAATATATTTCGCTTTTTTTCTCGATTTCCATTTTTTTCCTTTTATATCGTTTGGCCACTTTACAAGTGAGCCAAAAACTGGTGTAACCCAAAAATTATCTCATTTGGACCATATTTTGAAGTCGCTACAAAGAAAAAAATTTGAGTTTACCGAAAAACCCACGAAATTTTGACATTTATTATAACAAAAAATTTATTATATTTTATTTGTTTTTATATTACTTTTTGTGTTTCTTTGTTTATAACAATTTGTAATAACTAATATTTTAACGTTTGAATGCTTATATCTAAAAGCTTTCCACTACTTTTTCAACAAATTTAAAAAAAGCCAAAATGGCGAAACTGCCCCAGCCATGGGGTAAAATAACCAAGGCGTATAAATTGAAAACGCCCGGATTTTTTCGGTAAATGTAATATTTGATTTAAGTATTGAATATCAGAAGCTAAAATAAAACTTTAAACAAATGCCTTAATTACTTTTTAGGAAACATTTTTCACAAAATGTAAAAACAGGTAGTAAATGAGATCCGAGTTAAATGCCACGTTCTCAACGATTAAAAGAAAAATAATTAGAAATTCGAAAAAAATTGTTCGTTCTCTCAGGTCTGGAGTCTACATCAAATTTGCCTAATAAAAAAAAATGTTTACGTACGAGTAGAGACAATTGTCCATCATAACATTATGATAAAGCATGAGAAACAATTACCGAAATCAATTAACATTTTTTTAAGAACTACAAAAAAGCTACTAAGAGCTACAAATACAGCATGAAACAAGCGCCTCCTCCCAAGAGTAATGCAATGTAAAAATGTATATTTTATCGCATTTGCAAAGCTGGATTTCCCGATAGGTTATTCCATATCGACCTGAACGCAAAATCTGATAGGGAAATCTTGGATCGAAATGATTTTTGAAAAAATTACCCTCGACCTCTTCGATTTTAATGAAGTTTGGAAGGTAGGTAAATAATATCGAAAAAACAATATAGCTTCAGGGCCAGCCCCAGGGGGGGGGGGGGGGCAAAAGGGGCTCACGCCCCGGGCGGCATTTAAAGTTGATTTAATTTATATTTTTTTTAAATTTTTTATTTATAATAAAAAAAAAAGCAGACAGAAATTTTATTGTAAGTGATGGACGTTGGAAAAATTCATTTTTTTCTGCATACGAATAAGAAAAGACCTTTCTTCCTTTTAAGCAAAAAAACTGCCAAATTTCTCTGTTGTCCAAACCAAACCAATACCTCAAAAAAAAGTGGTCATCAAATTGCATCAAATTTATGTATAAACAAAGCAAAACAAACAGAAACAAGTGAGTAAGTTCCAGTCGGGCAAGCCGACTTTTATATACCCCACACCTACTGGGCCATGTTGGATCCGCCATCTTGAATTTCGAAAATGCGACATCAAATTCGAAATCAGCGACCCCAAAAACCCCCCTATATAAAATTTCATACTGTTATGATGAAATCTTATAATTCTGGCCGCCATATTGGTTCCGCCATCTTGAATTTTGAAATTCCGACATCAAATTCAAAATCAGCGACCCCGAAAACCTCACTATACAAAATTTCATACGGTTTTGATGAAAACTTAAAATTTCGGCTGCCATATTGGTTCCGCCATCTTGAATTTTGAAAATGCGACATCAAATTCGGAATCAGCGACCCCAAAAACCCCATACAAACTTTCATACTGTTTTGATGAAATCTTAAAATTCCGGCAGCCATATTGGTTCCGCCATCTTGAATTTTTAAATTCCGACATCAAATTCGAAATCAGCGACCCCGAAAACCCCACAATACAAAATTTCATACTGTTTTGATGAAATCTTAAAATTTCGGTAAAAATACGATTTTTACTTATATGGCAGTCAACCGATTCCGCCCATTTTCAATACCAACTCCTTCCAGGGCCTAAAAAGGATAAATCCAAAATTTGGGATCCCTAGCTTTCTTCTAGCTCCTGCAATCGTGTTTACAAAAATAGAGGACGGACAGACGGACAGACGGATAGGGCTAAATCAACTCAGGAGGTGACGCAGGAGTAAGTAAAAAAGTTCATACATAACAGGCCGACATGACTTTACTTTTATATTCTCATATAGTTTTTATATATAAATGGACCATGCTTAGCACAATGGCGTTCTCAGTTTTTCGCCATTACGTCAGGTTTCTTAAGTAATTGCAAAAATGCGAAATCCGGTCTTTACGCCGTTTTTATTCTATAACTCTTGAAATAATGCAGCTACGAAGTTCTTCTATACCATTTTCTACAGACAATTAAACAGACAATTAAATTCACGTCGGGGAAGCTCCACCGGTCAGCATAGACCCAAACAATAACTCCCACTGTCAGTCAACATTGTAATATGTAACATGCAGTTCTATTACTCCGAATGTTTCCATAGCTCTTAGGATCCTTTATTATTTTGAGCTTTCTGATTAGTGCAATTTTTGTATTAATTAAAGGCTGATTGCCCCGGGCGCCAAATTGCCTAGAGCCGGCCCTGTATAGCTTCTCGTGGCTGAAACAAGATTGAGCAACGATAGGAAGAATCTTTTTTTGTTCAGAATCAAACAGGCTTATTGTATGCATCTTGGATTTTTTACAGTATTTGCCATGTATATATTTCAGGGATTCTCAGAGAGTGTAATTCTTGGAATCGTTGCTCCCATCTGTTATTTATCTACCTTCCGAATTTCTATAAAATCGGAGAGGTAGAGTGATTTGATATGGAATTACCTATCTTAAATTTGGTAAAATAATCTTAAAAATTTAACTATTAGAAAAGTTTATATGAACTGATCACCTGTGAAAAGAAATTTTGATGAAAAATTGTTTTAAACCATTTTACATAAGAAATTAGTGTTGGTTATCCCATTTTTTTTGTGCCAATTGCATCACTCGTATTTGCTGACTGAGGCTTATTCAAAGGGTTTTACTTATTAGTAGGGTCTTTATTCTCAGTGAATTTCCTAACAGGGTCTGGCCTAAGAGTATTAATAGTATTTGCATTTGCCAAATTTGTTTGTGATGCCTAAAATGGCTTCATATTAGCTGCCTGCTGGGTGTAGGGTGTATGAGTCTGACACTGCTTACTCCATGAGAGAGAGCCTGATGGCGATGGGTGAGAGTTAGCAAAGATTACTTCTGCAGATCGACTCTTTCGCTTCGCACTTTTGTTATGCTTCTGCGCGAAAATGTATATATAGGTGTAACATTTTTTTTTTTTTTTACACTAGATAAAATTTATTTATTGAATTTTCTAAAATAAAAATTAGAACTAACAATAACTTTGAACAAAATATTAAGACATTACATAGCAGATTTAACATAGTACTAGTTGATCCACTGATTTGGACAGCTTAATGTATATATCAAGGCGATGTAGGCGTTGACTGGATGTCGGCATCTACAGGATGTCGGCATAGACGAACGGCTGCATCGACGAGGGTGTCCCTGAACTATCTATTCAAAGGCAATAGAATAATTTCGTTTCAGACGTAAGGGTCGGGTGGGTTTTATTAAGGTTCGAGCTAGAATATTAGGGTGCAATTTTAGCTTATCTGCATACTTTGTATTACGTTTCGGTATCTCATCAGATATTTTCGATATTTGTAAATCTCTGTGGATGTGTTCATTTTTTATAAGCCATGGCGCTCCAAGTATTTGTCGCAGAATTTTTGACTGCATCCTTTGCAGTTTCTCAACATTTGATGGAGATACTGTTCCCCAGAGCTCGATCCCATAAGACCATGTGGGTTTAATTATACTTTTGCATAAAAGGATTTTATATGTGGTGTTGAGTTTTGATTGCTTCGAGAGGAGCCAATTCAATTCGAGTTTTTTTAATTTGATTTGTGTAATTTTAGCTTCGATGTGCTTTTTCCATGTGAGTCTGCGATCGAGATGCATACCAAGATATTTGGTTTCAGCACATTGTGGTATTTCACTATTATTTATTGTAAGCATGGAGCAAGTGTCTTTCCTTAGGGTGAAGGTTATATGTGCGCTCTTAGACTCATTGACTCTAATTCTCCACTTTGATAGCCAATTCTGTAAAGTGTTCAAATGTTGTTGCACGTGTTGTGATGCCATTTTAGGGTCTGAGTGCGAGCACAATATTGCGGTGTCGTCGGCAAATGTTGCGATGAGGGTCTGATCATAAATGGGCATATCAGCTGTATAGAGTATATACAGGAGGGGTCCGAGGACGCTGCCTTGGGGTACACCGGCAAGAATATCAAATCTACTAGAAACGAATCTTTTATGTTTAACTACAAATTTTCTGTGGGTCAAGTAGTTGTCAAGCAAAACTTGCATGCTTGCGGGTAATAGTTTCTGTAGTTTGGATATCAATCCTCTATGCCATTCCTTATCAAAGGCTTGGGTGATATCGAGGAATACTGCTGAGCAGTATTGCTTTTTTTCGAATGTGTTTTTGATCATGTCAACAATGCGATGAACCTGTTCAATTGTGCCGTGCTCTTCTCTAAATCCGAATTGGTGATTGGGTATTTCATCTTTAGCGAGTATTGTGGGTAACATCATTTTTATCAGAATTTTCTCAAAAAGTTTTGATAGGGTAGAGAGTAAGCTTATTGGGCGATATGAACTCACGTTTGATCCCGGTTTCGGGTTCATCGTGATCTGCGACAGCTTCCAGTCAGTTGGGTAGTGACCTATTCTTAATATAGCATTGTATATGTGCAGTATGTGAGTAACAGCAATTGATGGTAGCTCTTTCGCCATTTTAGTCGTTATTAAGTCATGACCTGGAGCTTTTTTTGGGTTCAACTTGGCAATATCATCCATAAGTGCTTTTCTTCTGATGAGTAGTGGGTTATAGTTTGGCCTGGTTGCGAGCTGTGGTAACGGATAATTTGCAGTTTGGAGTAAATACATTTTGTAGGTGATTTGTAAAAGCAGTACCATTTTCGGCATCACTTCTCGCCCAGTCTCCGTTGGGTAAACGAATTAACGATTCTGCAATTATGGGTCGTTTTAAATTTTTTGTGGCACGCCAAAGAGAGTAATTTGTTGAGCTCGTCGGCGTAAGCTTTTCCATGAATTGATGCAGATCATTCACGTTTTTCGCCCTCAGTTCATTTTGTAGTTTTCGTGTATTGAGGGTCAGTTTTTTTTCAGATAGCGTGATCTGAACTTTTGCCAATCACGCCTTATTGATCTCTTTTCTGTTAAGAGCGCAGCTATATTTTGTGGCACAAATTCCCTTTTTTTGGGTAGTGTTATTGATTTTCGGGGTCGCTGCCAGTGCGGCGTTTGTAAGCAGAAGGGTAAAGTTACGCACTGCCACATTCAGTTGCTCCTCAGTTTTCAGTGACACAAGTAGGGTAAACCGCCTCGAAAAAAAAAGTTGCTCGGGTCACCCCCTGGAAATGTACTTTGGTCTATTTTATGGTGATTCTCAAAATATTTGGGCTCTAGCAGCTGTAATCCGTGAGCTGGACCTGTTTGTCGGGTGGGTTGACTTCTGAATTTGGCTCATATTTTACTGTGATAATAGTGGGTGTGTGATCAGACGAGAGTTCCACTGAAGACTCGATGGTTAGTTGAGTTCGTTTAAGGGTCAATAACATCTGGAATTTTGCGTCTGTCTGATGGCCAGTATGTTGGCGTGCCTGACGAAACCACATCAAGGCCGAGTTTGCTGGTAGTATTCCATAGTAGTCTTCCTTTGGGCGAAATCAGACGAGAGCCCCAATAAGTGTGTTTGGCATTAAAATCTCCAGCTATGAGAAATTTTGGGCCAAGGGTTGCAAAAAATGTCTGAAATTGCTGTTCAGTTATTTTGGAGCTGGGTGGACAGTAAATTGCAGATATTGTCAATCCTTTTATGTACTCATCAAGACAAATACTGGTGGCTTGCAAGTACTCGGTGCAAAATTCCTGTAAAACATAGTGTTTGATTCTGTCCTTAATTAGAATCGCTGATCCGCCTCGAGCTTTAAGACCTGGGTGTTTAATGTCATACAACTTGTATCCGGGTATATAAAAAAAGTGTTTTTGGGTCAAATGAGTCTCTGAAATTAGCATTACATCTATACAGAATGAATTGAGGTATTGAATGAGTTCCAATTTATGTTGGCATAAGCCATTCGCGTTCCAGAAGGATATTTTTATCGCATTCATGGTTTATTATTTATAAGGGTCTGGACTGAACACCCTCTGTAGTTGGCAGTGTGATTTCCATCGCAGTTACTACAATGTCTAACATTTACGTCTTCTCTCGATTTTGGGCACAATTGGGTCTGGTGAAGGTCACCACAAATAACACAATGTTAGACACAGATCTAACTTGGAATTTTAATGCAATTAATGTCTCTTTTACATCGACACATTCGACAAAAGAGTCTACACCTCTTAGAACAACCGATACGCCTTTGCTACTTTTGAGCTGGTATGTGTAATAGCTCTTTTTACACTTATCGAAATGGTCCACAATTTTGCGAAAATCTGCCTCATTATAAATTTGTATTTTTTTTCATGGATGGCGCCCTTGAGAATAGCTATCGCATGAAATCTGTTGGCACCTACAATTTGTGTTATCAGAGTAACAAGGGAATTCGAGTTTTTTTGGATACTCAGCTTTGTCTTTAAAACCTTAGGCGTATTCGTATTTTTGGGAGGGGTTGTTCTGCGCTTTTGCAATGTAGGGTCTGGCTTTTGCAGGTAGCGGTGCATGTCAGTCTGCACTGCCGCACGTGGAGTGTTTTTCTCTGTAGTGTTTGCGCCAATTGCATTACTCGTATTTGCCGACTGAGGCTTATACAAAGGGTTTTTCTGCGCTTTTGCAATGTAGGATCTGGCTTTTGCAGGTAGCGGTTCATGCCAGTCTGCACTGCCGCACGTGGAGTGTTTTTCTCTGTAGTGTTTGCGCCAATTGCATTACTCGTATTTGCCGACTGAGGCTTATACAAAGGGTTTTTGTTCTCAAAGAACTTATTTGCAGGGTCTTTATTTTCAGTGAATATCTTAACAGGGTCTGGCCTAAGAGTATAAGTAGTAATTGTACTTGCCAAATTTGTTTGTGATGCTAAAAACTTCGTCATATTAGCTGGCTGCTGGGTGTAGGGTGTTGGAGTTTGACACTGCTTGCTCCATGAGAGAGAGAGCCCGATGGCGATGCGGGAGAGTTAGCAAAGAGTACCTCTGCTGATCGACTCTTTGCTATAGTTGTTTCAGCACTATTCATGGCGGGGAGGGTAACAGTGACAGGTTGCGATGCATTCTCACTGCTCGCACCTGTTGGTTGCATGGCAAAAGCTTTCTTTTGTGAATTCGCCGTATTTTCACTACCACTTGCTGATACTGTTTCAAGCTCTTGTTTTGAGCGGGATGATGAATTCTCTGAGAGAGAATTCCTGTTTTTTTGGGGGAAATCATAATTTTATTTCAATACTTACCCTTATCGACCAACAATTCGTAATTGTTTTCTGCGTCAAATATTACAAACACTAATTTGTGGGCGCCCGCGCACGATGTTAGTCATGTGCCGAATAATACTTGTCGAATACATACACCAATCGAATATTTATTTCTAAAATTATTCGATAATCGATACTCAAAGTTGTATTGATTTTTGCATGATCATTGACAAAAACAGGTCCAAGTGCAGTTTTTACGAATATAGTGTATTGAAAATTGAAAAACAAATATCACGCAATGTCGAGTACATAATGAGTACCTAAAATTAAGTCATCACTATTGTTAAATATCCAATCATAACATTATTGCCTCAATCATGTTTTTATCACACAAAAAAATAATCGCTTGGCGCGAGGTTGTGGTAACAAATATTCGTCTGCAGCTCTAGTTTTCACTCGAGAGAGACCCAAATTCGCTTGTAATACCAAAAGAAACGTTAAAATATTCAATTCGGATATAACAACAGAATAGTAGATAGAAGCAGCCACTTTTATTCAGCTGACAGAACATTTCAAATAAAAAAGCTACCACAACCGAATCCACACTTGCGTGTAGCAACTGAATTCGCTTGTTAACCGTGACAACTAACAGTGATGGCATGTAGGAAGCAAAATACCAGTGTTGCAAATCAATTTTTATTTTAACTTTTGTGTTTTTATTTATTGATTTCTTCCTTTTAATCTAAGTTTCTTTTATCAAAATTCACAAAAATAAACATTTGACCAGCCATTACAAAGACTGCAAACTAATTCCATGCCACAGGCGTCCTTTGACCCCTAATTATTTGAATTTTTACTCTGTTTTACGCTGTTTTAATTTTTTGATGCGCGCCACACGCAAATATATTTAACGCCAGGTCAATCTGACACCTTTTACCTTTATGTCACAAAAGGGTTGTTATAAGTGGTCTACACTTACGATTTATTGTATGCGATGTATAGTATGCAAGAATTTCGCTAATGTAGATTGGGGTAATGGAACTTTTTTTTGGACAATTTCAGAGCCATAGAGATTATTTTATTCAATATGTACAAACGTTTTCTTTTTTTCTTCAATGAAGATCGATATGTTTTAAATTGATTCATAAAATATTTCATTAAAACATTCATTTGTAATAGCGTCCTTTAATTACATTACGTATTTCTTTAACAAATTTAGCAATTAAAATAACACTCTTTTGACTGATAACCCCACCTTGAAGCTGGCGTCGAAAAAAACCAGAAAAAATATTCACTCGCTCTTTCAATTAGTGTTCATTTTTAATTTTGCCAAACCACAAAAATTATAATTTGGCAAACAAAAAAATCAGCAGTTTTAGTATATCACCCATCACTAATATGCATCAAATTTTGTCCATCACCATTATGCATCCATCTTGTTTATCTTTTACGCATCTAGAAAATATTTTTAAAAACTAATTATGATTAAACTATAACGAATTGCAAACTAAAAGAAGTATTTTATGCTTCGAAAAATTGTGCGGAATAGTTTCTATTTTGTTAACTTCCGAAAAACACGTATTTCAACATTTAGAATTTTTTGTGAATTGAATGAAATAATTAAATATTGCGTTTTATGAAAGCGCGTTAATTGTGGATATAAAACACCATATGTATTTGCAGTAAAAAGTATGTTGCCCATCAAATTCGTGTAAGAATTGAGAATTATTTCGCATTAAAAGTCTTGTATATATGAAATTAAATTATAAAATTATTTCTCTAGTTTTACAAGACAACATCAAACACATTTGATTTCTTTTTCTTACGTTCTTTTTCGTAATACTTTTTTTTGTATATTTTTTTTCATTTGCACAATTTAAGTAAATTGTTGTCTCGCTCTTACACGTTAGCATTATTCTGAAATTTTATTTTTATAATTTTAAATAAAGTTAATTGTCGAAAAGACATAATGCCATTAGACATTATTTCTTTTTCATTCGGACAATGGACATTATGCCTAAATCAAACGGAAATTAGGTTATTTTACATTAATACCATTGTCATTATGTCATCCCACCATATTTTTTATCTAGAAATGTTCAAGATGTACTTACATAGGTTGTTGAGCTGGGGTAGACCTCGAAAAGTGTCCAACGAAATTCACGATAGAATTCGTCCAAAAATATCTGCTTTCAAATGGGGCTGGTGGGCTGTAGACATTTCCAGAAATCAAAAATACAAAGAGAAAAGAAAATGGTTGGCAGTATCGAAAATCGTAGCTTTATTCCTTATTTAAATGTTACCTGCTCGGCTTTCAAATTACAAGTAAAAGGAAAAAACCCGACACCAACGATTGAAACCAGTTCAAATCGCCAATTCAAGGGAAAGTTCTAAAAACTTAACAGGCCTAGCGCCCTCTATATGCCAACTTAACAATACCAAATGCAATACTTAAACCTATCAGGGTTGGCGTAAACATTTCCGCCCCCTTTGCAGTATCACTGCAATCAAAATATATTCATTACAAATCATGAAAACTGTATTTAAAATTCAAACAAATTAAAGCCAAAACCTTAACAATTACAAGCCTTCAATGGCAAATACTTCAATGTGTACTTAAATTTATAAAATTCAAAATATAAACATACAAACCAGAAAAATATTTCCTTGAGAAAAAAAAAAGAGAAGAACAATTAGTAAAAAACAGAGTGGTTATACCTGACCTCTATGCAGTGCACGACCCGTATAAAATATGGCCGAATATGGTGCTCTGAGCCATGGGCTGTCCAAAATTGCTGACTATGACGCCCTTCAACATCACTTTCGGGTAAACATCTACCCCCAGCACTAAATGAACCGATGCAGACTCATAAAACTTCGGATCTGCGAGCCTGATTCCAGCGAACTGTTCCCGGATACCGGTATTGATCGACTGCAACGGAGTCGTTCTCACCAATCCAGGCACAACTCGAGCATTATTGGTTTCGACTGTCACATTAAGCTCGAACCTAGCCCTAAGTGACAGTGGGCAGAACTCCTCTGTGCCAACTTTGATTGTCCGCAGCCCGATCCGTCGAACTAGCTCTTCCGCTATAAGCGACGTGTCTGCACATGAGTCCACCAGCGCGCGTTCTCTAAAAAATGTTCCATTGGCTACGATTTTCACAATCGCCGTGGGCAGCAGCGTGATGATACGTTGAAGGCAAAGCATTGGCGCTTTTGCGTGCGAGCGATAACTGCTCCTGAAGCCAGACAATTCCTGACATCTTCCAGTTGGTCGCTCTTCTAGCTCGCGTCGAGACGAACTAGGTCCCTTTGGCGTGATTTGACGATCAGATCGGCGGGACGGACTGGGTCCCATTGACCAGTCGCGCTGCTTCGAATGCCAGGACGAACGAGGTCCCACATAGGCTCGATTTGTTATACGTCGGGACGGACTAGGTCCCCTTAACGACTTTTGATGATGTGAATGTCGGGACGGACAAGGTCCCTCTGACGATTCGCGATGAGTGGGTCGTCGAGACTAACGAGGTCCCATTGACGAATCCCCCTGTGATGATGAGATCGACATCGATCTGTCACGGACCACCAATGACTCTGTCACAGACACCTCCCGGTGGTAACCACGACGCACCAGCGACTGTTCTCTTCTATTTGATCGAAAACGAACCGATCGATTTGAATGACGTCGATGACGTGGCTGTTTGTTGAGGTCATGCAGCAACGTGTGGTGGTCGTCGTGACATATACGACATGTACCCTTGCTTCGGCAGTTCTTACTAGCTTGGTTGTGGCCCAAGCACCTCGAGCAATGACGGTGAAGCAAAACGGCTCTCAAGAGCGCCTTGTATGTCATCGCTAAAAACTTTTTGCAGAAACGCAGTGGGTGGTCTCCGTTACAAAAACGGCAGCACATCTTTGCCGTGACGTCTTTACACTGACTTTCGCTGTATCGCTTTGCCTTTACCATTCTGAAATTACAACTTTAATAGAAAAAAAAAACAGAAAAAAAAAAACAAAAACAAAATATGTGGCTGGAAAAAACAACAAAAAACATTACAAAAGAACAAATATATACTGTGTGGCTTTTAGCATGTTGTCAAAACCACAAGTTTCACAACTGGTCGAGTTATAGTGCCACGCTCAGTTCGAATATCTGCCACACGAACTCTTTTGTCTGCTCCCTGATAAATTTTTATTATTCTGCCCAGCCTCCATTCATTGGGCGGGAGATTTTCCTCCCGTACTACTACCATATCATCAACTTTGATGTCTTGCTGGGGATATTTCCATTTATGTCTCTTGTAGAGCTCATTTAAATACTCCGTCTTCCATCGCCGACAAAAAGCTTGATACATGGCTTGTACCTTACGCCATCGATTTACGATTGTCAAAGGATTGTCCATGATTTCCGGCTCCACTTGAGACAATAAAGGACTTCCAATCAAAAAATGACCCGGAGTCAGAGAACAAACCTCATTAGGATTTTCCGAAAGTGGACTCAACGGGCGTGAATTTAAACAAGCTTCTACTCGGTTTAAAAGTGTAGAGAATTCCTCAAAGGTATATTTCATTCCACCAGCAATTCTTCGAAAATGGAATTTAAAACTTTTAACTCTAGCCTCCCATAATCCCCCCATATGAGGGGATCCTGCTGGATTAAAATGCCAAGAAATATTGTGATGAGCGTTATTGGTCAAGTTTTCTTTAGATAATTTCAAAAAATTTTTAAAATCTTGTTTCAAAATCTTTGAGGCACCTACGAAATTGGTACCATTATCGAAAAACATATGTGCTGGACACCCTCGCTGAGCTACAAAACGCGAAAAAGCGGACAGAAAAGTGGGAGTCGAAAGGTCACTAGCGCCTTCCAGATGAATGGCTTTAGTAGAAAAGCACACGAAAAGACAGACATACCCTTTGGTGATAAGGCATGCGCGACCAGTGTAATTTTTAATATCAAACGGTCTTGCAAAATCAACTCCAGTGTTGGCAAAAGGCCTGGTCAATGTGATGCGCTCACGAGGCAAAGCAGCCATTATATGTGTTCGCTCCACTTTCCTTTGAACTACACATGTTTTACAGTTGTGAATGACAGTTTTTATGAGATTCTTCGCCTTTGGAATATAAAATTGTGAACGAAGGAGCCTCAACATCAATTGATTTCCGCCGTGAAGGGATACCAGTAAGCGAGAAAATTGGCAATTGTATGGTAAAATCATTGGATGTTTCTCATCATATGATAAAAACGATTCCGATGCTAATGCTAACCGGCCACCAACTCGAAGTGTTTGTTTTGAATCTAAAAATGGGTTTAACGACAAAATGGTACTTTTCGAATTGATTGGTACCGTTTCCAACAGATTATGGTATTCGCCTGGAAAATTCTGTTTCTGACTAATTACTATTAGTCGAGTCTTCACCTCATTTATTTCACTTTTAGAAATTTCAGAAGCGCTAAAAATACGATCCAACTTCCGAGAACGAGAAATGAATCGGAACACATACGTCAAAAAACGCAGTGCTCGTGGAAGAGAAGAAAATCTGTCCAATAAATCCTCAAATTCAGTAAAAAATGAAAAATATGATTTGATTGGCTTTTCTTCCAAAGAGGTTTGAAATTCAATGTTGTCAGCACCTTTCGGCCATTTCGAAGAATCCTCTTGCAACCATGATGGCCCATGCCACCATAAGCGATTGTCAATGAGGTTCTGAGGGGTTACACCACGGCTTACCAAATCGGCTGGATTGTCAGGCGAATCGACATGAAACCAATTTGCATTGCTCAGCTTATCTAAAATCTTAGACACACGATTCGCAACAAATGTGGTCGAAGTACAAGGGGGCTTTTGAAGCCAAGCTAAAACAATGGTGGAATCAGTCCAACAAAATAAATTGTGTAGATCTATATCTAGATGTTGTACCAACGAATCTATCATGTCAGCTAAAAGGGTAGCGCCGCACAATTCTAACCTAGGCAATGAGACAGTCTTAACTGGAGCTACTCTGGACTTTGAAAACAATATATGCGAAGTTACACCAGAAGCAGCATCTTTTACCCGGATATAGATACATGCTCCATATGTCTGCTCAGATGCATCACAAAAGGCATGATATTCTACCTGAGCAGTAGGCGAAAAATCACATCAGCGTTGTAGACGTATGTTATTAATGAAGACATACTCCCGCAGAAAATTTTGCCATTTATGCAAACTTTCATTTGACAAATTATCATCCCAGTCAATCTTTTCTAACCAGATATGCTGCATCAACATTTTTGCAGTAATTGTAATAGGCGCCAACCAACCAGCAGGGCCAAAAAGTCTAGCAATTATCGATAAAACTTCCCTCTTAGTAAAAGACTTTTGAATTTCAAATGGAGTGGTGGTGAAGTAAAAAATGTCGGACTTTGCATTCCACCAAATTCCCAAAGTTTTGACATTGCTTGAGTCGCATTGAAAACGGGTCAACCAAAATTTGTCGATACATCTTTTCGATGTCACCATTAAAAACGAATCTGAAAAAACGCCATTTAACGACCAAAAGCATTAAATCGGCTTGTAAAACCGGTCCAGGGTAGAGAACATCGTTCAAGCTAACTCCATTAGAAGTGCGACCAGACGCATTGAAAACGACTCTAACTTTAGTGGAAGTGCTCTCAGGCTTAATCAATGCATGATGGGGCAAATAAAAATGATGAGGGGGCAATATGCAGGGGGCAATATTTTTCTCATATGACCAAGTTCTAAATATTCCATTAAAACTTGATCATATTGCGATTTAAAATCTGGCTTCTTATACAAAGAAGACTCATTTCGAGTAAATTGCTTTTGAGCTACATTCCGTGAGTGACCTAAACAAATATCTTTATTAAACTGGGGCTTAAAAGGCAGTGTCACTATGTACCGACCACAAGAATTCCGCTTCGTCGTTTTCTTAAAGTTGTCTTCACAAAATTTGTCCTCTTCAGTTTGGAAATTCTTCTTCGGGAGTTCTTCTAACTCCCAGAAACGAGCTATCTGCTTATCCAACGCAACAGAATTAAAATACGACATGCATGTGGTGAAGCTAGAAACTTGGTTGTCCTTGTCCGAGAGTGGTCCAGTCAGAATCCATCCGAAAATAGTTTCTTGCGCCGGATACCGTCAAGAACTATTGCCGGATAGATATCACCACCTATCGACCTGGTCACTCTGCATAAAATTTTGATCAGCCAGTTTCATTGAGATCCATTGAGTGAGTGGGCAGATTTCCTGTATGCTGAGGCAAAATCAAGGCAGAAGCTTCTATCTTCAACTGAGCATTAGTGGGTGAACTCAAAACAAAATTGCACATTTTTTGAATGCGTGCTGAAATGGCATTGTTGAGGCCAGAAACTTGTGCATGTACACTACTAACTGACAATTTAAGAATTTTTTGAAGTCGCTCCGAAATGAACGTACCTTCAGACCCAGAATCTATTAACGCTCTGGCTGTATACACTGAGCCTAAATGACAAATATTGACCATCGCTGTTCCCAAAAGCACATTTTTAGCTGAAGTAGAAAAACCAACTTGCAAATTTTCTGCTTCAGTTACCGAAGGAATGGACTGTATTTGTACAGTGTGCGATCGTGAAACGATATTAGAAGAGGAAGTGGGGGGTGAGCTACCGGGTTCGACACTAGAGGATGGGTTTGGAGCTAACAGCTGATATACCCGATTGCTCCCGATGCAACAGTGTATGGTGACGTTTTTTACATGTCGCACAGCTAAATCTACTTTTGCAGTCCTTTACTGCATGCGAATATGCTAAACAATTTAAGCACAAATTAAACTTCTTCACTTTTGAGAATCGATCCGAAATATTTAATTCTACAAACCGAGGACAAGATTTAATGTTATGTTCAGGTGAAGAACAAAAACGACAATTAGAATTCACAACATTAGTTTGAAAAGTATTCACCCTTCTACCAGTCGTATTCGAGGTTGATGCTAAAATTGGTTTCTTCGAAGTGGCCTTAAAAGAGGACGATGAACCACGAAGATCTGAAACTGTTTCAAGAGTTCTAAAACGACTGGCCAAAAAAGAGTCCAAATCTGTCCACTTAGGAAGTTCCGTTTTACTTTGAATTGATTGTTCCCATAACGATAATGTCACTTCCGGCAATCTGGTGGAGCAAAGGTAGATTAAAATCGCATCCCAATTAGTCATATCCACTTTGTACATATCTAAAGCTGCTAAACAATTGTTTATATCTCGCTGTAATTTCTTAATAGCGGTACCAGATTCCACCAAAACTGCCGGAAGGTTGAACAAAACTTTTAATTGTAAGTTGACTAAAATTCTTTTATTTTCGTACCGGTCTGATAGGTTTTGCCACGCGTGAGCAAAACCCCTTATTCGTTATCGGAGACTTAGCAACAGTTTCTTTGGCTTCACCACGAGTTTTTTGATTCAAATAACCAAGTTTTTCCACATTAGACAGACCACTATTAGAAATATAAATCGCTGTGAACATGTCACGAAAAGAGGGCCATGAAAAGTTGAGTGTCACATGGTGGAACTCGAGAACGATGGCTATTTCCACCAGCATCATTAATGTTCATAGTAGAGCTACCTGATGGTTGAGAAATTGCATTCAAAACAGCAGTTTGTTCTCCCAACATCGCAGCACAAGTCACATATGCATTATAAACTTCCCGATATTTTTCCTTTGCCACCGCATTTCCCTGCTCTCCCCCTGCTACGGTTACAGAATGCAAACACTCACGATAAAGTGTTCCTTTAATTCCTCCCTCTGAACGTCCAACTTATAAATTGTGTGGTTATCGGCAAGGCTATACTCCTCTTCAAACTCCAAAAGATCATCGGCCGCTTGAATAAAACGTGCTAACTCAGACATATCAACAAAATCTTTCCAAATTAAATGGCAAAATCAAAATTCCAGAGAAAAATCAAAACCGAAAGAGTACAAAAATTGTCGCGAACGTTTCCAAAATATTCTTAAAAAATTTCCAAATTCGCGAAAATTTTGTGTCGTCACCAACAAAAGTACAATAATTGTTTTCTTTTTCAAAATCTTGATTTAAAAACAAATATAAAAACCAAAAACTTTAATTTTGGAAATATTTTATGATACTTGGCAACTCTTTAATTTACAAAATTCTCAAAATCGCCTAAATGCGTAAATACAATTGGAAAAACCTCACCGAATTTTCATGAAGTATTTTGATGGGGATGGGGCCAATCCTCCTTTAAGTGCCGTGAATATTGTCCAGTTTTCCAAAATCCCAATCTTTGTGTTGTTGTTGTTTTCTCCTGTTGTGCACCTGTTGCTTTTCCTTTGTTGTGTTTCACTGGTGTTTGCCTTTATGTGTGGTGTTTTCCTTAGTTGTTTTTTCACTGATTTTACTTTACTTTAATTAATTAATTTACTTTATTTTTCACTTTTTATTACAAAATCAAAAAAACGCTGGCGCAGCGTACAAAACCAAAAGAGAAAATGTGTAAGTACGGAAATGTCAAAAATTAATAAAAGCTTTTTTGTTACAAGGGTTGCTGTTGTCCCTCTTTAGTACTATTATTTTTTTTAGTGGGATTTTATTAAAATTATCACTTTTTATGTAAATATTCACTCGAAAATTAAGAATTGACGCAAAAATTTCAAATTTTGGGGAAAAAAGTTAAATTTTTACAAAATAAATTATGAAAAAATATAAAATTAAAATTTAATTTTTGCTGATTTGTTGCCAATTAAAGCTTCGTACCGCAACGAAAAAAGGGTACCGAAAGCGAAAGGAAATAAAAACTTTTATTCTTTACTATCTTCCTTGTTGAGGTTAAAACAAAATGGGGCCGAAGCAACGAAAATTCAGAAGAGAGACAAAAGAATATAGCAAGAGGAAAATTACGAATTAATTTTTCCCGCGATTTTTATGAATTTTATCACAAATTGCGCGCACTTTATCACCCAATGAAATAAAAGAGCGCACCTGATACCAAAAAAGTTCAAAAAAAACCGCAAATCCAATTTCCAAATAGAAAAATTTCCAAAAGCCGCAAATCCGGCTCGAAGGACCAAATGTTGAGCTGGGGTAGACCTCGAAAAGTGGACAAAAATATCTGCTTTCAAATGGGGCTGGTGGGCTGTAGAAATTTCCAGAAATCAAAAATACAAAGAGAAAAGAAAATGGTTGGCAGTATCGAAAATCGTAGCTTTATTCCTTATTTAAATGTTACCTGCTCGGCTTTCAAATTACAAGTAAAAGGCAAAAACCCGACACCAACGATTGAAACCAGTTCAAATCGCCAATTCAAGGGAAAGTTCTAAAAACTTAACAGGCCTAGCGCCCTCTATATGCCAACTTAACAATACCAAATGCAATACTTAAACCTATCAGGGTTGGCGTAAACATAGGTCTTGCATAAAACAAATCTACTTTTTCGATTCTCCGGGTCTGAGCTCTTCGAAAGTTGGCAACCCTGGCTATAATTTACATTTGTTGTTTTAAAGGCACTATTGTGTTTCAAAATGTAATTTTTTCTATTTCAAAATGTAATTTTCTCTATTTTCTTAAATCAATTTTTTTCTCCTTTCCGGAAGCATTTTGAATGCATTCAACGTGCGCGACTTGTTGAAAATATTGAATCAAAGCACAGGTGAACCGAAGTATTTCTTCCGATCCTTGATTTGGGCCGCATCAGCACCTCCGCGATTGGTGGCACGCATCCCGTGGTGAACGAATTTAGGTCAGGTTAAACATTTGCAATATCATTTTTTCGTACTCTTTTTCTCTCTCTCTCTGAAATGACACTACTAGATTTTTTTCTGCAATGGTTGTGCTCATCAGTGTTTTTTTCAAACATGATGATACGACAATACCACTTACTAGCGACGATATCACTTACTAGCGTGGTCCAAAATCGTAAGAAGAAAATTTTTTGTTCGCTGGAAATCCACGATCCCCCTAAAATAGTTTCATTTTGTGAGAAAAAATTCACAAACAAATTTGGGCATCCTAGGTCCACAATAACACGTGCCCCCGAGGCTTGGATTTTCCCATATAAACTGTATGGGAAAAATTAAATTTAATTTAATTAAATACTTTTTCTAAATTCGGAGAAAAGCTTAAAAAATCGGGAATTCAGTGGAAATGGTAGAGAACTGTTCAACGAACAACTCCATGTAAGAAGCGGTTTTTTACGGACCACCCAACTCCTTCAGGTACAAGTAAAAAGTGCACTAAAACATTTTTTTTTAATTTTTTTGGATTTTTAGAAGGAGTTGGTGGTCCGTAAAAAAACGTTTTTTGTACGGATTTGTTCGTTGTAGAGTTGTCTACCATTTCCACTAAATTCCCGATTTTTAAAGCTTTCCACCGAAATTAGAAATATTATTTTCAAAAAATTTATTTTTCACATACAAAATCCTAGTCTCGGGGGGCACGTGTTGCCCAAATTTTTTTGTGAATTTTTTCTCACAAAATGAAACTATTTGAGGGGGATATTGGGTCTCCAGCGAAAAAAGTTAATTTTGGACCACGCTAATCACTTACCTTTGAAATTTGATCACGAATAACTCTCTTATTCGAGCTAATCCAGAAAAACCTTTTGAGGGAGTTATTTTGTAGACTAAAACCTATCAGAATCTGTTATTAGATCGGCAATCAGAATTTGGTGATTCACAGTGTAATCACCCCAATAAGACTAGTCTCTTTTTAAATAGAATTATTAAATAGAATTTATTTTGATACCATGGTTTAAATTGACACATAGAAATTTAAAAAAAAAAAAACGTTTATAAAAAAAAAACTTGTGTAATTTGAATTTAAGATGTTTTTTTTTTGTTTTAATTAATAAAACTTCTATCCGTAACTTAAAGTAAATAAAATTTTCAATTTAAAAAAAAAATTTTTCTAATATTATTCTATATTTTAATATATTTCTATTATTAATAAATCTTTAAGTGTCATTTATAACAAAACATGATATCAAATTCAAGGAAATTTAGCAAGCAATTATTCTATTTGAAAATAGACTAATGTGATAATAGGAGGAAAAAATTATTTAAATCAAACTTTAGTTTATAAAATATAGGAATTTACATTTTGAAACACAATAGTGCCTTTGAAAAAACAAATGTAAATTAGAGCTATACACATTTATAAAGGAAATTGTACTACCTTTCCAATGAGCCTTAGAGTGCAATCATATCTTATATGGTCGAGTTATTCACAAAAACCTGAAAACAAAAATTTGTATCATTCAAAAAGTTGTCTGATTTTTAAAGTGAAGTGAGTGGCGAATTATTATATGCACTTATAGTACTTTTGAATACAAACTTAAACGAAAAAACAAACAAAAAACAATTGTTCCAAATTAATTCGTTTTGCCGCAAATAATAAATAAATTTGCACAATTTAAAAACGTTTCCAATAAAAGTATTGCATTTTACTTTTATTGGAAACGTTTTTAAATTGCTGCAAATTAAAAACTAATTTCTAATAAACGTTTAAACAAATTCGATATAAGCTTTGTTTTTATCTACCAGAACGAAAGTAGCTCAGTGGCACAGCGTGTATGTGCGTAACTTATAAACGTAACTTATTACGTCCCGCGTTCGAATCCTGGCTGAGATGATTTTTTTCGTTATTCAAACGTTGGTCGCAAACGAAACAACAAACGAAGTGTGTTTGTTAATTTTTCGTTTCTTACGAACGAAAAAATTCTTTGAGTGTAGGAATTTTATAATATAGATGATCAATATATAAAATTTGATAATTCGTTACTTCAAATTTAGTACTTATATTAAAAACACACAATTTAAATAAATTGTTGTCTCGCTCTTACACGTTGGTACTTTTTTTTTACATTCTTTTTGCAGCATCAGAGAGATGTTGCTGCATCAGACAGTAGATGTTGAGTCAACAGATAGTAGATGCTCCAACATCAGAAAGTAGATGTTGTGACAACCGCTAGCATTCGGTTGGTCGAAATTTCTGCTGCCACAACAGTGGCATGAATCAAGAAGAAAAGGTAGTTTCACAACATTTTTTTTTTACAAATATTACTGATCTTCCAAAGAAACCTTTATGGTTGCTTTATGAATCGTATTTTATGTCACAAATAAATTACACTATGCGACAAAATTTGGAAAAATGTTTGTTTGGCTGGTTTTTTAAAACTAACACAATGGTATCAAAACTTTCTCAAAAATCGTAAGTTAAACCACTAAAAATGTTTTTTTTTCGAATTTATAAAAAAAAATTACTAGTAGAATCCGAATATGCAAAAAAAAAGACTCAAAAATTTTTACTGTTAATCTTTACGAAACCAGATTGGATGTTAAAAAATTTAATATTATTCAAACGTTGATAGTTGATTTTAAGATAAAGAATAAGTTGATAAAACATAATTTGCACAGAAACTTCAATACATAGTTTACGAAATATAAGAAAAATAAGAAGTATGTTCTTTAGGACTGAAAGAAGCGCAAATTCAATACGCAGTTATGGTGTAAGAATATTAAATAAGTTACCCGAACATGTTAAAGCATGTACCAATATCATATATTTAATACTTCTATATTGCTAGCAACCTATCTGCGCAATGTGTTTGAACTCCGAATTCAATTCAAACAAGTTTATTCAAATAATATTTGTGAGCATGCTCAGGTTTTGTATGTATTAGTATCTGTGTATATTTGACTACTTACACATATAAACAATTGTCAAATGACTTCAGGGCCGGATTTGAAAATACGATTGATCTCTTTTTTATCACACAAAAAGCATCGGTGCGACATTGTTTTAAATTATTTCACAGACACAGACAAATCATAATATTCCATGGAAATATTTCAATAAAAATTTTGTATTCCAGCTTTGTTTTTAATTGACAAAAAATTATTCATCCATTCTTGTGATTTTCTTCAAATTTAAATGTCGTTTTTGCCAAATACATAATCGGTTGTCTTGCTCAGATAACAATATATCTGGACTGCAATGCCAGTAAATTGAATTTGAATATACTAGCAATATAGAAGTATTACATATATGACCAATATACTAGTATTCAAAAGAATAATAAAAAATCTACTTTTTCAAAATTACAATTGTCGATTAAATTTTAAGCTAATACAAAAATTTTATTATTTGTAGTCGTAAAACCGGGCTACTATATATTCCTTCACGCAATTGATAGCGTTTAAATTTATAATATTTATAAGTTATTTTCTCGCACAAAATGTAATTTCTTTGAGAAATATTTAGTGTGTATTTTATGTACACAAAAAAAAATAAATATTGTTTAAATCATTGCGGAAAATGGAAAAAATAATAGCAAAATAAGTTTGACACTCATGAAAACGAAAATAAAAAAATGTTTGACATTGCGCGTGATTTGAAATATATTTTTGTTTGAATGCAAAATTTCAAGAAACTGGGACTTTTTCGACGATGGCTGAAACAAAACAAATTGGGGATCGAACAGCTGATAGCTGATAGGGTGAATCGAAATAAAATTCATTTGTATTGTCATACTTTAAAGTTATTGGCGGAATTTTGAGAAAGGGTTATATTTTGTCTATTTCATTACATGCAATATTTCTGTTACTGTAAGAGAAATTTATGGCCCAAAATCAGAAATGAACAATCGCCCAAAAATGTTGGTACCATTTTTTGGGCGCTTATTCATTTTTGGTTTTTTGGCGAATGTGTGTTGTGTGGCATTCAACATTCTGTTGCCGAGTACATTGCGATTGCGTGGATTCGGTTGTGAGAGCTTTTTCATTTAAAAAACTCTGTCAGCTGAAAAAAGTGTCTGCTTCAATTTACTGTTCTGTTGTTATCACCGAATTGAACATTTTAGCATTTTTTCTGGTATCACAACCGAAATTGCTTCTCTCTCCAGCGAAATCTATTTTTAATTTTTTTTTACGATTTTGGGTGGGCGTTTTTTTACTGAGCCGACTGAACAAATATTTTATTTTTCTGAGTATACTTTCACAGTAATTGGGAAAATATTCGCTAAATCTGACTTACAACTCTGAAACATGACGGCCTGCCAATAGAAAAATATTTCCGTTTGAAATTATGTAACGATTTTTAAGGAAAGATTCAGTACATGTACTGTTTAAAACAGTACGTCTGACAGCCCTAGAATAATCCCAAGTACCGTGATTCAAAAAAAAAAGTTCGAATGCACCACTTGGTGCCAGCTGTAATCCCACCTGATGAATCACCCAAAAAATTCCAAGGACGTACAGCAGCCATACACCCAGAGAAATCTTCATGTATTTTAATTAACACGATTCATTTTATATTTACATGAAAACCATTTGTACGCAAAACAAAAACAATTCCAAAAAACTACAAATACATTGACACAAATCCAAGCAAAACGCACACATTTACAGAAATGAGAAAAATTTTTCGAAGCAAAACGCACACATTTACACAAATGAGAAATTTTTTTTTGAAAATAAAAATGGTTCAACCATTCTGTCAAATGGAAAATTTGAAAATAAACAGAAGAAATTTTTGAATTTCAAAACAAATTTGTTTTTGTCGACCTGAACGAAAGAAGCTGAGTGGCACAGCGTGTAGATGCGGAACTTATAAACTTTAGGTCCCGTGTTCGAATCTCGTCTGAGTTGAAAAAAGTTTTTTTAAATAGAAATTTTTAGATTTCAAATTCAGATTGGTCTTTGGACGATATGAGTCTATGAAGCGCAGTAGCACAGAGGGTAAAGTGATGAAATTGGTAATGTTAATTTGAAAATAAGTTAAAGAATGGTAAATAAGGGAAGAACTGTGGTTTACAATTTTATAAAAAAAAATTTAATTAAAAAAACTTTTTCCGGAACGGGGACTCGATCCCCGTACTTCCGTTTATGAGGCCGACTGCCTAACCCCTGAGCTACCGGCAATGATTTGAATGAACGCATATTTACCAGTTTTCCCAGTTTAATCACAAACCTCTTCACACGTACACGTACACATATAGGAGAGTGTCCCCTGTCGGAAATTGAACCCATTTATTTCTAACTAGAAACTAGTTTTTTAATAGTCAGTACACACTATAAAGTCACTTATTCCTTTGTTACGAACTCACTATTTTAACATGGGGATGTCCTAGGCGGTAGTCAGTTGAGTTTAAACTTCACAAAAATTTTATTCGAATTTATTTTTTTCTCATTTCTCTCTCATTTCTATAAATTACTTTTGAAAACTTTTTATATAAAAATTTCAATTGCATTTTCCGGGGCTCGAACCAACGACCTTTGCAATGTGAAGCCGACGCCTACACTCCAGACTATACAAGCAGTATTTTTCAGATATCGAAAAGCAAATTTGTACTACGTTTGAATTGAAAAGAAATAAAGCACAACACAAAAATTCTATTATCAAACTGACTATCTCTGCACGACTTTTCAATCACTTGAAAATTAGTTGTTATATATTTAGAAATAAGTTAGCTATTTTTGTAAACCAGTTGGTTGAATTGCGACAGGGTCATTTTTAACAATAGCATCTTGTTAAAACAACCTGAAAGATCGGTTTGAAAAATATTAACCACAAAATTGGTTAAAAATTGGTTAATTTAACACGATTTTTTCTCTGGGTGTACTGATTTGCTCCAAAGGCACCACTTTCTCAACTTGGCTCGGACAGAATGTAAACTTTTTCGAATACAAATTTTAACACAAAATTTAAAGGCATTTTACATTTTTTTTTTTCAAAATATGTAAGTTATTGAAAAGTTCATATTTAAAATTTTTTCATTGGTTATTTTCTTCCTTGATACACAAATTTGAAAGTATTTCAATTTGATTCATGGCCGATTTCGCATTTCCGTTATTAATTACCATTTTATTTTGTGTGTTCGTGATAACAAAGTTTGTTTGGGAATGGCTAAGATGAATTGACATGCTCAGAGGAAAAGAGCGATGAAGCTTTTTTATTCTGAAAGTGTCAATTCTGCTTTGATTTAATTAACTATATCTTTACTACATAAAATATATACAGTCGAACTTTCCTGTAATGAATTCGCATGGGACAGAAAATCACTTCATTATATATAATTCACTATAGAGATGTTCTACTGTAGTATATAAATATGTATAAGCGCATCCCCTCTATTTTACTGCTGCTGGAATTAAATTGCAGTGATATAAAGTGAAGTGAGAGTTAGCTTTGTTGTGGATGATATTAAGTGTGTACAAATATTTTCGCACGACATAACTTCAATCGTTATTTGATTAAAGGCTACCATTGTGCAAAAGGTATTAACATTAGGCATTGTGTAGCATTTAGAATTTCTTTGAATATTCCACATAATTGTACTTATACGCATGTTACACGATAATAGAAAGTCTGGTCGCATTTCCATCACCATCCCTATAGAAATAACAAATGTTGCTATTTATCGACAAACTATATCTTCTTTTCCAATAAAATCTCTAACTAAGTTATGATTAAAATTGTTTTGTTCGCAGACAGTCAACCTATTTAATTTAGTATTTTTTCCTTTATCTTACAGATGCCAGGCCGGTACAGGGCGCTGTGTTGTGGATAAGGCGCACAGAAACCAATGTCAGGCATGTCGTCTTAAGAAGTGCCTTCAAATGGGAATGAACAAAGATGGTTCGTAATTTTAAAAAATCTAAATGCAACTTAATTTTTCTCAAGAATTTCTAAGATTTTTAAAAAACACTATAAATTTATTATGCGGAGGCACATCTCCGCACGCAGAGAAAAAATATGGTTGGAGCATGATTGCAGACATCATTCCTTTTTCGCTATAATAATATTATGATTGTAGCGACCATAGATGGTTGTGATGAAAATACTAATGCTATTTACATGATTTCCGTGATCATATTATAATCCCAGAGAACATAATATGATTGATTTCAACCATTCTAAAAACATGATTGAGGCAATAATGTTATGATTGGATATTTAACAATAGTGGTGACTTAATTTTGGGTACTCATTAGGTACTCGACATTGCGTGGAATTTGTTTTTTAATTTTCAATACACTATATTAGACAGTATTATAAAAAATTTTAATTTCTGTGACAAGAAGTACGCGTAAAAACTGCACTTGGACCTGTTTTTGTCAATGATCATGCAATAATCAATACAACTTTGAGTATCGAATCTCGAATAATTCTAGAAATAACTATTCGATTGGTAAATGTATTCGACAAGTATTATTCGTCACATCACTAACGCCATCGTGCGCGGGCGTCCACAAATTAGTGTTTGGAATATTTGACGCAGAAAACAATTACGAATTGTTTGTCAATAAGGGTAAGTATTGAAATAAAATAATGTGTATTTCACAGCTATATGTACATTTTAGCGCAGAAGCATAACAAAAGTGCGAAGCTGCCGCGAACAGCGAAACCCTTCGCACATATTCTTTTGTTTGGTGGAGGCGGCGCGGTTTGCCTGAACAATCGCGAAGCACCCCTTCGCACATTTCCTTTTGTTTGGTGCTGGTGCGCTGTTTGCTATTCGCGCCAGCTTCGCGGACATTTGTTTCGCCTCTGCGCGAAAATGTAGATATGTGAAATGCACTTGCAAAGAGTGCTGTTGGCGCATAGACTACCTGCGTTCCAAGTTGACTCAGCGCAGTCTATGCGCCTCCTGCGCTAATATTCGTTTGGTTTATTTTCAATTTTGGAAAATTTTTAGTTCACAGGTCTTCTTTGCGTCGGTATTGGCGCCGAGTCGCTGGCTGCCGCGTAAAATAACTACGCAGTGCTGTGGGTCAAAGGCAAGGAACTGAATATGAATGTGGTGGCTCGATTCGGCAGCACCGTCAATTTACGGGTGATGCAGCCAATTTACAATTACCAAGGACACACCGCTATTGGTGTGATTTTGCGTAAGTTTCCAATTATTAAACGAAACGAAACGAAACAAAAAACTAAAATAAATGCTTTCAGGTTGGATGGATAAGCGCGCAGAACGTATGATACAGCGGAACAACAATCCGTCTGAGGAAATTGGGCAAGTGAGTGCACGATTCTTAACTATAACGCGTACAGTTAGTTTATGTTACCAATTGCAATTTGGTTTTTCCGTAGAACCTTTTGAATGGACAAGTTCAACTTCTCCCCGGAAGCGGCCGCCAATGTCAACTCAATTGTGTATTTGATATCGGCAATTTCTTTACCCCTTTTCGGGCAAAACTCCTCTTTGTAGCTGTTAATCTGTGGAAAATCTTGAACTCGCTGTCATTATATTTGGGTTGAGCTGTTTTTCCTTTCCTGGTTGTCACGTATGTTTTGATTTTATATTAGTTACTAAATTTTCTATATCAAGTAACTTTATTCTTATTGAAATTATTCAATTTTAATTAAATTTTTAATAAATAAATAAATAAAAAACAAATAAACTTAAAAAGTGGATTTTATTGATCACATTATGTGAATCATGTACTTGTTCAGTTTCCAACCATGTGGATGGTTGGCTGCAACCATGCACATGTTCAGTTTCCAACCATGTCGCCAATCATAATATGGTCCCCTTAAAATATGATTGGTCTGCGTGCGGGCGCTACATTCCGGGGCCGCATTTAAGCAAACCTTTTTTACATATGCTTTATACTATTTATGTAAAATAAAATGACGGCTTACATCTAAACTACGTTTTAGTTAAACGGCACACTGTGCACTTTTTCTACCTGAAAAGTGGAAAAAAATAGTTCAAATAAATTTGAAAAATTTGCTTATTTTAAAAATTTGTGTTGTGATTCCTATTGAAAATTCCCTGAGTTTTTCAAATATGGTTTCGATTTCCGTGTATCTTTTGTGGTTTAGCAGATACAATAGCTGAAAGTTAGGCAAAATATAATTATTTTTTTTGTTTTTCAAAAATTTAAAAAAGTGTAATTTTTAAAGTTTTGTTATGGATAAACGCTTTGAGATTTTTGATGTTGGTTTCGATTTCCGTGTATCTTTTGTGGTTTAGCAGATACAATAGCTGAAAGTTAGGCAAAATATAATTATTTTTTTTGTTTTTCAAAAATTTAAAAAAGTGTAATTTTTAAAGTTTTGTTATGGATAAACGCTTTGAGATTTTTGATGTTGGTTTTTTTTATTTCATAGATGTATTCATTATCTTTCGAATGAATGTAAACTGGTAAAAATTCAATATGTATGTCGGCTATAGCAATTACGAAAATGAAACCTTTTTTAGTTTTATTTTTTGATTATTATCCTTAGCTAAGCTTTATTTAGTAAAAATAGTTTTTACTGTGCAACACCAAATTCTGATTGCCGATCTGATAATAGATTCTGAATGGTCTTGGTCAATATAATAACTCCCTCAAAGGGTTTTTCTGTATTAGCTGGAATAAGAGAATTATTCGAGGTGAAAAGTTAAAATATGGTTAATTCACTTTTCTTAAAAAAATGTTTAATGATAAGCGATATCATGTTGTATCTTCAACAGAAGTATTAAACTTAACCCTATCTATAATGTTTATAAACATCCCGATTCGCTGAAGTCAATACTTACTTTTCATAAAAAACCCAGAATAAACACAAAAATTATTAAAATTTCAAAAAAAAAAGTTTTTTATTAAAAATGTAAAATTGTTTGCATTTGGGGCATTTTTGGTGCTTGAGTAAGCTTACTATATAGCTTACTCAAGCCATATAGTAAGCTAATTTCTTAGTCAATACGTCATTTGTCGTTCCCTAATCTCGTACTATAAAAACAAGCCGAAAATGCTAGTTTGATCTACTTGCATTTAGATGGATATTTTTTTATATGAAAATCCTTTTATGTTTATTAGGACACAAACCTTCTGAATTCTGCAAACTGAATGAGTTGATGTTGTCTCACTGCATGCCAGTTTTAGATTCATGGAAAATTTACAATACAATTACAGTAATAAGTTGTACTCAAACAAATTTGGAGTACGCTTAAAGTAATCAAATTTTTTGCAGTCAACTGTTCAATACTTCTTGTGTAATTGATTACAAAAGTAATCAGTACGGCACAGCTCTGGTTAAAAGTTATAAAAACTAGAGAGTGGACTATCTTCGGCTATACCGAAACTGAAATACCCCCACACAGTAGGAAGAAGTACCTCGAACATAAAAAATGTGGTCTCAAGACCCTATTTTGAGCCAATTAATTTTGGTTTTGGAGCCCGGACCATGTCCAAAATCCATTTCTAAAAATTTCCAATCAAATCCACCAAAAACAATAAAAATTGGTCTCAAGACCCTATTTAGACCCTTATATATGTGGCTTCGGAACCTCGGACCATGTCAAAAATACGTTTCTAAACATTTCCAATCGATACAACAATAAAAAAGACTTGAAAAATTTTTACCTTTTTTTTCGGTGTATGGGTTTTTATCCGATTTGGCTGATTCTCGAACTTGATCTCAGTATTCACGAGAAAAACATGTACCCAAAGACGGACAGACGGTCAGACGGACAGACGGACAGACAGACGGACATCGCTAAATCGACTCAGGAGGTGATGCTGATCAAGAATATATATACTTTTCCATACCGGACACGCCTCCTTATATGCGTTACAAACGTTGTGACAAAGTTAGTATACCCTGCCACAGTGAGTGTGGGGTATAAATATTTGTAGAACAACGTTTTTTTAATTGGAAAAATGTTAATTTAAAAATTTTTTTTTGCTTTTGTTTAATTTATATTTTACACCATTAATTTTATAATTTAAATATCACTTGAAATTTCTTAAATTTTGTACTTCGAAAGGAGAAGATAAATTTTTTTTCAGTTTGGGGTCACTTTGTAAAGCCATCCTGTACGAATTAAATTTTTTGTTTTGAAAAATTGGTAGGCGCCTCAGTTCTTTACAAAATAAAAAAAAAAGTGAATGTTTCTAATGTATTTTTTGTAAAAAAATTACCTTTTTTATTTAACGAAGTTAAACTTTCGATTAACTATTACCGGGCTAACGAAGTTAAATTCTCGATTAACTGTGCCCAGCTTTGTATATATATAGCATATATATATATATAGGGGAGGCTGCCCACCTACTGGTTTTGAGGCTATAACTTTCGTTAGAAACATAATTTTGCGGAGATCTCAGGCAAAAGTCTCCAAAATGGACCCCCCAAAAAAGGTGCCCAGCTACTGGCACCCATTTACAATTCTCTGTAAGCAATCGAAAATGAAGCAAAAACCCTAGTTTATAATTTGTATGTATTGTTTATTCTTTCAGTGGTTCACTCTGACCATTTGAACTGAAACAAAAGGATTCGTGAGATTTTATTAGCAAAATAAATGGAAATAAGTCAAAATATGGGTTAAAATTATGTTTCGCTGCCTTCAGCTTCCCCCTAATAATCAGAACCCTTGTTTTTGCAAGTGAAATAGATCCTTTGCATGTTGACACATTTGAAGTGAACAGCACGATGTTTACACGATGTTGTGTCAAGGGTGCCAGTAGGTGGGTATTTTTGCTATTCTGACAGAATCCAAGAACCCTCATCCCCATTTCACAATATTGTTCCATTGTTTGTCTAAAACGTGAAGAGTACAAGTAATCTAAGAATTCCAATCATATTTTCCCTTCTACATTGATGAAAAACAGTTGAGAATTCACTTAACAAAGATGAACAATTTTATATCAGCCTCGATTTTTTCGTTTTTTTTACATTTCGACGACAGCGCGACTACAGCAACATGTGCATACAACTCAATGATTTATGAAAAGTTAAGGGTTAATGAGATGACACTTTAATACTAAGCACATTGTCGCTGTCATCGTCACGAACGTCAGAACAGATGGGTGCCAGTAGCTGGGTAGTGCCAGTAGGTGGGCACCCTCCCCTACAATAAGCCTGTTTGATTCTGAACAATAAAAGATTCTTGTTCCACGATAAGCTATATTGTTTTTCGATGTTATTTACCTACCTTCCAAATTTCATTAAAATCGAAGAGGTCGAGAGTAATTTTTTCAAAAATAATTTCGATTTGACACGGAATTACCCTGATATTCATTTAAGATTTCCCTATCAGATTTTACGTTCAGGTCAATATGGAATAACCTATCGTGAAATCCAGCTTTGCAAATGCGATAAAATACACATTTTTACATTGCATTGCTTTTGGGAGGAGGTGATTGTTTCATGCTGTATTTGGAGCATGTAGTAGCTTTTTTGTAGTTCTTAAAAAATTTTTAATTAATTTCGGTAATTGTTTCTCATGTGTTATCATAATGTTATGATGGCCAATTGTCTCTACTCGTATGTAAACATTATTTTTATTTGTCAAATTTGATGTAGACTCCAGACCTGAAAGAACGACACCTACACTTTACAAATTTACAAGTAAAAATTTATTTCGAATTTCTAATTATTTTTTCTTTTGGTTTTTATTTAGGACCACAAAACCGACGGAGACCAATTCCACTATTAAAATATCGAAACACCAATGGCCCACTTGCCAAAACCGACTTGCCACAACTTGATAAACCCTATTAGCATTTTTTTTCTCCTTTACATATTTCGAATAAACTAAATGGCCGACTGCCACAGAAAAAAACACCAAAAACACTATTGCCACCAGCTGGTAGAAATAACATCATCGCGGAAAAATACTCCTTTCGAAAAATATCTCCTGCCTCAGTTCCACGATCCAACGATGGTCCTCAGCAACCACAAAAACACAATTTAAGAATCAAATATAAAAATTAAAACCACAATCCTTTTTTTTTAAAAC
Source organism: Heteromyza rotundicornis (assembly GCA_951394025.1). Taxonomy (NCBI): domain Eukaryota; kingdom Metazoa; phylum Arthropoda; class Insecta; order Diptera; family Heleomyzidae; genus Heteromyza; species Heteromyza rotundicornis. The sequence goes on along the minus strand of OX596011.1, from coordinate 26,803,186 downwards.
ACTACTCCAAATTAAAATTAAAATTTAAAAATCGGAAGTCCACTATAACTTTTTGCACTTTCCTTTTCCCTGTCTAAAAATAACTAAAAGAATCTATACGAACGCATATATGGGGCTCAATTTCCATTTCTCTAACATCTTCCCCCCCCCCCCACACATGAGAGCGACCTACGCAGAAGCTGGTATTCGCAGTCGGGGCTTTACCCACACCTATATGTGAAAAATCTCCTCAGATTTTTCTAGAGTGTGTTTGGCAAATTTACATATACACCCCCGCACCCACCAAAATGAAAATACTCATTTTGGGGGCACTAATGTATTTATAGGCGAAAGCATAAATGTCGACAGATTCCCCTCCCTCAAACGGGTTCAAAGAGTACAAAAAGCTTCAGTCTAGTTTTTTTCCATTTTTATGTCCTCGTCCCGTAAGTATAGTTTCGCGCCTGGCAATGCCATCCCCAACATCGGATAGTAAAAGCTCATTAACAAACTTCTAAAACGAAGTCGCAACTAAAGGGAACAAGAGATCTTAACAGCAGTTGTCAGTTCTCCGCCCGGCTGCATTCCACCCGCGAGTGACCCATTTGGTGTAATTGAACCAAAAAAATATAAATAAAAAAGAAAAATATAACAAAAAGTGTCAGTACGCGCCCTCGGTCTGTGCCAATGTGTTTTTCCCTTCGGTTTTGTTCACCCGTCGCCCCGAACAAAGGGAAAACACAAAGCAAGAACAAACAAACAACAATAACAACAAACAAAATTCTGTCGCGAATTTATGCCGCGACATGATGACGACACGATATGTAACATGGTGTGGTGTGCGAGGCGGCATACGTTGCAGCTACGTTTCGAACTGCAGGAGCCCGTCGCATGTGATCTTGCCAGACAGTTTATGCAATATCGATGAATCCTGGCAACGTCGGCTCGCTGTTTTGGCGTTATTGCAATGAATCGACTACAGTAGCGTAGGGAATGGAACCGGTTGCATAGCTTGCACTGATGAATGGTGGCGCAGCGACCGTGTTGGTTTCTGTTGAATAATAATAATAAAATGATGAAAGATGAGGTGTGCGTAAATATAGGGGATATACAGTAGGTGTAATTAAAGTAACTACGCGAGTGGCGACCGAGGCGCCACTCGTTGGGAGGAAGCAGATCGTCTTTTATGACGACAAATTTTCCTTCTGTCACGTCCTTTTCGGGATATTTCCATTTGTACCTCTTATGTAGGTCTGCCAAATATTCATGTTTCCATCGTTTGCTGAATTGATGGTGTAGTACCTTAAGCTTTTCCCAACGATTTATTAAAGACATGTCTTCCGCGTTGGGTTCAGGCAAGGATATTAGAGGAGCTCCCCGGAGAAAGTAAGTTCTTCTGGATCTTGTGACATAGAAGAAAGAGGGCGCGAATTAAGCACAGCTTCGATGCTTGCTAGAAGAGTTGCGAACTCCTCGAAAGTAAATTTGTGAGAACCAGCTATTTTCTTAAAGTGGGACTTAAAACTCTTAACAGCAGAATCCCACAAACCACCCATGAGAGGCCCGGTTGGTGGTATGAATAACCATTCAAAACCTTGAATAGCGTATTTGGCGGAAATGTCGGGAGCGATTTTCTTTAGAAATTCCATGATATCACGACTGGTAGCGTTTTGAGCACCAATGACGTTTTTTCCATTGTCGGTCATTATTTTGGTGGGGAAACCTCGACGACCAACCAATCTGGCGAATGCCGTTCGAAATGATTCGGTTGTGAGATCCGAACATAATTCAAGATGAACGGCCTTGGTACAGAAACATACAAAGACGACTACGTATACTTTGAGATATGGAGCTTTGCGGAGAGTTGAGAGCCTTTAGCTGAAATGGTCCTGAAAATGGGAGTGATAATGTACACCTTTCGGGGGGCAAAGGTGCCAAAATTTGTGATCTGGTACGTTGTTTATGTATGGTACTTTGCACTGCAAAACGCATTTCTTTACTTTAAGCTTAAGCCGTGGAATATAATATTCCTGACGAACCATGCGAGTCATTAGTTTTTGCTCGACATGTAAAAGAATATTGTGCAGGAACTCGAGATATAGAAACAAAATCTCGAGTTCTCGGGAAGGATGATGGGGTGTCGTTCATTGTAACTTAAAGCCGAATGAATGAGTCGACCATTGACTCGAATGAAGCCTTCCTTATCGAGAAAGGGGTTAAGCGGAAGTAAAGATCTTTTTTTATTTATTGGTTTCGAGAAATACAAGAGAAAGTATTCTTTGTCATAGTGTCGAGATTGCGCCAGTGCTATAAGCCGAGTTTTTACGAACTTTATTTCTGATTGAGAGATTCCGCCTTTCTGAGCAGAATGAGTGCGAGTTTTGGAAAGAGTATTATGGACGAATCGAAAAATATACGCAATCACTCTTAACGCTCGTGGGAATGTGGAAAACCGCTCGAGAATGTCGGATTGCTCTCCAAGAGTATGAAAAGTTTCTGCTTACCGTTCGTGGCCACCTGACAATACATCATCGACATATGTTTCATGCAATAATATTTTTGCCGCCATAGGGTATTCCTGTTGCCTATTATTCGCAAGTTGATGCAGAGTTAAGGGGAACAATGCCAAATAAGGGGAACAATTAACCAAAGGTAACCGTTTTTAATTGAAAATCTTGGATCGACTCTTTAGGGGATGGGCGAAAGAGGATTCGCTGGCTGATCATCTCGGTGGACCAGAATCTGCCTATACATTCGTTCAACATCACGAATCGATAGAGGCGCCATTTTAGAATAAGGATCATGAGATCCGTTTGAAGTGTTGGCCCTGTATAGAGAATATCATTTAAGGAATTTTCGGAGTTTGTGGCCTTTGAGGCATTGAAAACAACGCGGACCTTAGAGGTGGTTTTTTCCGGTCGGATTACTGCATGGTGAGGCAAGTTAAATGAGTAATGTTTACCATTGGAAATTATTTCACGCGGGCTGGTGACTTCCATATGGTCCAAGGTGATATACTCCGCAAGAACCTCTCTATATGAACATTTTAAATCGGGTTTCCTCTCCATAGTACGTTCCATACTAATTACCTGCTGTAGAGCAGAGTTTCGAGACTGCCCCAAGGCTATTTTTTCAGGGAATGTTTCTTTAATTCGAAATCTGACGACATACCGACCATCTCACTTTCGAGATGTGGTCTTTTGGTACAATTGCTCACAGAATGCATCTTCTTCGAAAATTTAAGAGAGAGTACAGCAATTCTTCTTGTTCCCAAAATTTACGTAATTGAGAACTAAGGGACTCGTTTGAGTGTTACCTGTGTCGAGAACGTTGACACATTTTTGATTATAGGCCCACTAATTATCCATCCAAAGACGGTATTCTGAGCTAAAAGACTGCCACATACGTTTAGGCGAATGCCTTCTAAAAGGATTTGGGGAGTCAAATCGCTACCTATAACCATATCGATTTGAGCGGAGTGAAACAATTAGGAGTGACTAGGGTTATCGCACAGATTCGATTGGAGTTTTGAATGATTCTGCCACCCATGACCGAGATTTCAATGTGAGATTTTCAAGTAAGAAGACCTATACGACTTTGCACCTTGGAAGATATAAAGGTGGTCTGAGAGCCTTGGTCAATCAGCGCTCGGACTTTAAAAATTTCTCCCGAATGCTCTAGTGAGACGATAGCTTTTGAGAGCAACGTTTTCCCGCTATTTCCAGCGTAATGGGAATGTAAGTGCTGGGAAGAACAAGGCTGTTCAGAAGCTAGTTCTTAGGGGTCCTAACAGTAGGGTTAAAGTTGGTTGTATTTTTTCGAATCCACATGATAAGTCTGAGTCTTATTTACAGATCTATTTTTGGAGTAATTGTGATTTGGAATGTTTAGCTTGGGTTTTTGCGGGCGAATCGCGTGCAATCGTTCTACTACCTCGTATTTAGTGGTTAAGAACTCATCCATCTTAGTCCACAAAGGAAGGTCTTTTCGATATTTAAGGGATTGCTCCCAAAGTGCCAGGGTTTCTTCAGGCAGCTTTGTTGAACAAATGTAAACTATAATTGGTTCCCAGGTTTTGGTAGAGACCCCTTGAGCAGATAGTACGGACAGACAGTTGTTTATGGTTGTTTGAAGTTTTTGAATAGCTTCGCTATTTTCAGAATATACAGATGGGGTTTTAAGCAGAATTTTTATTTGAGTATCTACCAAAATTCGCTTATTTCCATATCGAGCTCCCCATTACTTCCCACGCGAGAGAAAAATTACTATCATTTAGCTGATATTGTTTCACGATTACACCAGCTTTGCCCTTTGTTTTATAATGAAGGTGGTACAATTTTTGAGCGGGAGTTAATTTTGGGTGATTTATGTACACCGCAGTAAACATATCGCGGAAGGACGGTCATTCTTCGTATCCACCGTAAAAGAGTTCCGTATCACAGGGAGGTAATTTAAGGCAAATTTCGGATGATTCTTGGAAAGAAGCTTGCTTTTAGGTGCTTGCGGGTGAAACCGTGTTCTTAGGGTTTATAATTTTTTTCAAATCTAATATCTGAGCTTTGCGATTCTCGAACTGTTCAGTACAGACGTAAAAATTTTGTCTTGCCGCCTCTTTGTAATCATCTGGAAATTCACCGTCGTCGGTGACAGCTATTTTCTCATATGCGCAGTAATTTTCTAGATTCTGAAGCTTAACCGAAAGTAAAGATTCAGTCTGCTCATCAGCGGTGGCAGATCTGAATTTTGCGCAAAATTGGAGAAAATTGTCGGTTTTAAATGCATATTTAATTTTCGGTGTAACGAGGTTTTTTTTAGTTTTTTGCAGCTCGAATTGTTGACCACCGCTAAAGATGCTAATTAGCGGTGGTCAACAATTCGGTATCCTTTTTAGTTGAACTCATTTTCAAAAAATAAAATTCAGAAACGATTTTACCGCGAGGAAACACAATGTGTATTTTGATTATAAAATGGTTTTAGCCAATTAGAAATATTGGTTAGCAGAAACCAGAACAACTGTAGTATAAATATAACCGAATGCAAAAGCTCAAACTATGAGTTGGCATTAACCGGAAATCTTTACAGAGAGTGGTAGCCTTAACAGAGGCAATGGAAAATCTTAGCAGAGTGTGGTTAAAATTTAATAAATATCGGACATTTTTTTTATTTCATTGGATTTTCAATACTCAATTTAATTGTTTTTGATTTATTTTGTTTTATTGTTTAATATCCGTTTTATTTAGAACTCATATGTAACGAATCATTAGAGTTCATAAAGGTTAACAGCGTTAGGTTAACACCTTCATGCTAAGCGAGTTGTACAATGTGGCATGTGAGATCAGAGACGTATGCCACCCGCCACACGTATGATGTTGCATCGGTTCAGAGCGGTCTGGCGTTTGAATATAATACATGAATTCCTTTTAAGTATGCCATACATACATACATATATATTTAAAATAACTGATCACAAAAAATTACATTTCGCACATGTATATGAAAGCCGTGCGAACGGTTCTCTATACATAATTCGATGATGTAAATTTTACTGTTTTCACAGCTGTATATCGGATTTAGAAATTTGTCAAATTTTATGTAAGAAAATGGTGGATTTTACTTTCAATTTCCATAATTTATTTTGGGATATAAAATTGTATATATATAAATTGTAATTTGGGATATAAAAGTGAGACTTACAGCTTTCCTCTACCCATTTGGTATTTGTGGGACTTGACGTTGTTTAAATGTTCCACCTGAATTGTTGATCCTTTTGCGTTTTGCTGTAACGCTCGATGTTGACGCAAACGCGTTTGACCAGCAGTTTTGGTCGCCAAAAAATGGTTGCCGCTGAAGCGCCCTGCTTCAATGAAGGTGCTGATCGCAGAAACGCGGTTGCTGAAGCGTACGCCTCTATTTTTGAAACGTGTCAGCGTGATGCGATTACGGAGAGTGCTGTAGTCGATGACGTGTGGCTCTAGAGCACCCGGAAAACGTTTGGGAACTCTGTTTGTCCAATGTCGTTGATGGCGAGCACACGGCTGGCGCGTTGTGGGTGGCAACTACCGTTGGCTGAGACCAGCACGCGATTGGCTCTGGAGCGCCCGGCAAATCTTTGTGAAACTTCGGTGGGTCGAACGATGCTGTTGATGGCGAGCACTCGATGGTCCTGCGAACTTGGTTATTTTGCCGGCGCAGCCTTTTCTGCGATGGCTCTTACCAACTAATCGACCAACTTGTGTCGGCAAACTTATTTTTTACGCTTTTCGTAAATATATATATATTTTTTTTTTGGGCGGCGCACACTGGGAACGCTCCATACGTTTGGTGCCAAAAAATTCCAATTCTAACGCCTACCTCCCATACAAAAAAAAAATTCAAATCACCATAAAATGTGTTCCAAATAACATTTGAACTTTAAATGTTGGTCGCGTATACTAGCAAATATGACAAGCTGAATTATCAAAAGTGGGCGTGGTGGGTTGCTTTTTTCGCCCAGCTGATGATACAAATCCCAATAAATCAACTGTAAAAATGGTATTAGAAATGTTATATGCCCAAAGTTTTTAATATAACATGCGTTGAATAGGTCTGCGTCGTATATGTCGAGATGAATGTTTTAAGATGAAAGCAAACATTTTATTTTTTAAACGTAAATTATGTTAAAGTTTTCAGTATTAATAATAAAACTATGAAGTGTGCTTTTTGGCAGCAAAAATTTTGAGTTGGTGCAAAACTTTGTATATTAAACTATTTTGTGTCTCAAAAGAGCACACATCCTAAAAGTATGCACCAAATATTTTTTGAAATAACTACCAATTTGAGATTTTTTTTCGAAGAAGGTGAGACATAATTATGAATTAAAAAGCGGGGGGCACCTACGGGCACCTAGATTTGGAAGAAACTCAAAGTGGACATGTTCACCTTTGATTTGATATCAAAGATTAAGGTGAAATAATTGGCATTCACCTATATAAATGCCATTATGTAATTTTGTAAAATTCTTTTTGAAACATTCAAGCAAATGTGAAAATTTACAACTAAATAGCTATGAAAATTGAAATGCATAAACGCGAAATAATTAACAAAGAACCATACTTACTAAATATCTGAACCTAAAGATTTGAAAACTTAGACGGTTCTTTTTAAAAAATTTTTATTACGTCCACTTTTTGCAGCAAAAAATCGTAAAATTTAAAAAAGTTGGCTAAAAGTTATTGCTGTAGCGAGTACACGCAATATTTGAACCAAATCTTTTTAAAACATTACTATTTGGATATTAGGCAATAGAACTGCATTTTTACATTTAAAAAAAAAACAAAGTCGAAAAAGGTATTTTTTGGCAGCTGCGCCCCAATGTGCGGCGTGACACACAATGGTTTTGACTGGTTTGCTCGCCGTTAATATTAAATAAAACTTGTTTTTGTTAAATTCTTTTATCTTTTTGTCCGAACTACCGACCGCTTCGCTTTTCCGATGATAAAAAATTAGAGATGACAAATTGTCAGTGTTGCCGTATCGTTCTGAACCATCCGGTTCGAAGGACCATGGAAAAGTCTAGGCCGTTTTTCACCCGTAAAGGAGCGAGGAGGTGCGAAGGTGTATCGGCACCTACCTTTTTTATTTGAGAAAAATGAGAATATACGAGATTGTATTGTAAAGAAACTACTGTTGGGTAATTTTGTTGGAATTCAATTTTTAATGCAATTTCTTTTCGTATGTTATTTACAAGAATATAAAAGGATTGAAGTGAGATTAACGTGAAGCGGTCGGTGGTTGCGAGCAGTCATTTATGTCATTTGGGATTAGAGCAACTCCCAGGTGCGTCACTGGAACATTTTTGGGTGAATCATGTCTCTTGGGATTAAAACAACTGGTGAGTTTTCTTAAACGTTAAAAACGCCTGCTTTTATTTAAATAAAAAAGTTTGCAAGATGTTCAGAGAAATGAATTCATGCAAGTATTGAAATGTAAGGTAAAAAATATGATCGGCTTAAATGTTAAAAGCATTGATGTTATTCAACTACAACGTATTTTCTTTTCTCTCAAAAGTACACTGGTTCAATTTAATGAACATTATAAGTTTTAGTTTTTCAAAATGATTTTGAAAACGAGGTAAAAAAGTTTCTTCCATTGTTTTTCAAATAAATTTTTGCTATTTGAAATGTGAATTTACTTGACACACTTCGAAAAATAAAATTTACGAGCAATGGAAAAAATATTTTCCAGCAATAATAGTTATGCCGAAACTTTTAAAAATATTTTCAAAAAATAAAAGTTACGAGCAATGGAAAAAATATTTCTTGCTCATAACAGTTATGCGGCAACGTAAAAAAATATTTTCAGAATACAACAGTTATCGGCAATGGGAAAATATAAATTGCGATGTAATAGTTATGCGGCAACTTTTAAAAATATTCCTTAAATAAGGGCAACTTTTTCGTTTCAAAAAATTTTAATAATAGGGTTTTTGGGTCCTTGGTTCAATCTAAAAATAGAACATGTTCTATGCATACATTATGCTTTCGCGTACAAGTAAAATAACAATTTTTTATCGTTTAGGTTAACCGATGGAAATTGTTTCCGATTTCGTGTTCTTTGAACTTTTGTATGTGTTGGTAAATTAACAATTTTTGTGGGTTAGATTTACCAACCAACAATTTTTCTGTGTACTCCTACTTCTATGTTTTTTCCCATGTGTATATTTCAGAGATACTCGGAGACTGTTTTAAGATCAAAGTACAGCAACTATTTATAATATATACCTACCCTCGGCATAAAAAGTCTGCGTATAAAGCTATTTGTTTTTTTTTTCTTAAAATTTCTGGTTTTTTTCACTACAAATGTTGGTCCGTTTTTGACAACTTCAGTGCCTTTGGAAGCCGGTTTTCCGTTATCGGTTAGGCTTGAAATTTTAAACTTAAGATCTCTGGGTGTATTGCATATTTTGCTTTTTCGTCCAGTTTTTTTGAATTTTAGTCTAAAGAAAAAACTATTAATCAAAACTGATAGTAGCTTCTTGTATTGAATCTGAGTAGAATCACTCAACTATACTGTGCTTCGATCCCGAAGCATTTTCGCAACCCCGGGATTTTCGGAACTGAAAATTGCAATCCCGGGATCCCGGATTTACGGGATTTGTTACTTTTCCAAGCAAAACACAGTTTAAAAAAATAAAAAATAATTTTTTACAACTTTTAATGGAAAAAATATTGTTTTTGCTTAAATAAATAACCATAAACATTAATTTCGATTTAATAAAGGGATCCCGGGATTTGTTACTTTTCCAAGCAAAATACATTTTAAAAAAATAAAAAATAATTTTTTACAACTTTTAATGGAAAAAATATTGTTTTTGCTTAAATAAATAACCATAAACATTAATTTCAATTTAATAAAGGTACAAATGAATGAATTAATTCCGTTTCTTTAGAAGAGACAAAATTCAATTTAAAATATGCTAAAGTAAGGTTTGTAAAGTTACTTTTATATCAGTTTCCAGTTTTACTTATTTATTTTTATTAAGTAATTAAGACTGAAAAAATAAATTTTCTTGTGAAATAATTTTTTTTTATTTTTCTTAAGGAAAAAGTTTTGGGGTCAAACAATATTATTGGAATTTTTGTTGGTTTTGTATTATTCAAAGTATTCCGTAATGTTTTTTAAAAATTTGGATGTTTTGAGTTTTTTAACTCACTTTTTCTCATTTCTGGGTGGTCAAAATGTTGTCAAATACTACTTTTCTTCTAACATAGTTTTGTAAATATTTTATAACCGATGAAAAGTTATATTTTTCTTGTATTAAACTTTTTTATGAACTAATTTACTTAAAAACTAATCCCGAAAATCCCGGGATTTTGGAAAAAATATCCCGGGATTTTCGGGACAAAAAATGGACCGGGATCCCGGGATCGAAAGCCCTAGCTTCTATACAACAAATAAATTGTGTGCTAGTAGAAACGGTCGATTTTCATTACACTACAATAAGATATACACACGTCAAAGTTCGAGCAATTCCTTCAGCTTGTGTGGTTGTATATATAGTAGTTTAAACAAAGAATATCGTACCAGCGAGAAAAAGGTTACTGATGATCTGCCGTAGTGGGCAGTGAAATGCATATAACTTACTTTCTACCTGCTGGCATACAATTTGTTGTTGTAAAATTGATTAATTAATTGATTTAAGTTGCACTGAGCTTGAACCCGACTATACACAATATCCATTTACTTAGAGCTCGTTAAAATATAAATCATTTGCATTTTCTCAAATATTCATATCTTTGGAAATTGACATCGCAAATTTACAAACTATAGCTTGTTTTAAAGGAAAATCATAACACTAAACGACTAGATAAACAGAAACTTTGAGCTAAAATCCCAAATCTTGTAATAGCTTCATTAATATTTCGAAAATGGTAATTTTTTAGTCTTTGATCCAGAATTTGAGAACGCCAGCGTCCAAAAATCTATAATAATACCTTACATTGATTTATGGAGGTAAAATCTTGTGAGGGTGTGTTATTAAAAGGTTTTTTTGTTGAAAAAATAATATTACAAAATAATTTACAGTCTCAACGTTTGTAAAGTTACTTTTATATCAGTTTCCAGTTTTACTTATTTATTTTTATTAAGTAATTAAGACTGAAAAAATAAATTTTCTTCTGAAATAATTCAAATTTTTTTTTTCTTAAGGAAAAAGTTTTGGGGTCAAACAATATTATTGGAATTATTGTTGGTTTTGTATTATTCAAAGTATTCCGTAATGTTTTTTATAAATTTGGATGTTTTGAGTTTTTTTACTCACTTTTTCTCGTTTCTGGGTGGTCAAAATGTTGTCAAATACTTCTTTTCTTCTAACATAGTTTTGTAAATATTTTATAACCGATGAAAAGTTATATTTTTCTTGTATTAAACTTTTTTATGAACTAATTTACTTAAAAACTAATCCCGAAAATCCTCGGGAATTTGAGTTAAACCACCATTCCTTATCCCCTTCATATTATGCAAAATATTAATTATTGGCATAATATGATAATCTTGTTTTGGAATTTTGTTACAGGTGCAATAAAACTACTTCATAAATGTATTTAAAAGTCTTTTCAACAAAA
>OX596011.1:26552362-26791905 GCA_951394025.1 Heteromyza rotundicornis | reverse complement strand
TTTTAGCACGTTCGTCTACTAATGGCATTACTTTACTATGATCTAACTGCGTATATCAGATCTTATGTATTTTTTGTAAATGGGTGTTTTGAAAAGTATTTAAGCATTTTATTTACTTCAAATAAATTTGATTGAAAAATTTATTTTTTTGTAACTTTGAGTTTTTTTTTATACAAATTGCAGAAATTTATCGTAATAATTCGAATTAAAAAAATCATACACATTATCGAGTCATTAATGCAAATTGTATGTTTAGAGTTAATTAGAGTTAATTAATGGTAGTTAACGGTTTTTCGGTTTTAGTACCACAACTTTTGAACGGATTACATTTCAAATTTGAATGTTTTAGAAAATTCAAGAGATTTTCTTTACATCAATCTGGAAAAAAAACTATTTTAATTACATTGATTAATTAAATATTTCTAAAAATATTTGAATTTGGAAAAAAAATCCTTTTAGAGCTTAGGTATTCCATTTTATTTTATAATCTGAAAGAGATACGAAATAATGTTCCACAATACCGTGTTCCTTTAAAAAACTTAAGAAAATATAATACTAATCAAACAATTCGTTAAAAAATTGTGGTTCTAAATTTGCTCAAAGCTTCGTTTTCACCATTTTTACTATAGCTTAAAAACAAGAGCTGATAACGGCAAACCGTTAACTGATCTAAAATCAGAGTAAAAAAAATGTATTAAAAAAAATGTTTTTAAATATTTAAGCGTATTGCGAAGCAAATCCATTGACACCATCCCCTCTCCCTTCTAGCGCTGGCATACTGGCATCAAAGCTGGGCATAGTTAATCGAGAATTTAACTTCGTTAATCCGGAAATAGTTAATCAAAAATTTAACTTCGTTAAATTAAAACGTTAATTGCGTTGAAAAGTTAACTTCGTTAAAAGTTAAATTAAATAGTTAAATTCTCTATAGAAAAATTTTTTTTCCAAAAAACGCAAAAAAAAACATTCAAACTATATACAATTGAATGCCTGCACTCACAGACCCTTTTTCGATCGATTCTATATGCAAATTTAACTTAAAAAATGAAAACTTTGTAAAAATTTTACAAAACGAATTTGCCGACGAGCTTTTTTTGATTGTCACTACGCACCCAGAGTTCCAAGTTGATTGGAAAATGGCGGCGGCTAAACAGTTTCGCGCCGACCATAATCGGCTTCAATCGGCGTGCGAACAAATCGATGCCAATATCGGTAGCCGACACAATCGACTCAATATTTCGCCGCCGACCAAGCCGATACATTTGACGACGGGCTAGGCACGCCGTCTCGACTTGGAACTTTAAATTTTGGTCAACAACCCGAAAGAGTTCTGTGTTTACAATTTTTCCACAGTGTGGCTAGGTAGATTATTAAAAATAGTATGAGTTCTTAATTTTTACTTATTTTTTTACATTCAATAATAACAAAATTTTTTTCGTTAGTTAATCGAAGAAATTTAACTTAACTAAATGAAAAAGTTAATGGTTTTCGAAATTAACTGAAACGTTAAAAGTTAACCAAAAATTTAACTTCGTTAATTAACTATTAACGAATTAACTAGTTAATGCCCAGCTTTGACTGGCATGCCTCCGCTAGGAAGGAAGCTCAGTTTTCCCGATTTTTACTACATCTTAAAAACAAGAGCTGATAACAAAAAACCGTAAGCAGATCTGAAATCAACGTTCAAAAATTAATTTTAAAAAAAAATTTCCGAAATCAGGATTCTAACCCACGTTTCGAAAAACATAAAATATCTTCTAAATATTTAAGCACATTGCGTAGAAAATCCATTGACACCACCCCATCTCCCTTCTAGCGCAGGCATACTATCATGCCTCCACTATAAGCGAGGATGGAATGTGCAATTTCTTCCCATAACAGGCTAAATGCTATAAATACAGCAGTAAACAAGCGCTTCCTTCCAAGAACATGCAATATAAAAATGTGTATTTTATCGCATTTGCAAAGCTTGATTTCCCGCTAGCTTATTCCATATTTACCTGAACGGAAAATCTGATAGGGAAATCTTGCATGGAAATGATTTTTGAAAAAATTACCCTCGACCTCTTCGATTTTAATGAAATTTGGAAGGTAGGTAAATAATATCGAAAAAACACTATAGTTTCTCGTGGCTGAAACAAGATGGAGCAACGATTGTAAGACTCACTTTTTGTTCAGAATCAAACAGGCTTATTGTGCATATTTTTTGGATATTTTTTTATGTATCTTTTTCGAACATATACATTTTGGAACTCGAAAATATCAATGAGTCTACCACACGAATTGGCTTATTTTTTTTCCAAAAGTACTTTGATCTATTATCTAAGTGCTTGCAAAATTTGACGTTATTGTTTTTCGAAATAAAAAAGAAATACTATTTTAAAAATATCATTATGAAATTTTGTTTTTAATTTTTTAATATTTTTAACTCAAATACACCTCCTTCTACAGTTTTCGCCATGTAATTGCAAAGCCTGTTTGCTGAAAAAGGAAAAAAAAAAGGAAAAAAAGTGGAGAAAATATTTTTTTTTTCAAAAAAAAAAAAGAGGAAAATAAAAAAGAGTAAAAAACAAGTATTTTAAAATATAACCCTTTAACCAACTAAAAAGCAGAAAAAAATTACCTTTTATTTAATTTCCGCAATTTTGATTTAAAATCAAGGGTTTTTGGCGACTTCAAAATCTGAAATGATATTAGAAACAAAGTAACCAAAAACCCCTAATTTTAAATCGAAATTGTTGAAATAAATTAAAAGGTAATTTTTTCTGCTTTTTAGTTGGGCTGCCATTATTGGCAAGCCCTAGTTATCCCCAAAAATATTTGCAAAGTGAAACGATGAATATTGTTTAAGCTTTGTAACGCTAAAAACAATAGCCAGTGCCTCGAAACAAAAACGATAGGTTTTTGCACACCATTTGCGAAGGAATGAGATAATATCCCCGATACTGCCACATTTGAAGGTCTGTTGACAACACTATTGGAAGTTTTGGATTAAAATGCGCTAAAACCTGATCAGAAGTTACGTCTTGCTGCAACAAATCGTAAGCAGTTTGGCACGATTTCGTCCATTTAAATTTAACATTTTTTTTTACAATTCATACAAGAGAGCGATTTTGTGAGCGAAATCTGCAATAAATTTCGAATAATAATTGAGCATGGCCACAAAAGCTCTAACTTCGGGTACACTTTAAGGAATCGGGGCATTCAAAACCGTCGAAACCCTATCTTTATTTTTGCTCAATCCATTCCGATCTATGTTAAATCCCTAGTAGGAAATTTGGTCTTTCAAAAATTCGCATTTACTTGCGTTCACCCGCAGCTCTACCGATTGCAACTTGCTCAACACCGCCTAAATTGACTTAACATGATCGCTCATATTCGCTCCTGTAATCACTATGTCATCCAATTAATTTACAACGTTTGGTATACCACGCAAGACATTTTCCGCTTAGAAATCGGCGTAGTTTAGCTGACTGACCCTTTCCAATGACAACGCAGTGTTACAGTAGCCGGTTGGTTTCATAGAAAGGTGACAGAATTGGGACATACTCCTTTTTTTCCAGTAGTGTTATTATTCACTTATTAAAACTATGAATTTATTTTTTAAAAAACATATAAAAAACCTATTTTAAATTTGTGTGTGCATATTTGATAAGCAATAATTCTATTTAAAAATAAATTAGTATTAATAAGATTTAAATCAAAGTTTAGTGTCTAAAATTACACTTTAAAGCACAATTGGGCCGAACGATCGTAAATTGATAGTTGTACACCATTAAAAAGGAAAAAAAGAGTATCATTATGAAATTTTGTTTTTAATTTTTTAATATTTTTAACTCAAATACACCCCCTTCTACAGTATTCACCATGCCTGTTTGCTGAAAAAGGTAAAAAAAAAGTAAAAAAAAGGTGGAGAAAAAAAAAAAAAAGAAAAAAACAAGTTTTTTAAAATAAATCCCTTTAACCGACTAAAAAGCTGAAATACATTTTTTTAAAATTAATTTCCGCAATTTCGACTTAAAATTAAGGGTTTTTGGATACTTTGTTTCTAATATCATTTCAGATTTTGAAGTCGCCAAAAACCCTTAATTTGTCACCGGGGTTCTATCAGTGTTCCAAATTTCAGCTCTCTAGCTCATGTGGAAGTGTATGAAAAACCTCGCCGCAGATTTGAGGATATATATATATATATTTATATATATATAGTCCACCCAAAGCAAGTTAATATAAGGGTTATAAAAAAAAGAGAATAGTATACGGTATACTGTATACTGTATACACAGCACTGGATTAACGCTTAAGCAAATTAACCACTTGCTTAAGCCACCAATTAATTTGTAGGGCACCAAGCAAGTGTCAAGTACTTAATTTAATAAACTAATATTGTATCCAACTTTGAAAATATTTGCAATTATTGCAGACATAATTTGTATTTGTCATATTGGCATATCGTCACTGTACGTACCGCAAAAGGAGCGTGGCACCTCCCATACAACATAAAATATGTCTACAAGGTAATTTAGTAACTATTGAATTGAATTTGAATTTAATATTGAATATATAAAGACGAAATTTGGCACAAAGTTGCACAATAACTTTTCCAAGCTTTATGCCAAATATGAGCATAATTGGACAAGGGGCGTGGCACCGCCCACACCTCCTTGTCCTCGCCCTTGCACATTTTTTGAGTGAATCATAATGGGTGGGATTACAGCTGGCACCAAGTACTGCATTGGTAATTTTTTGGGTGAATCATACTGTGTAGGACTACAGCTGCCACCAAGTGCTTCCTTGGCCTTTTTTTGGGTGAATCATACCGGGTGGGATTACAGCTGGCACCAAGTACTTCATTGGTCATTTTTTGGGTGAATCATACTGTGTCGGTTTACAGCTGCCACCAAGGGCGTCCTTATCCATTTTTTTTGTGAATCATGACTGGTGGGATTACAACTGGCAACAAGTTTCACTGGGGGAATTAACCATCAACTACAGCGTCCATTGAAGTTGGCGCAAATTCCTATATATATTTATTTAAAAATGTTATACATCCCGTGCAACGCCGGGTATGTAACAGCTAGTATATTATAAAACTGATTGTGTGTCTGTCTGTCTGTTTGACCGAGCATCACGGCTAAACGCCTGTACCGATTCTCTTGAAACTTTCAGGATAAATTCTATAGGTATCGACATGTAACATAGGTTATATGCGGTTGGGATTGGACAAAGGGGCGTGGCACCGCCCATACAATTTTCTACCCCATAACGCGGTTAAACGGCTTTAATGATTTTATTGAAATTTTAAGGTGAAATTGAGTCAGTAATGGAATTTGAAATCGGAAATAAGAGATTGGATTTGGACAACGGGGCGTGGCACCTCCCATACAACAAAAAATTTAATTAAAATGTAACTTAGTAACCATCGAATGTTGAGTGGTTCATGCCACCAACAAAACATCCTTGCATATTTTTGTGAATAAATCCGGGGGGTATTACAGCTGCCACCAAGTACTTCCTTGGAAATTTTTTGGGTGAATCATACCGGGTGGGATTACAACTGGCACCAAGTTTCAGGGGGGGAATTACCCATCAACTACAGCGTCCATTGAATTTGTCGCAAATTCCTATTAATTTAATACATCCCGTGCAACGCCGATTATGTAACAGCTAGTAATATATATAGGGATTAATGGGTTCACTTAACGCATAATTAGTCTTATGAAATTTAGTCTCTAATAGCCTATTAGTTCTAAGATTTCTGAGAGGTTCATACAAAACGAAATTTTCTGACAATTCAATCGATGTAATGTTTCCAGACATAGTGTGGTACACAAACAAAATTGAAGACGATACTCTTCTATCTTTTAAAGATTGAATACCAAGAAGCTTTCGTCGGGCATCATGAGATGGAATTCCATCTGGCCAAAGCTTTTTTTTAATGGCATATCTTGTGATGTTTCTGCGTATTCTTTCAATACGATTTACATGAATAACATAAAAAGGATTCCAGATCATAGAACAATATTCAATGATACTACGATCAAGTGACACATAAAGCGCTTTTATTGTCATAGGATCCTTAAAATTTGGTGTGTTTCGTTTAATAAATCCAATCATGGAGTCAGATTTCGCAATAATATAATCAAAACACCCGAATCTTTCATCTCATGTTTACAAATCAGATTTAAATGGTTTATTGAATAAGTAATGCTAATTTTATCAGTATTTCTAGAAAAAGTTGCTACACAACACTTATTTATATTTAAAGTTAAGTTTGTTGCGGCATAAATTCGCGACAGAATTTTGTTTGTTGTTATTATTGTTTGTTTGTTCTTGTTATTCTGTTTTCCCTTTGTTCGGGGCGCCGGGTGAACAAAATCGAAGAGAAAAACAGATTGGCACAGACCGAAAGCGCGCACTGACACTTTTTATTATATTATTCTTTTTTATTTATATTATTTTGGTTTAATGAAACCAAATTGGCCACTCGCGGCTGTCAACATTTATGCTTTCTTTTATGTTAGAGAAATGGAAAGTGTGCGCCATATATGCGTTCATATAGACCAGATTCTTTTAGTTGTTTTTAGGTAGGGAAAAGAGTGCGAACAGTTTAGTGTACTGGCGATTTCTTTGAATTTAAATTTTAATTTTCGAGTAGTGTTTAAAAAAAAGTGGTTGCTGGACATCGATTTTATAGAAGTCCAGCTGGTGAATTGATTCTGTAAAGAATCGTGCGAGGGATTTCAGTCTGGTCCCGGAAATCAAGTGCACATAAAAACATAATTTTTGTCATTAGTGTTTTTTTCTAAAAATGCTCTCGTTTGACAAATTTCCGTTTTGTGTGTCAGTGAGTGGTCCCGTAAACCAAGTGCATATAAAAGCATGATTTTTGTCACTAGTATTTTTTTTTCTAAAATACTCTCGTTTGACAGATTTCCGTTTTGAATGTGTCAGTGAGTTTTCGTTTCCATTAAATCCAACTCCCTCAGGTAGATCCAGTTTAGGTGCATCCCGTGCCCAGGCGTATAAAATCTATCAAACAGAAAATAAAGTAGAAAATTTTGAAATTTTTTTGGAAATGTAAGAAAAGACCGACCGAAGTTCGGTTTCGGTATTTCGGCTTTTCGGCCAAAAAAAGCGGTTTCGGCCATTTTTCGGATTCGACCGAAAAATAAAATATCGTTATCGGCCGAAATTTCGATATTTCCGTTTGATACGAAAAATGTAACAAATAAATAACAAAGATTACACTGATCGACAAAACTGAACATTTTGTGTGTTAAATATACTTGATAGACAAATTCTTATGCATTTTGGCACGCTGAATACGAAAATAATAATTAAATTTTTACAGTGCGCACCAAAAATTAAATTTTTGTGCAATTTTCATTATTATTTTTGGATTAGGCGTGGCAAAATACATAAGGAACAACCAAGTGGATAAAAGCGATATGTAACACAAATTTAAGTATTGATCATAGTTTCGAAGAATCAGAAGCGACAAAGAAGACAAGTCGCCAATTTGTATTGAAAAAAGAAAAATAAAAAACTTTGAAACTTATTTTCTTGAAAGAATTTGTATGATACATACAGCCTTCATCCATTCACCGCTTCACAGCGTTCTCACTCTTCTCCTATCGGAGCAGATCTACTACTCTTGCGATGATTTTTAAATTTCTACTCCTCTACTACTATTGTAAGAAATCTTCTCCTCAAAATATTATGTGAGTTTCATACAATGCAAAACTACTACTCTTTCTACAAATCTACTACCATGACAGAAATTTCTACTTCTATTATAGAATCTCTACTACTCTACGCAGAAACCCTAATCTACTCCCCTCTCTTGAAATCTGCTACCTTGACAGTAGTTTCTACTACTCTCGTAGAATTTCTACTACTCTGCGTAAAAAAATTAAATCTACTCCCTTTCTTGAAATCTACTCCCCTAGCCGTAGCAAAAAGTGAGAACCCTGCCCTTTCAATTGATTTCCACGCATTTGATAGTTTGCTTCTAAATTCATCTAATTCATGATCTGAACTTAAAATGATTGATTTCAGCTTAATTATGTACAACTTCATAACATTTAAATTCACAATTTTCTCTTTTATTTTTTCGGTTTCGGCCGAAAAAAAAAGTAAAAAATTTCGGCCATTTCGGTTTCGGCCGAAATTGAAAAAAGCGATTTCGGTCGGTCTCTAAATGTAAGTACCAATTTTCTGTAAGTATAATGGATTGGGCGTGAAACTCTAGCCAAAGCCATAACACAGAATATATCGTCCCCTAATCGTGAATTTATCGTATTTGTGGTTCTTGAAATTTTACAGGAGACGGGTTTTTGTATTTTTTGTCGATGTATTTTGTATGAAAACAATGAGATAGGATAAAATTGACAGTTAATTTTTTTACTGTTTCATGTACTTTTGGAATATTTTAAGTATGTGGAAAGATGCAGCACATGCCGCCGTTTTTGTATTTGCTTGGAAATGATGCCATGAACAGAATGGAATTAAAACAAAATAAAAATGGCCGGAACAAAATGGAATTGGAACAAAATTTTTAAATGGATCATGAATAGTGATGGACAATGACAGTTTTTTTTGTGATTTGACAACTTACCGTATTTTTTTTATTCATAGTTAAGATGAAGTTCCTACTTATCATCTGCTAAATCAGAGTATTATTTGTCAAATAAAATAGATGCTAAAGTCAAGTACAGTCGAACCCGCTTAACTGAAGCACAAATTTGTCAGACATTTTGTTTCAGTTATGCGGGTTTTTCACTTAAGCGATTTCGGATAACTGAAAAATTTTGCATAACAGAAAAATATTTCACTAAAACGAAGTACGTTTTAAGCCAAAATCATCAGTTTTTACCCAAATTGATTTCTTTCATAAACTTCATTTTTTATTAAAAAAAATAAAAATTTTAATTAAAATGAAATTTTTAGGACGTGTTACATTTGTGCGGAGTTAAATTGGTATAAATTATTGATTTGGGAATGCAATTTGTTTTCAGTTAAACGGGTTTTCAGTTAAGCAGGTTTCAGTAAAGCGAAATAATTTGTATGGGAAAAAAAGGGAAAAAATCATGGGAATTCAATTTTGGTTTCACTTAAGCGGGCTCGACTGTAATAACTTTATTTGACTATAAATAGCCACAATCATATCAAATTCTGCTATTATAAATAACTCTAGTTAGCTCCGGAAAAAAAAAACTTTTTCTAAACTAATTTGGGGTCGCTGAACATTAAAACCACACATTTTCGTTCCTTGGGCCCGTTCGGGAAATATTCTAAATGTCAGTTTATTTAGTGTAGTTTTATATCATTACTAGTGTAAATATAGTAATGGGGTTCATTTAAACCTGTACATCCCCCGTAAACTTGTACAACAAGTAGACTTTAAATGAACGATGAAGTGTAAAAATCGACCAAATGGCTGCTGTGGTTAGGGTGGCATTTCAATATTCTACAATCAGGGTTTACATATTAAGAAACCCTTTTAATACAATCTTGCAGGGCAAAAAGTAAACAAATAAAAAGCCAAACAAATTTAGCAAATTAAAATGGAAAAATATGCGCTAGGCGACGGCGTTTAGCTTTTCCACATTCCTAAAAATAATAGAAATTAATAAATATTTGCAAAATTTGTATTTGCAAAATTGCATCAGCCATTTTTCTCAATTGTTTGTCACTTTTTATTATATTGTTCTTTTTTATTTATATTATTTTGGTTTAATTAAACCAAATTGGACACTCGCGGGTGGAATGTAGCCGGGCGGAGAATTGACAACTGCTGTCAAGATCTCTTATTCCCTTTTGTTACGACTTCGTTTTAGAAGTTTGTTGATGAGCTTTTACGATCCGATGTTGGGGAGGGCATTGCGCGGGGGTGTATATGTAAATTTGCCAAATACACTCGAGAAAAATCTTAGATGATCTTACACATATAGGTTTGGGTATAGCCCCGACTGCGATTACTGGCTTCTACGTAGATCGCGCTCATGTGTGGGGGGGGGGGGGGGGAAGATGTTAGAGAAATGGAAAGTGAGCGCCATATATGCGTTCATATAGACAAGATTCTTTTAGTTCTTTTTAGGCAGGGAAAAGAGTGCGAACAATTTAGTGGACTGACGATTTCTTTGAATTTAAATTTTAATTTTCGAGTAGTGTTTAAAAAAAAAGGATTTTTTTTTTAATTATTAAATTTGATTTTTTTAAATTGTGTTTTTGTGGTTGCTGAGGACCTCGGCGGATCGTGGAGCTGAGGCAGGAGATATTTTCGAAGGGAGTATTTTTCCGCGCTGGTGTTATTTACACCAGCGAGTGGCAATAGTGTTTTGTTGTTTTTATCTGCGACAGTCGGCCATTTAGTTTATTCGAAGTGTATAAAAGGAAGGAAAACATGTTAATACCAGGGTTGGCAACCGAAACCTTAACCGAAACCGAATGAAACCGAATGAAACCGATTCATTTTAGGGAGCGAAACCTAAACCGAAACCGATTCGTCGTAACCGATTGAATGGGTTCAACCAAGACCAATTGAAAAGGTTACGGGTTTTTAATCGGTTTTCAAAAGGTTTTCGTACACAAAATTGACTTGAAGTTTTTTTTCCTAAGAGAAAATTCATCGTATTTCATTTATTTATTTCATATATTTTTAAAATATGTATAGGAAATATTTTTTTTAAATATTCAATAAATCTTTTTATAAGGTCGGCGCACACAGAGGCGATATTTGCTATATAATTTCAGAACCATTTCCATATTTAAAAAATCTAGCTTCGAAAACGCAAAGTGCCTCACACAGGCAGCGATTTCACCGCAGTAGATTTTGTTTGTTATTTATTATATTGCTATGGAAACAATCAAAAAGTCTGACTGAAATGGTTCTGAAAATGACTATTTTGTTTGTTATTTATTAGACTACTATGGAAACAGTCAAAAGGTTTATTTTTAAACTGATTCGAATTGGTTTTGAAACTGGCTTTTTGTGTTTGTTATTTATTGTATTGCTATGGAAACAGGCTGTATAAAAAACGCTATATTTTCAAAAATACAATTATTTGTGACAAAATTAATTTCGAAACCGCCTGCGGCATGAATAACGCCTCTGTGTGCGCAGGCATTTTTATGGTTTTGGAAAAGACTTGGAAAATTTCCGCTATTTTTTCGTAGTTTTATATGGCAGCCTTTTTCGTCCGATTTAGCTGATTCTCGAACTTGATCTCAATTCGGAGATAAAAACGTAAACCCAAAGTTTCACATCGATGTCTCAACAAAAAAACATTCCAGCCTGTATGGTGACAGAAAGACGAGGATATGGCTAAATCTGTTTTCGATGCTGATCATGAATATATATACTTATCCATACCGGACATGCGTCCGTTTGTTTGAAAATGCGATTAGATAAGGAAATTCGGTAAATGTAGTTAGATTCAGCACCCTTGATTTATATAGAATTGATATAAAATTTCCTAATATTGGGCCATCTAGAAACCTTTTAAAACCTAAACCGAAACCTTTTCAATCGCTCCAACCAACCGAAACCTTTTCAAAATCAAGGAGCGAAACCGATAACCAAAACCGATTGGCAAGTGGGAGTAAAACCGAAACCGAAACCTTTATTCGATTCGGTTGCCAACCCTGGTTAATACACCGAGAGAAAAAACTCTTACAAAAACTGTTAAAAACCATCCGACAGTCGGAAAACTGTTTAATTGACAGCGAAAACTGTTACAACGATCAGTTTTCGCTTTTATTTTAACAGTTTTCACGGTCAATTTAACAATTTTTCGACTGTCGGATGGTTTTTAACAGCGAAACTGTTATTTTTTTGTCTCGGTGTAGAGTTTGTCAAGTTGTGGCAAGTCGGCCATTGGTGTTTCCAGATTTTAATAGTGGAATTGGTCTCCGTCGGTTTTGCGGTCCTGCTTTCCCCTTTCCCTTTCAATTTTAGTTGTGGCGTCCCGCACCTGAGCCAAGTTGTTGCTGGACATCGATTTTATCGAAGTGCAGCTGGTGAAATGGTTCTGTAAAGAATCGTGCGAGGGATTTCAGGCAGGTCGATCTGGTCCCGTAATTCAAGTGCACATAAAAAAATAAGTTTTGTCATTATTTTTTTTTTTTAAATACTCTTGTTTGAAAAATTTCCGTTTTGTGTGTCAGTGAGTGGTCCCGTAAACCAAGTGCACATAAAAGCCTGATGTTTGTCATTAGTATTTTTTTTCTAAAATACTCTCGTTTGACAAATTTCCGTTTTGAATGTGTCAGTGAGTTTTCGTTTCCATTTCGCGTTCGGTTATTTGCGGTTTTCATATACGTGTATATTTAAGAGAGTAGTTCGTGTGTTTCGTTCGGCCGGGGTGACTATACCGCGAGGGTCGGCTCCAATCCCACGCGTCGCGATTGAGCTACCGGGCAATTAGGGATTTTAATTATCGCGTGGGGATTTTTGATTTTAGTTTTTTTAATAAAGTTTAGATAAAAGTAGCGCGATAAGTTATTTAAAACGCACCAACTGTGGAAACTAATTAAATCACTTTGAAGTTTATGACAGTCAGAAAGTTGCAATATTTTAAGGAATACCTTGACGTCATCCGCAAACATCAAACACTTAGAGAATTTAGAACACTGAGGCAAATCATTAATAATAATGAAAAATAATAAAGGCCCTTTCGGAATACCTTTCGGAATACCAGAAGAAGCTTTTATAGGAGTTTCCGATATTGTTTCCCCCAATTTGACGAAAAATTTCCGATTCGTTAAGAAACTTTTAAAAAATGTTATTAATTCTTCGGACAAACCAAATCTTTTCAACTTACAAAGTAGTATGTTGTGATCCACCTTATCGAAGGCTTATCGAAGGCTTATCGACTCTCCAAAGCATCACAAATTTTACTCGAGATCAATGCGAGATCAATTCGAACAGGTCGATCTGCCAGGTAAAAAACCATGCTGACACTGACATAAAGCATTTCTCACATGATCGAATAATTTAACTTTAATAATATGGTCAAAAAGTTTAGCAAAAGTACTTTGTTTCACGATAGCTCTGTAATTAATTATTTGGCTTCGATCACCAGATTTAAAAATAGGGACAACGGTACACATTCTCCAAGTGTCCAGCAACACGCCAGTTTTTAAACAGAGATTAACCAGTGACGCGATAGGTTCAACAATAGTCCCTACACAAAGCTTTAAAAACATTGGGAGAAAACCACCACGTTCAAACTTAAATTATGATTTTAGGTCAGAAATGGCTGAGGCTATATCATCACCAGTAACTAAAATATTATTTAAATTATTCACATTTGGGGGTTCATAATTCAGGGTATTGTCATAACGAGTCGAGTTATCGTATAATTCATACACTGTTTGGAAAAAGTCGGCAAACAGATTGCAAGATTCAAGTGTATTGCTGGACTTGAGGTTATCTAACTCCATGCTTAATGGAAAAACATTTGTTTTAAGTTTTGTATTCAAGTAATGCCAAAAAGACGAAGGATTTGTTTTCAAGTTGGTCTTAATCCTTAAAATGTATTTGTTAAATTTTGTGGAGGGGTCGCTGGTTATTAATCCGGAGCATGTTTTTGCTGCGCTAACATTAGATTTCTTGAAATCGACTTCCAGTACCTCAAAAATGAAATAAAAATAAAATCAGCAAATGCAGATCTGTTTTTTTTTACAAAAATAAAAAAAAAAAAATAATAAAAAAAAAAGAATTAAAAAAAATTTGCTCCGAATGAGATTCAAACCCACGCTTCAGTAACTGAAACCATCTTCAAAAAGTGAAACTATTTCAGTTGTAAAACTGTGCGGTGTGGAATTTTGCGTAAAAAAAATTCTTTTTTACCGAAAAAATACCAAAAAGTAACACTACCTGACATCCAAAAAAAATGGGATAACTAACACTAATTTCTTATGTAAAATAATTTAAAATAAATATTTTGTGGTTACACAAAACAGTTCATATAAACATTTCTAATAGTTAAATTAAGATTATTTTACCAAATTTAAGATGGGTAATTCCATATCAAATCGACAAGGTATTTTCACTCTACCTCTCCGATTTTATAGAAATTCGGAAGGAAGATAAGTAACAGATGGATTGCAAGAATCTTTTTTGTTCAGAATCAAACAGGCTTTGCAATTACATGGCAAATACTGTAAAAGGAGGTGTATTTGAGTTAAAATTATTAAGAAATAAAAAAAAAAAATTTCATAAGGACTTTTTAAAAAAGTGTTTCTTCCTTTAATCGAAAAACAATAACGCCAAATTTTGCAAGCACTTGTCAAAGTCAAAGTACATTTGGAAAAAAAATAAGCCAATTCGCTTGGTAGACTCATTGATATTTTCGAGTTCAAAAATGTATATTTTCGAAAAAGATACGTAAAAAATAGCCAAAAAATATACATAGGGGAAGGTGCCCACCTACTGGCACCCTAAGGTTTTGAGGCCATAACTTTCATTTGATACATAATTTTGCGGAGATCTCGGGTTCGTTTGAAAGCTGAGTTCAATAGATAACAAGAATTTTCAATGGAACCTAAAAACTCCGAAAACTACGATTTTGGTGCCCAGCTACTGGCACCCATTTACAATTCGCAGTAAAAAATGGAAAATGAAGCAATTAATTAATTTATATGTGTTATTTATTCTTTGAGTAGTTCACTCTGACCATTTGAACTGAAATAAATCATTTGTGAGATTTTATTAGCAAAATAAATGGAAATAAGTGAAAAAATGGGTTAAAATTATGTTTTGCTGTCTTCAGCATCCTCCTCATATTCAGAACAAGGCCGCCGGCAGGATTTTTTCCAGGGGGTTTCAATAAATAAAAAAATTTTAAAAATTTATATGGAAAATTTTTTTATGTTTTAAACTTTTATTTTTTTATTTTATTATTTTACAAGTTAAGTAATATACATAAACATATATGTTCCGATAAAAAAATTCATAGAAACAGACACAGCTTTAAAAGCATTTTGATTTTGGCAGATTTGCATACAATACAAACAAAAAATATTCTTCGCAGAAGAAGTTTAGAAAAAAATTAACAAAAGCAAAACAAACTAATGTAAAACAATATAAAAACAAAAATCAAGTAAGCAACAACAACCGTCTTGGTTTTTTTGCAAATTCCCTAATTATATCGTCTGGTGTAATTGAAATTTCCAGATGGATATTCAATGATGCTAAACCATTTTCTCGATGTTATCCCATTGAGTTGCGCAAGTAATTTTTGAGGCGACGAAGAGTGCTGAATGATCGCTCACTTGTAGCTGTAGCCACTGGGATGACAGCTAGTATTTTTAATATTTTATAAACCGGCTCAAAACTAACACGATTGCACACCTGTTTACAGATTTTACAAATAAATAAACACATTATTTAAATATATGAAATGTTTCTACTATGTGTGCGTGTTGTACAATGTTTAAAAGAAAAATTCATACTTGAAGTTATTCCAGAGCGTTTGTCTTTTTTAGTTCATTTTACTCCACAAAACTTCGCCAAAGTTCTATATTAGCAACTAAAGCAACCTCGGAACATTCCAATATTGATTCGTACTGGAGGTTTTTGAATCTAACAAAGTTTTTATTTCATTTAAGGCTCTTATAACGTACGGCTGCAGCTCTACAAAAGTCGCTATAGCTTCGTGTTTTTCAACCCACCTAGTTTGACACAACATCTTAAGTCGAGTAGCTCTTGTTTTAATTTCACCTTACAAAAGTATTAAATATAACTACTCAATACTGAAATATATTTGTTTAGTTGCATGATAAAATAATACCAGGTAGTGTCAGTACATATTCAAATTTCAACGGCTCTCCCTACTGATATCACCTAGTATTATTGCATCATGGTTTATTTAAAAGCAAAACTTCATAAATATGCTTTTCCAATTCTACTTTTCTTTTAGGGGTATTAAAAAATACGATTTTTACAATGAATTTATATTTTAAAACAAATAATATTTTTGAAATATGATATATTTCTTGATAAAAAAAAGTGTTTTTTCAATCTCAAAGGGGGGGTTTGACACCCAAAACCCCCCCCCCCCCTGCCGGCGGCCCTGATTCAGACAAACATTTTTGCAAGTGAAATAGTTCCTTTGCATGTTGGCACATTTGAAGTGAACAGCACGATGTTTGCACGACATTGTGTCAAGGGTGCCAGTTTGCACGACATTGTGTCAAGGGTGCCAGTAGGTGGGCACTTTTGCTATTCTGACAGAATCTTAGATTCCTCATTCCCATTTCACAATAATGTCTCTTTGTTTGCCGAAAACGTGAAGAATAAGAACAAATTAAGAATTCCACTCATACTTACCCTTCTGTATTGAGGAAAAACACTTGTAAATTCACTTAACAAAGATGAACGATTTTAGATCAGCCTCGATTTTTTCGTATTTTTTACTTATCGATGACCGTGCGACTACAGCAACACGTGCATACAACTCAATGATTTATGAAAAGTGAACGCGTGACGAGATGACACTTTGGCACTAAGCACATTGCCGCTGTCATCGCCACGAACGTCAGAACTGATGGGTGCCACTAGCTGAGTAGTGTCAGTAGGTGGGTACCCTCCCCTACTATAAGCCTGTTTGATTCTGAACAAAAAAGATTATTGCAATCGTTGCTCCATCTTGTTCCACGAGAAGCTATATTGTTTTTTCGCTGTTATTTACCTACCTTCCGAATTTCATTAAAATCGAAGAGGTCGAGAGTAACTTTTTCAAAAATCATTTCGATTTGACACGGAATTACCCTGATATTCATTTAAGATTTCCCTATCAGATTTTACGTTCAGGTCAATATGGAATAACCTATCGTGAAATCCAGCTTTGCAAATGCGATAAAATATACATTTTTACATTGCATTGCTCTTGGGAGGAGGCGCTTGTTTCATGCTGTATTTGGAGCTCTTAGTAGCTTTTTTGTAGTTCTTAATAAAATTTTAGTTAACTTCGGTAATTGTTTCTCATGTTTTATCATAATGTTATGATGGCCAATTGTCTCTACTCGTACGTAAACATTATTTTTATTAGGCAAATTTGATGTAGACTCCAGACCTGAAAGATTGACTCCGACACTTTACAAAATTTATTTCGAATTTCTAATTATTTTTTCTTTTGGTTTTTATTTTGGCAGCAAACAATTTGATCAGATTTTTTGGGTTTTTTGAAAACAAAAGCGCTTAAAAAGTTCTTCTTGTCATAGTGCTTGTTGTTCGAGCCGCTGGTAAAATATATCAAAATATATTTTCCATTTTTCTCCACGGATTTTTTTAAGACCAACCAATTCGGGGGGTTTGGGGTTCCGGACCAGTACAATCCATATGGACATATGGGATTGAGCTCTGGGGAACAGCTTCCCCATCAAATGTTGAGAAACTACAAAGAATGCAGTCCAAAGTTCTGCGTCAAATCGTTGGAGCCACATGGTTTATAACAAATGCACAAATATATCGAGATTTACAAATACCGACAATTTCCGATGAGATCCACAAACGTACAACAAAATATGCAGATAAGCTTAGATTGCATCGAAATATTCTAGCAATTTGGTCAGATCCACCCGACCCCTACGTCTAAAGGAAACTATTCTATTGCATTTGAATAGAAGGCCCTGTGATCCTCAGCAATTCCAACATACCGCATATGACGCCATCCGGACGACGCCTTGATGACGCCTCTATGAACGAAACCTACATAGTGTAGTCCAAATCGTTAGATTGGGTCAACTAGTAAAAAAAAATGTGAAATTTGTATCGTTTAAAATTATTGTCAGTTCTAAGTGTTTAGAAGATCCAATAAATAAAATGAATTTCATTAAAAAAAAATGTTTTAAGCTCATCAATTAATTTAGAAAAATCGTTGAGAACGTGGCATTTTACTCGGATCTCATTTACTACCTGTTTTTACCTTTTGTGAAAAGTTTTTCTAAAAATGTAATTAAGGCATTTGTTTAAAGTTTATGTTTTCGAGGTTTAAATCCCCCCCCCCCCCGAAATTATTTCGCATTGCCAAACCAAACTGCAGAAATACCCCCCAACCAGTTGGAAGATAAAATCATGTGGTCTCATAAACATGAACATACAATTATGTGGTCTCAGGACCCCATTTTGAGCCACCTATGAATAGTTTTGGAGCCCAAACTATGTCAAAAAACCGTTTCTAAAAATTTTCAATCAAATCGACCAAAAAAAAAAAATTGGTCTCAAGACCCCATTTTGACCCTTATATATGTGCTTTTAGAACCTCGGAACATGCCAAAAATACGTTTCTAAACATTTCCAATCGAATGCAGTAATAAAAAAAGACTTAAAAAATGTTAACCACGTTAGCCACGCCCAGTTTTTGTCCGATTTGGCTGATTCTCGAACTTGATCTCAGTATTCACGAGAAAAACATGTACCGAAAGTTTCAAGTCGATATCTCCAAAACTGCAACCGCTATCGTGCGGACGAACAGACGACAGACGGACAGACAGGCGGACATGGCTAAATTGACTCCGGCGGTGATGCTGATCAAGAATATATATACTTTTCCATACCGGACACGCCCCCTTATGGGCGCTACAAACGTTGTGTCAAAGTTAGTATACCCTGCCACAGTGAGTGTGGGGGTATAAAAAAAACCCGCAAAAGTTTGAAATGGACAAATGATGAGTTTCATGTATTTTTCACCATGTTGCATTAAAAAATAGCCAAAATCCTTATATACTACGACTTAAACAACAATTTAGTATAGGCCTTCATTAGTCTTTTGATCCGAAAATTATAAAAAGTATTGACACGGCTATATTTGCCCATCTTGCAAGAGTTCCACTTTCAAATCTAAAAAATCAATTTTTGTATCAAACTACAAGTAATTTTTCGATTTCGAATCAAAAAATGCATTAAAAATCTAAAACCACACAATGTGGGCCATTTTTTCGTATAATTAAAAATTTTTGATTTATTACGATGCCTTTAATTCTCAAATACTTATTCATTTCATATTTGAATTAAAACGTCTTGTTCATAAAAATTTCACATCATCAAATTCCAACTTGAAAATAAGGTTAAGTTCTGTAATTTTTATGAAATCGTCCAAAATGTTGTGTAACACCGTTCGACAAATATCAACTTTTGGTAATGCACATGATCGAATAGATTCTGTTCGAGGGTAACCCCCTCTAAACTACGTGTCTCCCTGTTTTTCTGGATCAATTCTTAAAACAGTTTAAATCTCATATTTGCATGTTGCATTATTCCCATGCAAAAATTTTGTATTTCTGGGTATTTTCGGGTTTTCGAAAAAAGCCGATTTAATTCGATTAATACAAACATTATTTTACGAAAACTCAGTATTATAATCTGCTTCTGTCGACGCGATATTGTATTTCGGACTTAAACCTTATCTTCTAGCTACAGTGGTATTCATAAGTATTAAGTTGCTGACAACACCAATTCTATGTTCTTTACCAAAGACAAAGAAGATGATGAAATGGAGAAGCGTCGTTGTGAAATTCAAGGTTTCTGGAAGCCTCTCCTTATTTCTTTATTAAAAAAAAATTTTTCAGAACCTTCTATGTAGATTCTTTATGTATACTGTAATTCGCTGACTCCACTATGGATGAATTTAAAGCTAAAGTGGAGTACCGTTATATAGTATAGTAGGGTATTAACTTGCATATAAGAGTTCCCGAAATTTAAATATGCATTTGATAGAGGAAAACCATACCATTAAAAACATGTAAACTTTTTACGATAGGATGTAAAGTCATCACGCTAGACTAGAAACATTGTTTAAAAAAATTGCATTTGGTCATTATAGAGAAAAATTCACTCTATAAAAAAAAGAGTAAAAAACAAGTTTTTTTAAAATATAACCCTTTAACCGACTAAAAAGCTGAAAATAAATTTCCTTGAAATTAATCTCAGCAATTTCGATTTAAAATTAAGGGTTTTTGGCTACTTTATTCCTAATATCATTGCAGATTTTGAAGTCGCCAAAAACCCTTAATTTTAAATCGAAATTGCTGAAATTAATTTCAAGGAAATTTATTTTCGCTTTTTAGTCGGTTAAAGGGTTATATTTTAAAAAACTTGTTTTTTACTCTTTTTTTATTTTCCTCTTTTTTTTTTTTTTTTTAAATTCCCCCCCCCCCCTTTTTCCCCTTTTTTACTCTTTTTCTTAAATGCGAACATAAGTGAAAAATTTCAGCCTTGTAGCTTACAAAATACGAGAGTTAGAACTTTAAATTGGCTCCATCCCGCTCCCCTTTGCCCCCACATCCCCCTTTCCAAAGGGTACAAAATTTCATTTTGTCAATAAGAACTCACCTACCAAATTTCATCAATGTAGCTTGAAGGAATTGGAAGTTATGGCATGTTTAAAAAAAAAGGTTTGAGTCCCCCCACGGCCCCCTACGCCTCTGATGGACCCCAAAATTTAATAGAATGCATTGTCACCGGAGTTCTATCAGTTTTCCAAATTTCAGCTCTCTAGCTCATGTGGAAGTGTATGAAAGTTAATATAAGGGTTATAAAAATTCAGAAAATGTTAAGCAAAAAAAAATTTTTTTTAAATGAAAATATCGGAGTTTTTTTTAGTCTGGCGAGAAGAATTTACATCCTATTCAATGATAAATGCAAAAATGCGATTTAAACGGTGCATTTTTTAGTGTCGAACGGTGTAATAGAAGTTAGAAGTTATTTTGGTTCTCTGTTGCATAAAAAAAAACTTACATCATCCGTTTTTCTTTTTATCAAAAAAAATATTTTAAAAATCCTGAGAAAGAAAGCAAGGGATTGCCAAAACCTTTCGGGACTAAATTCTAGCTGGTGCCTATATTCACTAGCTACTAACTTATCCAATTCAAAGTAGTTAATAAATTTAGTAAGAATATCAATATGATAATTTTCTAAATTGAACAATTTTTTGGTGCGCCACTGTGACGTACGATATAGAAAATCGTATTATCTATGTTTTTAAGTATATAGTTCTACAGCACAGGATATTGCAGGAGCGTTCGATGCTGATACAAGAAGAAAGAAGTTAAAGTTGTAGAAAATGGAACAAGGCCTTCATATTGAATTTAAACCATTTGTGACACAGCTTAACAGAATGTTAAGCGGTGTTACAGTAGTTTTAAAAGTAGAAAGTTGTCGTAAACATTCCGCGCACCTTGCAAAAAATTTTAGATTAGTACATGTAGCTTGTATGGTATAAAAGCATAGTGGTATTGAGCATTGTAAAAAAAGTTTAACTAATTCATTTAAAATGAGTTTGTATTAAGGAAAAAGTAATTTATTCGTAGAATTATCGTTAAAAAGGTTGGCTAATAGGGTCAAATAGGGGCCGTGGGTCATAAGGACCTGAGCCAGAAAGGACCCTGCCGAAGGCTGTGGTAGGGTAAAAAAGAACGCCAGGATTTCAAAAAAATCAAACAAGCACAGTCTTCGAGTATACGTCGAAACCGAACACGACCGAGGCGATATATTAAGCGTAGCATTACTACCAGATTATTAATTTTTTTATTGCAAACTAGCAGGGCCCGGTCCGCTTTGTTGCCCCTAAAAAAGTTATTTTTGCCTTTAAGGTCATAATAAATTAATGCAAACATTTGTCCAAGTGTAGCATTTTGAAATATTGAATTGTATGACAAGTGCGACGCCCCGCTGTCCAATTCCAATATGTTGCATTGAAGGCATAGAACCATTTCCTGTTGAAGAATATTCAATGGGAGCCCAATAATGGCACTTTGAAGTATTGAATTGTATGGGAGGTGCCACACCCCTTTGTCCACTTACGCCGATAAGTTGTATTTAGCTTAGAGTATAAACCATGAAACCATTTGCCAAATTTTGTTGGAAAACATTTTATGAGAGGCCAGTTGCAGCAATTTTAAATATTGGTTTGTATGGGCGGTGCCACGCCCCTTTGTCCAATTACGCCGATGTGTTGCATTTAGCTTAGAGTTGAAACCATGAAGCCATCTGCCAAATTTCGTTGGAAAACATTGTGTGGGAGCGCTATTACAGCATTTTCAAACATTGACTTGTATGGGCGGTACCACGCTCCATTGTCTATTCCTAGAAATTTGTAGCCCAGATTATGGCTGGGGTCTTTTTTTTTTTTTTTTTTTTTTTTAACGACGAATCCCAACGGTTTTACTAACCCGCCCAACCGACCGAGGGGCTCATCCGCATGACGCACGGATTTGGTGACCGAACAGCCGTAATCCGGATTACGCTGTGTAACCGATCGCGGGTAAACATATTTGGAAATTCGTTTCAGCTACAGATTAAAATCATCAGCTGATAAAACGCATATTAATAAAACGCGAATTAGGTTATGAATGCAAGAGAGAATACTTCCAAACATAACATAATATAAGATTAACGTGATAATAAACAATAGAATTAAAAGAAAATATTATGAAGCATCAGAATTCATGCGACGAATATGAATTTGATCAAATATAATTTTTGTCTACTTTACGATATTAGACTTAACGAAAATACAAAGACAAAACAATCCAAACAGTTAATTTACGCGACAAAGATTACAAATATTAATTTTAGTATTTTATTTTTTTATAATATGGTTATGGCAAATTTCATTTTCTTGTGATCAAAAACGTCTGAGATATAGCAGTTTTACTAACTTGTGGGCGGTAAAAGTGGGCGTGTCAAAACCTATTCTATGTCACGACTCACTACCCCTAGAACACATATATAAATTTTGGTGAGAATCGGTGCTGCAGTTTTCGCGTCTACTGGTGACAAACATACACGTCTCTTTTATATATACAGATGTGTATGGAAATTATGTTGTAGAAAAAGTCGACACAGAAAAAAAAATGGTCGGTAAAATTAACCGAAATAAGTTAATAAGTTAAATTAACAGAATTTCAAAATGTATGAAATTTGTAAATTTTTTTAACCGAGCTCGTTTAACTGACAAAAAATGGTAAAAAAAATAGTTGAAATAACCGAAAATAATTGTTGTTTTACAGAAATTGTATGTTCTTTTACTACCGAATAGTACTGTTCCACAAATAATGGCACAAATGAAAAAGTTCGGTTCAATTAACCGATGAAAAAAATTACACACCACAATAGTGTACCGCAGATAGATGTTAGGTTCGGATTTAACGACGAATTAAGGACGATTCACAATCGGAATATTGTATCGTTTTTTAAGTTTTATGCTGCTTTTGTTAACTTTGTGGTAATTTTATTTCTCATGAGTGCTTTGAGCCTTTCTTTTGTTTCTTTCCGTACGTTCCACGAAAGTGAACAAATTGACGCAGAGAAGAATTTTTTATTGTATGTATAGTGTAAATTATTATTGTTTTTGTATTGTTAGACTAAGTGTCGGAAGAATTGCTCATTTTTTGGCACATACAAAAAAAACTATGCTTTTACACAAACTACACGTACCTTGAAGTTTTGTTGTAAAGTTGAATGTTGCGCTTTGCGTCGGCTTTTCCAACGTTCCATCCGAGAAGATGGGATCGTAGAACGCTGGAAAACTGTGAACACCGGCGGAGCTTGGAGCTTCGAAGATGCTGCAAAATATTTATGATCGACGGATGTCATTCTCAAAATCCGAATCCGGTTCGAAGGACCAAATGTTTGGCTCACTCGAAAAGTGGCCAAACGATATAAAAGGAAAAAAAAATGTGGAAATCGAGAAATTAGCGAAATACATTAAAAGGCGTGTAGGTTTTTATGTAGGCTGTATTCAAAAAGGAGCAAAAAGGTGCCTTCGTTCGCCGGATGTCGTACGATATAGAAAATCGTATTATCTATATTTTTAGCTTCTGCAGCACGGGATGTTGCAGGAGCGTTAATGTAAACGTTGTTGATGCGTTCGATGCTGATACAAGAAGAAGGAAGTTACAGATGTAGAAAATGGCACAAGACCTCCATATTGAATTTAAACCATTTGTGACACAGCTTAACATGTAGCCAGAAACTTTGGCTATATGTTTTTCTCGGAGTAGTCCGGTATATATGTTATTGATTTGTATATTCTTGGTTCCTTATTCTTCTGTTGTTGCGTTGTTCCTTTTTCTTGGGGAAGTCATTGTTGTATAATATTTGTCTGATTCTATTCTTGTTGTGGTTTTAAAGTTCTGTGTCACATAAGTTTAGAACTCTTCTAATAAAGTTGCATGCCGTGTTCATGATTATTCGTCTGGGGTGACTAGAATAGAAATTTATCAGTCGTCCAGAGGCCATTGGTTTTTGGTACCAGTCAAGTGTTAATGTGTTTTTATCATTTAAAATGACTGTGTCCAAATATGGTAGCTTTCCGTTGTCTTCTTGTTCGGCGGTGAATTGTATACGTCTATGAAATTTGTTGAGCTCGCCTAAAGTTTCTTCCAAAGAATCAATCTTAAAAATTGCGAACAGGTCATCTACATATTTGGTCATCATTCTGGGTTTTGTTGCCATTCTCTCTATGCTTTTGTCGAGTAGTTCTTCCATTACGATGTCTGCTACGATCGGTGAGGCTGGAGATCCCATTGGTAGTCCTTTTTATTGTAAGTATATTTTGTTGTCATATACAAAATATCTATTGTCCACGATGCAGAAGCGTAAAATGTCCATAAATAGTTTCTTCGTCATATTAGAGGTCCCATTTGTTATCTATCGTAGATATCGCAAACTCCACTGGGATGCTTGGGAAGAGTGAAATTACATCAAATGATATAATCATTTCGTCGTCATAAATGTAGGTGTCATTAAT
Source organism: Heteromyza rotundicornis (assembly GCA_951394025.1). NCBI lineage: Eukaryota > Metazoa > Arthropoda > Insecta > Diptera > Heleomyzidae > Heteromyza > Heteromyza rotundicornis. The sequence continues at coordinate 26,767,147 of OX596011.1, read as the reverse complement.
TTTGTTCTTGAATTCTAATGAATCTTTGACATTGTACGTCGAGTTTTTTGTCAAGTTCTTAATATATTGACGATATATTGGCAAAGTCCGTAAGAAGGAGAATTCATTGATGAACATATAGGTCGTAGTGGCATATTGTCCTTATGTATTTTTGGTAGTCCATATAATCTGGGTGCTGTTGCTGTTTTTGTGCTCAATTTCCATTTTTCATATGACGTTAACATGTCAAGTTTATGTAGTTGTCTACAAAGTCGTTGTTCTTTTGTTGTAAAGTCGAAGTTGGATCTCTTTTTGTGATCTTGTATGTTGATATGTCCCTTAGTATTATGCGCATTCTTTTTTCATATTCTGTTCTATACATAGCCACCGTCACATTCCCTTTGTCAGCATTCACAATTAAAATTTCCTTGTTGTTGTTCAGAAATGATTTTGTTTGTTCAAATGTTTTTATTACAAATATGTCTCGCTCGTCCCACTGTACGCTTCTCATATGGTTCTGTATTAATTGAGTCAATTTTATTCTCAATTATGCTTTTAAATAAAGGAAAATATTTTTGTGCAATCGGTAAGCCAAATTTAGGTCCTAATGAGAGCAGCCACTGGGTGTCAGGTGGTATATCGATGTCTGTCTCATTTACAAACCAATTGTTGTTTGTTTTTAGGTGTAGTCGAATTCTTCGTTGTTCTTCAAGTTTCGTGAATTTGTTCTGGTGTATTTTCTTAAGTTTTTTGGCGAGTATCACTCCCAATGTTCTTTCGTAGTGAAAGAAAAGCTGTCGTTGAATGTTCTATTGCTTTTTGTTTTGTCTTAGCCAGTCATGTTTGTGCCAAATATTTTTGTTGCGTCGTTGATAAAATTGGGAACCAATCCAGAAGATCTGCATTTTGTCAGGAAATTGATAGATGTCCTCAAAGTTGTGTTTTGCTTGTTGATCGTCTGGTAATTTTTAATTGTAACGTTGGTTTTTTTGTTATACTTGCGTTTGAGATGTTGATAGAGTTTCATTTTTGATTCTGTTAGTTGCCCTCCGAACAATTATTGCCCTCCAAACAATTATGTTCAAATAGTTTTTTTTGCGACCTCTTATTTTTAAATTTGATGGTTTTGATGGGCTATGGGTCCAAATTAAAAAATACTCTTTTGTTGTATTTTTAATTGTTGTTTTTTTCCGATGTATGCAATAAAGTATATATTGGAACTACAAAATCTAAATTACGAACACGAATTTCAGCACACAAATCAGACCACAAGAACAACAATAAATCAATCGAACAAAAAACAGCATTAGCTGCCCATTGCTCAAAGCTTGGACATACACCAGACCTCAAGAATGCTACATATTATAAACACACCAAGTGAAGAGAGACTAAACCTCAAAACAGACACCGATAACTGTGCTCAAATTTACAGACACCTGATACACCAACAAAGAAATAGAACAAAACATAAACATAAACACAAAACAAATCAGTTGACAATTGGCATAGCACAGGACAACAATAATTTTATTTTTGTTATTTGTTTATTCAATTTTGTGTAAGTTTCTGCTTGTAATATGAAAATGTAATTTTTAATATCATTGTAAAAAAACCTTTTTTGTTATGTGTAGAGTCCCTGAGGATGACTTTCGAAGAAAGTCGAAATATTGGACAATAAAAAAACAACAATTAAAAATACAATAAAAGAGTATTTTTTAATTTGGACCTATAGCCCATCAAAACCATCAAATTTAAAAATAAGAGGTCGCCAAAAAAACTATTTATACATTTTCTGATTTTATTATTTTTTCATCGGAAGCATATTTTTTTTTTTTGGCATTTCTGATTTTCACACCCTGCACACTAGTGTCCAAGGGTATATTGTTTTTGTCACACCGTTTGTAACGCCCATAAGGAGGCGTGTCCGGTATGGAAAAGTATATATATTCTTGATCAGCATCACCTCCTGAGTCGATTAGTCCATGTCCGTCTGTCTGTCATTCGCACGACAACTGTCGTAGCTTTTGAGCTATCGACCCCAAATTCTGGCATTCCTCTTATTTTGGCGAATGATTGGACGGTATTGAAAATGGGCAACATCAGATAAGAGCCTACCTCCCATACAAAATGGCGGCTAATTTTATATTATTTTCGTTTATCTTGAGAAATATTTAACCGATAGCTTCCAAATTTTGGCATTCCTCTTATTTTGGCGAATGATTGGACGGTATTATTTTCGTTTATCTTGAGAAATACTGAACCGATTTGGATGCGGTTTTTTGCATTGGGTTGGAAATGAGGTCGGGAACGAAATGGGAATGAAATTGGAAAAAATTGAATTGGACCGGAACAAAATGGAATTGGAACAAAATTTTTAAATAGATCAGGAAACTAAAATTATCGATAAATATTGGAAAAATATCGATAAATATTGGAAAAATATCGATAAATATTGGAACATTATCGATACAAGATCTATATATTATCGAAAAATTATCGATAAATTATCGAAAAATTAACGATAATAAATCGAAAAATTATCGATAAAAAATCAATAAATTATCGAAAAATTATCGATAAAATATAGAAAAATTATGAAAAAAATATACATATCGAAAAACTATCAATAAAATACCGATTTTCGATAAAATTACTAACATATGGTCTCAGAATGTATCGTACTCGCATGTGCAGGGTATTATAGCTTCGGTCAGACCGAAGATAATTCCCTCACTAGTTTTTTTTTAAATTGGAAATAAAGTCAATTGAATGGTTATGTATTATTCTATTTGAGGAGCCCGATACTACTGTGCAAAGCAAATAGCACCAATTGCAAAAATACCCACAAAAATACGAAAAATATTTTTGTTAAATGATAACATATGGTTGTTTCTTATGTATTTTGATACTATGAATCCAAATATAATCATATAATTTTTCCAGAACGTTCCATTTCGCCGTAAGTGTTCTTTTTTCATATTCTCCACTTGAGTGTTCAGTAAGAAGGTCCATCAATGGCGTAATGTTAGTTATCCACAGAATTTGGAAAATTTTCTTCGGGATCAATTTGGGTTTCTTCAACTTCTTTTGCTTGAGGTTACTGGTAAGCCAGTATTGATCGATTTTTGGCTTTTTATGATTCTTAGTTTTTATAGGACTATTTTCTTTGTTAGGATTCCTGCCAAAACAATTTTTCCTGTTTTTTCGAGTGGAATTTCCTACACCCTGATTTTTTATCGGTGCTCGATATATCTATTTGACTTGTGGGAAGACCAGTTAATGAGAGCGATCTATGCATTGTACCAGCTGGTTTGTTTTGAAGATTTTTTTCGAAAAAAAATACATCAATTTCGTTAGCAACTCTCAAACAATAATTTAGAGAATACATTTGGCAGCTAAATTTAGCTATAAAATAGAACCCCTAATAGGCACGTACCTTTTCATCATCGGATCAATTCTGGTAATAGAACTTACCAACTATTTAGGACCCTCAGGGTTAACGAAAAAAAATCTAATAACCACTCGTAAATTGTGTACGAACTCGTAAATGGGAGGAACCTGTAATGTGTAATGCAGTGAAATATTGCTTAATTAATTTAAATAAAAAATAAAGACATAGCAAGCAAATATTTTCATTTATTTATTTTCCTATTACAGCGGTTCAAAATGAGCGTCAGCCACGAAACACTGCCACTATACGCCCAGAGACGCTACGGGAGATGGAACATGGACGTGCACTGCGAGAAGCTGCTGTTGCCGTCGGCGTGTTTGGGTGAGTTTGGCTGTGCTATTGACATATTCGTTAACACCTTTTCCCAATTTCGCAGACCACCCGTTTTACTGTCACCGCCGTGTTACGGAACCGGACTCCTGCCACCACCAAGTAAGTTGTCGTTTTAGAGTCTATGCAGTAAATAATTAATTTCTATTCCACCCTCCGTTTTGTATACAGCTCTTTCAGGTTTGCCAACGGGTCGTCTACTGCACCACAACCACCTTGCTACATCAATGCAACTTGCTTCGAATTTGAATCATTCGAATAATTTCTCGGTTTTTAATAATAATTTGCAATGTACTAAGGAAAACGTGTATGCCGCAACATCAACCAATTCCAGCAGTAATAATTCGATAGATCCTAACTCTCCTCCACCAGATACAGGTAAGAATTTTCGATTCGTGAAAAACAGTTTCTACTGAATCTAATGAAAGGTTCAATATGAAATAAAATAAATAATATATAATACTTAAACAAGAGAGTAAGTTTCTGTCGGTCAAAGTCGACTCATATATACCCACACCTACTGGACCATATTGGATCCCCCATCTTGAATTTGGAAATTTCAACATCAAATTCGAAATCAGCGACCCCAAAAATCCCCATATATCCCCAATTAGGTTACATATTTTACAAAGCACGGTTTTCACTTATATGGGAGGTAGGCGTGGCAGTCGACCGATTCCGCCCAATATCAACTCGTTTTAGGACCCAAAAAGAGATAACTCCAAAGATTGGGCCCCTAGCTTTGTTCTAGCTTCTGCAATCGTGTTTACAAGAAAATAGAACGTACAGACTGTCAGACGGACAGATCAGCTTAGGAGGTGACTCTGATTAAGAATATATATAGTTTTCCATACTTATGTTACAAACATAAGACCAAAGTGAATATACCCATACCTCATGAGGTGTAGGGTATAAAAATATGAGCCGCACTATTCATCTAAAAAAAAGTCGCTCATATGCCTGTCTTTGGAAAGGCATATGAAAAAGATGGAAAAACCTAAATGACTTTTTGTTTTTATTGGGATCATTAGATATCTGTTTAGTAAGCATTTTTCGTAAGAAATGGAAAATGAAAAATTATTTTAAATTAAATTTTTGCAAATTATTTTGTCAATTTTCAAAACTTTATACATTTTGGACTTGGAGCAGATTTCATCTTCCAAACAATACCAAACACCTTAAAATCGGATCAAAAATAGATAAGCTAGGATCATCACAGTGACCAAAAGTTGCAATTTTAAGTATATAATTAAAAAATTCAATAAAACCCACTGATTAAATTCGACCAAAAATCAGCCGTTCATACACAGAAAAAAAAACGTCGGTAAAATTAACCGAAAAAAGTTGTTAACGTACAACTTTTCAAAATGTTAAAAAATTGTAATTTTTTAACCGAGCTGGTAGGTTGGATTACCGGAAAAAAATTGTTAAAATAAATCTTTAAAATTCGACATAAAATAGTTCAAATAATCGAAAAAGTTGATGTTGTTGTAAGTTCTTGCACCTCAATTATTTGTTATATGTGCATTTTTCACAAATTTATTGAAAAATTTACAACTTAATCGTGAAAAAAATGATGCAATAAATTTACCATCTCTCATCGGTTAAACGTACCGACATTGGAGGGTTGGATTTTTCGGTTAGATTTACCGACTATTTTGTTTGTGTGTATGATAGTTTTGGGATTAGTATTTTTGAAAAGGTAATTAAATTTCCTAGAAACAGCTGGGAAAACCTAGATGATTAATGTTTAGTAAGTATTTTTCCTAAGTGAAAAAAAATTTAAAATTTGAAAAATATTTAACTTTTTATCATATTTTTTTAAATAACTTGCTAAATTTTCGACAGGCTTTCAAAACTGTATACATTTTTATAGTCTCTACTTCAAAAATTCATTTTGAAAAAAGTTGATGTGATAGAAAAATTCGGCAAACGCAGAAAGCCATTATTTGTAGGTGCCAAACCAACGGTATAGATGGGAATGCCTGAACATTAAAAAAACATTTTTTTGTAGCACTGTGTAATTATGATTCTAAAAAAAATTATTCAAAAGTAATATTTTTACTTATTTTTTGTGGGTTAGGTCTTTTTTTATACATCATTTCAAGAAAAATATCTGATGATAGGGCTTTTTCTTTAGAAGTGAAATATTTATTACTTATGGACTCAGGACCCTACATTTCAACAAAAAGTATGATAGCACCCATTTTTTAATTTAGAAATTTAATATACATATATGTTTTGATATACGATATAATATTGAAATATTATTGAAAACATTATTTTGGGAACACTGCTCGGTGGGCATTTGGACGGTACATGTACCACTTTTTCGACAAAATTGTATGAAATATGTACTACTTATAGCATACAAATTATACCAAAAATCGTAAATTTTTTGGACCAAAATTCAATTGTATACCTTATAGTATTCAAAATATACCGAAAAGTCAGATTTTTTTGTGAATATACGAAACATTTTAAAATCTTCCACACGTATGTATCAAATTTGGCCAAAATGTCCACTGAGTGGTAAAAAAATCGGTAATATTAATGCTCTTAAGCCTAGTTCTCATTCTGTCATAATCAAGTTTATGATGCCATTGATTTTGAAATTAAACAAGAAATCGAGATAAAGATGATGCGATACTGGCGGAGGTTGATTTAGCATTAATTTTAATTTTCCATTTCAAACTTCATGCTAACACAATATTACAATTGAGAGTTGTGTGTACTTATTCTAAATATAAAAAAAGAGTATGGCCTAATTACAGTACGCAGTTCTATTCCAGTTATACAGTACAAAATGCAAATTACAAAATTGATTAGAGCCCGACCGCTTAATCGGCTTCGGTATCGGCTTCGGCCAAAAATGCACATTCGGCTTCGGTTTTTCCAAAAAATAGCCGAAGTTTCGGCCGAAGCTTTTCAAATTTTTTTCTTATTTTTGCGACACCGAAAACCATTGGAATTTCCAATGGGACATAAGAGGCCCACAAAACAAAAAATATGATTAAAATTTAACTTAGTAATCATCGAACATTGAGTGAATCTCGCCTCAAATTGCGTGGCACGGGGTTACAGCTGCCACAAATTACATCCTTGGACATTTTCTGGGTGGATTACTGAATTTTAAATATAGATTTGTTAGCTTAATATTCGTTAAAAGGAGTCCTGGTAAACTCTATGAAATTTCAAATATATGGGTAGGAGGCTCACGGAAAGAAATGTAGCCCAAATTGCTGCGCCAACATATAAGAAAAGTAGTTCTAGTGCTCAAATCCGGGACCGATTTTGGTAAAATTTTACATTTAAAGTTCAAAGCTTCACAGGTGGTATTTACCATCAACTAGAACATCATTTGCCCAGCACCTGATGGATTTGGGGAGTCCTTAAAAACAGCTACTTAGATGGAATTATTCTTTGAAGAATTCTCTACCATTTCTACTAAATTCCCATTATTTTATGCTTTACTCCAAATTTTAAAAATGATTTTTAAAAAATCTAATTTTTTTTACGGGATATATGGGATAATCTGAGGCTCCTGTTAGTTCTGACCTAGGAGGCCCAAATTTGTTTGTGAATTCTTTTGGTTACTTTTATTATTTGTTTAACCCATTCATGACGAGCGTGCCCATATGGTAACGCTGATAGCGCTCTACGGTATGTGCAATTAAAAAAATATTTGAACGAATATCACTAGTCCGTTTTTTGATGTTTATAAAGCATACTTTGATCTTTCTTTTGATATATAACTCTAAGCAATCGCTCGTCAGTAGCGATCGTGGCGGATAATTGAAAAGTAGTGTTTTTAAAAAGTGAGCAAAAACAGCGAAAAGTCACGACCTTTCCAGTAAGAATATTTTTCATTGCCATAAAAAGTTATATATTTTGAATATTTTTTTTTAACATTTGGGTAGAATATCAAAGTATTAGAAAACGTGTAAAATAAAATTATTTATAACTTCTGTGTTACCTTTTTATCATTTTGAATTTCGCTGTTACCATATGGGCACGCTCGTCACAACCCTAGCAAATTTAAATTTTCTTACTGAAAATGTTTGTATGAGCTTTTTTATGTAAAATGTAATATATTTTATTTGTATATTGATTTGAAAGTGTGTTTGTATACTTAATATAATTATTAAAAATTTTTTTTTTAATATTCAGATTTAAAATAATTTTTTGTACGTGTTTATATACATATTTGCGTACAAATTTGAGCATTTTTTTTAAAATGAAGTACATTTTATCTATATATTGGTTTGAAATATATTTTTTTTAGCTTCTTTCATATAAAGTTAAATATATTTTATCAATAAACTGTCTTTAAAGTGTGGTTATGTACTTGGTATGCTTATGAAAAATTAGCAGCACCTCTTAGGTTGATTTAGCCATATCCGTATGTCTGTCCGTTATTTTGATTGGTATGGGCTATTGAAGGAGCTAAATGAAAGCTAGGCGGTCCAAACATTGAAATTATCCTTTGGAGGTCCTAGAAGGAGATGGTAATGCAAATGGGCGAAATCGATCAACTGCCACAACATACAAGTGAAAGTCGAGTTTTGTAACAAATGTTACCCAATTTCACGGGAATTGTGGTAGGAAAATTCTCCGTAAGGAAAATTGTCCGCTTTGCGTCGATGGTGAGTGCCGAAAAAGCTATATGAGCAATACCCCGATCATGACATGACATCATGACGCATAGAAAATCCACGTCTAAGATGGCTAGGTCATTCCGGGCTGATGAACGTAAAAAAGTACTACTAAATGGAGCACATGTGAGTACCGTCGGTGGAATGAGTGGAAGATGGCGACCAGGTCTCAGATGGAAGGGTGTATGGTATATATAGGCTTACTTCGACCGGCTAAAACTTACTCAATTGTTTTTTAACAAATTTACATTACGATGAAGACATTTAGGCGAGCATAATTTTATCCGGCTGGACAAGATTATTAGGAGGAAGATGAAGGAGGTACTTCCTATGGTCTTCATCGTACACCTCTTTTACAGCCATGTAAATTGTGTATGTCAAATGATGACGAGGACCTTTCCAATTTCAGTTCATATGGAGATATTTCTTATGTTATTGAAAACCTAAGCAGTATTTTGGTGTAGGTGGAGATACATATTATATACAGTGGCGGACAGATAATTAGGGCCAGCCTTTTGTAGTAATTTTGAACGACTACCAAAATTTTAAGAATATCAACTTGATTACTATTGAAAAGGTCTATTGGACCCCATTCTATGATGACTACCAGGACACTTATCAAGAAAATCCTAGTTGAAAACTGACCTACTTTTCTAACTTTTTTCCTGGGGCCTATACAAATTTTTTTTTGATGCAAAAATGTGCGTTTTTTAAAAACAAATTACTTTGCTGAAGACATTTTTGTGATCAGAAATGCTCCTGAATTTATAGAATTTTTTTTAACAACATTTTTTTTTTAAAAAACTTTTAGATTTAAAAAAAATTGGTCGATAAAAATTTTTTTTACAAAATAAATCTTAAAACATTGCCAAACTTTCAAGAATTTAAAAAAAAAGTAGTTATAAACAATAATATCTTAAATTGGGTAATTTTGCTAGGGTTGTGACGAGTGTTACCATATGGTAACGGCCAGGGCTGGGCAAACGGTAAGCGGTCCAAAAAAAAAAAAGTTAGAAATTCGTTTTTAGGCCATTTCTAGGTATTCCTGAAAAAATCTTGAAAAAATTCCGAAAATTTCGCTCTCGTCATTAATGGGTTAAATAAAATTTGAGTTCCTTAAAAAACTAAATGTGTATTTATACACTCGAATTTAAATGAAAATACACGAAAAAAACAGTTTTTAATGGTTTTTTATTTAAGTATCGGCTTCGGCTTCGGTATAGGCCTTCAGCGTCGGCCGAAGTAATAGGCTGCCAATTGACCTTCAGCATCGGCTTCGGCCTGAAAATGCTTATCGGTCGGGCTCTAAAATTGATTCCAATGAAAATAAAACATACCTTGTAGCATATGGTAACGTGGCTATTCTGATTGAAACTCCAAGTTTATTTTATTTGGTGCGTTTAATGTATACCCCAAAAAATATAAAAAGCCTTTATTTTTTCCAATCAAGACGTTCACAAATGTTTGATGCTATTAGTGTCCGGCCGATTGTTCGGCTTCGGCTTCGGCAACATTTGGCCTAAAATTTCACATTCTGTCCATAATCGGCTTCGGCCAATATTAAGGCCGAAGCCGAATGTACGGCCGAATGTCAAAAATATGTAAAAGGTGAACAATTTCTATTTTTTTTAAATCAATCATGCTCTTGTTTAGACTCATATTTAAAAAAAACAGATGAGGTAGAGCATTTCTGTGGACGCCATCGTGTTTGGTATCAAAAAAATCTTTAAGGATCCATAGGTTTGCTTTATGGAGTACCACCTTATTTTTCACTATAACTTAGAGTTAAAATATAATCTAATAAATTTAATGGTACTAAAATAAACCATTCACATATTCAAAACAAACAATCGTAAAAATATGAGAAATAGCTTCTTTTAAAGACATATGTTGGCACTAAATGATGATGAAAGCATTTTTTTTTTTAAACTTTTTTACCTTTGATAAATTACTGAATTTTGTCAATTTAGCATTTTCTTGATCCTGAATTTCTCAGAAACCTGACGTGATAGAACGCCATCTTGTGCAGCGTTAAAATCTATAAGAATGCTACGTTTGGTTTATGGAGTATCAAAACGTTTTAATTTTGCACGATTGAGTTATTGATTAATTTAAATATTAATTTACTTAATGAATAAATTTTTTACATAATCATTCACTCACTAAGGGTTCATTAAGATTTAAACCATTTTCAATAAATGTTTTGAAAAAATGTTTTTATATTTTTTTCATTTTGTCTTTATATTGAGCTTTGGCTTTGGCTTCGGTTTTAACCCTATGGTAATAAAAAAGCGGAAGTTCGGCTTAGACTTCGGTCGAAAAAACCACCTTTGGTCGGACACTAGATGCTAAATCATTGTCCTTGAAAGAGTTAACCAAGAAGTAATGAATCAAAGCATTGCTCTAATACATTGCTATAAGTATTAAGAAATTGAAATGCTTGGACAATTTTTAGAATATTTGTACACACTTCACTTTAATTTTGCTCATATTCTTCCGCCGACTTTATTTATGAAAAACCAATTTTTATGAAAAGTGAAGTGATTTCGTTAAAGAGGGAGTGGTGAAGAGAGGCATTATAAATCGGAGTGAAAAACTCAAATTGAAGTGACAGCGACAGAACTGAACAGGACCCCCTTTTTGAAAATGTTCAACAATAAACAAATTAGCTTACAATTTTATGGTATCCCATTGTTTTCATACAAAATTCATTGGCAAAAAACTACAAAAACCCATCCCCTATAAAATTTAAAAATCTTACATTCGATAAATTCGTGGTTAGTGGACGATATTATAATTATGTATAAATGGAAAAAAGTGAGAAATAAAGTCGTAAATGCATAGACTATTGAGCGAGAGCCAGGTTGTTCTAATAAAACTTTGTGTTAGGGCTTTTTTAATTTCAAGAAATATGATGTTAAGGCTTTTCCAAAACCGTTAATAAAAACGTTGGTTTTCGATGTATGGCTCTAAAATTTTCGGTAGAGATGCAGGCTTAATCATAATCCATCAAAAACTCGATTTTGAAAAAAGTGAGTGTTGGGCCTTTACAAATTAGGACCACGATATGTTTTCTTAATTACGAACTTAAGTCATCAATAGAAGGGTTGTAAGTCTATTGTACGGTGCAAAACAATTTGTCCTATCTTTTCCCAAAAAAAAAATACGAAAAATAAAACAATGTTGGTCTAGTGGGTCCAATTCCAGTAAAACATAACTCTGTTCGACAGTACTTTTGTTAAATAATAACGTATGGTTATTTATTATGTACTTTGATACGCTAAATCCGAATATTATCATGAAATTTTTCCAGCACACTCCATTTCGTCGTAAACGATTAAAAAGCAGAAAATAAATTCCCTTTAAATTAATTTCCGCAATTTCGATTTAAAATTAAGGGTTTTTTGGCCACTTCAAAATCTGACATTAGGAACAAACCAGCCAAAAAACCCTTAATTTTAAATCGAAATTGCGGAAATTAATTGAAAGGGAATTTATTTTCCGCTTTTTAGCGAAAGTGTGAAATAGAGAGAAGTGGTTGGGTGCTTTAGTGAAAATGTCATACATTTTAAGGCCTAGCATGATTTTTTCCTAGCTATTTTTCATGAAGAAATAAAATTTAAATGTCACTCACGCTCACGCACGAACGTTATCACGACTGACTGCTCACGCTCACGCACGCTCACGCACGAATTTAAATTTGCAAGTGAAATTTCCCGCCGATCCTACAAAAACAGAGAAACAATAAACACTACACCTACACACCATCGTGAAATTCCGCTTCCGTCTCGGATTTTGCTCAAAAATTGTTCTTGAAAAGGCAAAGTGCGTTATAAATGATATACATTTTTATTTGTTTTTATGAAATTTTTCACCACAAACAAATCTTTTTTATTATAACCCTTATATTAACTTGCTTTGGGTGGACTATATATATATATATATATCCTCAAATCTGCGGCGAGCTTTTTCATACACTTCCACATGAGATAGAGAGCTGAAATTTGGAACACTGATAGAACTCCGGTGACAATGCATTCTTTTGGGGTCCATCAGAGGCGTAGGGGGCCGTGGGGGGGACTCAAACCCCTTTTTTTAAACATGGCATACCTTCCGATTCCTTCAAGCTACAATGATGAAATTTGGTAGGTGGGTTCTTATTGACAAAATGATTTTTTATAACCATTGGAAAAGGGGGTGTGGGGGCTAAGGGGAGCCAATTTAAAGTTCTAACTTTCGTATTTTTTAAGCTAAAATTTTTTACTTAGGTTAGCATTGGGGAAAAAGAGTAAAAATGGGGGAAAAAGAGTGAGAACAAAATTAAAAAAAAAGCAGAAAATAAAAAAGAGTAAAAAACAAGTTTTTTAAAATATGACCCTTTAACCGACTAAAAAGCAGAAAATAAATTTCCTTTAAATTATTTTCCGCAATTTCGATTTAGAATTAAGGGTTTTTGGCGACTTCAAAATCTGCAATGATATTAGGAACAAAGTAGCCAAAAACCCTTAATTTTAAATCGAAATTGCGGAAATTAATTTAAAGGAAATTTATGTTCTGCTTTTTAGTCGGTTAAAGGGCTATTTTTTTTTAGAACTTGGGAATACATATTTCGAATTCATAAAATTTTTGTACGATACGATATCTACAAATGTAATTTTTCAACACATGATTTTCGACTATTGATTTGATAAGAACTTCTAAACTCCTTTATAAGCTGCAAAATATTTTAAAAATTAAACAAAAAAATATAAATAAGAACCAAAGTAACAAAAAATTGACAAAACATTCAAATATTTCTAAGCGCGCGACCACATGCATAACGCATGCGATTCTTGTCGGATTTTCATCCTTTCTTTTCTTTCCTTTTGCACAAGCGAAAATATCGCAAAATACACAAGTAAATTCCCACGCACAGAAAGGGTTGAAACTAGGGTTGCCACATGCAAAATGATCTTCTTCTGAATTTTGAAAAAAAAAATATCTGGACTTTTCCGTTTTTAACTGGACATTCAAAGAAAATATCGGAAATTTTTTTTGTTTAAATGGCATACTTTTAATTTTAACAGCAAAACCTAAATCTTTCTTTCTCACAAAAAACCAAACATACGCGTAACAACAAATAGAACATGCAAAAGCAGTAGAAACTCTCCACACAAAACTCAAAGAATTTTCTAATATGTGCATTAGAGCTGTTCAAAAAATAAAAAAAATATCCCTATCTGTTTCGAAAGTGGCTTATATAATGTAAATACACCCGAAACTCTTAAGTTTGAAATTTCAAGCCGATCCGATAACGGCCACCCGGCCCGCAAAGTATGGGGGAGAAAAAAAAACACAAATTTTAAGTTCGTTTTAGATCAAGAAAAATACGACAAAAAAACCTAATTAACCGTTTTTGGCGGAATCCCTCCTAGAATTAATTAAAAAACATTTTCCTAAAAATTTAAAATTATAAAAAAAATAATTTAAATAAAAAAAAAAGCATTTTATAATAAAAAAAAATACAAAAGAAAACCAAAATTATTGGTTTTTCTCATAATTAATTCCTAAAAATTCTTTATAATAAAAAGGATTTTGAGGTATTTTGCCACATCATAACTTTTTGTGATCATCAGGTAGCACTGTTCAGCCAGATGTCACTGACTGCCATCGCTTCCATCCGGCAAAACAGCTGATAGGCATTGCGACAGTGATGCCACGAGAAGAGCAATAAATGTTATAATGCTCCAAAAAATCTCAAAATCTTTTTATTAAACTGCATTGTTAATAACAATTTATCAGAGCAACCAATAATTTTGTTTTTTTTCTTGTATTTTTAGTATTCTAAAAAGTTTTTTCAATTATTTATTTTTTTTTTTTAATTTTTAGGAAAATGTTTTTTAATTTATTTTAGGGGAGCTTCCGCCAAAAACGGCTAATTATGGTACGTATTTTTCTTGATCTAAAACGAACTTAAAATTTGTGTTTTTTTTTCTCCCCCATACAAGTGTTAGCCCGTTTTGGCCAACTTTGGGGCTTTTGCGGGCCGGGTTGCCGTTATCGGACCGGTCTGAAATTTCTAACTTAAGAATATTTTGTGTATTTGCATTATTTAAGCAACTTTCGAATCAGATCAGACAAATTTTTTTTGGACTTCTCTAATGTGTATGGCAAACGCTACCTATCCCAACTAAATAGCAAAAGCATGCGCACACAAAAATAGCTGCTGTGGTTTTTAAATGCTACTGCTTTTGTAAAATTGTAAATTGAATTTGTAATTTTTTTGTATTCTTCAAATACGCATATCTGTTGTCAAAAAAATGAAAAATTTTTTACTATTCTTAAAACCGGCATTGTATATACCAACACTCAAAAACTTGATGAACCGCTATTCAGCATCACACACAAGTAGCATTATCCCAAAGATTATTTGAATAATCTGCCAAATAGTTGAAAAACAACAACAACAAACGCAAACGCCAAAAAGTATGTAGCTCAATGAACTTACTGCAGCATTGTGTTTTATGAAGCAAATAAAAATTAAAAAACATGAAATTTGACCGTTTTGTTATGCAAGCAAAATTTAATTACATATAATGGTTAACTGAAGATATTGCAAATCCTTCTTTGTATTGTCTCAATATACTCTTTTCCGTAATATACATTCTATAATTGCACGTACAACATACGTACAATATGTACATTAGACCGGTTCAAAAACATAGGAACTGTCCGATTGGGCCGGTTTGTTTCTTTTGTATATAAAAATGACTTATGTGAAGTTTGGAGCCAATCGGATAAAGAAAAGTCGGCGCGGAATGCACTTCTTTTTCCCCATACAAAATTGAAAAACATTGGAAATAGTGCTCGGATTTTGATGACACTTTATATATTAGTGAATTTGGGGTCGCTGATCTCAAATATGAAGTCGGTTTGAATGTAACACTGTTGCTTTTGCCAATAATTGCAATTCAAATAGAAATTTTCTTTTTTTTTTAAATTGCCTGATAGCTGAATGCAAGCTTTGATTTTAATATTTCTTTAATAGATCTGACATATCTTATTCCATATGTTTTAACCGATTCCAAAAAAATTGTATAGTTTTCACATAAAGGCTCTTTTAGTTATTGTACCTTTGAATTTTTTAAATTTCTTCTGTCTAAACATAAAATTTGTATCAAAAATTTATACTTTGACTTTATTTTGAAAAATAATAATGAAAATATTATATGCATTTACTGAAGGAGCCTTTATGAAAAAAACTATACAACTTTTTTGGAATAGGTTACAACATATGGAATAAGCCACGCCATATCTATTAAAGAAAAAAAAGAATGTTAAAATCAAAGCTTGCTTTCAGCTACCAAGCAATTTTAAAAAATAAGAAAATTTCGATTTGAATTGCAATTATTGGCAAAAGTAATAGTGTTACATTCAAACCGACTTCATATTTGAGACCAGCGACCCCAAATTCACTAATATATAAAGTGTCATCAAAATCCGAGCACTATTTCCAATGTTTTTCAATTTTGTATGGGGAAAAAGAAGTGCATTCCGCGCCGACTTTTCTTTATCCGATTGGCTCCAAACTTCACATAAATCGTTTTTATACAATAATATTTTCTTATTATCAGATGCAAAAAAACCCCTTCAGCGCATAGAAATTGTAAATCGCATCAAACTACGCACCAAGAACCAAAACAACAAAAAAATATGTGGAATGTATATAAAAACACAAATGCCAAAAATCTTAATTTTTACATGTATATCAAAAGTTTTATTTTCAAAATATCTTCTGAGTGTCAGCTAAGAAGATAAAAGGCGATACAACATATTTTGTTTTTGTAAATTTTCTACCTATCGTCCAGAAGTCCAAAGAAAGTGACTTCTTGGTGATAGGCGATGAATGGCTCTTCCAAATGTTTGCAGGGTAATAACATGCAATTAAATTTATTTAACAACATCATTCCCACAACTCCTATCAAATATAAATTCTGAAAATATTAAAGCCGTAATAGAATTACTAAAATCATGCAATATTTACTTTCACATTTAAATTAAATTTAACAAAAGAGTCCTAAGACTATAGTGGTTAGTTGCCTAGTCTTAAGCTTGTTTATATAATTTATTATATGAATAAACTGTTAAATAATGAAAATAATAATAATTTTTTTCAGGTTTAGAAAAAAGTCAAGCTGGTGGAAGCGTTTCCTCAATTAGTTCATCCAGTCCGATACCTGATAACGATATTGATGGTATGATTATACACTTATACTAATGTATGCCAGACATGGGCAAATCAATCATAATAATGTTCAATTTTAATTACTTGTATTTACCTAATAACTGACTATTATTTACGTTGAGTTTATAACAACTACAATCACTTGTGTTTATACTTGTATAATTTTCAATTACAAACACATTTAATTGAAATCAATATGGTTGAAAAGTTATTCAGAAAGACCTGAAAACAAATATTTTTGGGTCCTCAATCGATTCCTACCTTTTGGACCATTTGAAACTTACTCACTTGTTATTTTATCTTGTAGATCTCTTATGCAAGTGCCGATATGACATTTTCTTGTTATATTTAATATTTTTAATAACACTGCTGATCACGAATATGCAATCAGTTTTTTCGGGTAACCTCTCTTTGTTGGAAATGTCCTTTTAAACTTTTATCCTTTATAAACCAAAAAGTTTCTATACGAAAAATTAAAAAAAATATATATGTTTAAGGCCAAAGTATGCACCAACAAATTACAAAATTTCATCTTAATAGCTTCATTGTTAAAAGTTTCTATTGAAAAAAATAATGATTTCAGATTTTCGAAAATACAAGGATAGAACTTTTGTCAAGTGCTATATTCACATGATTTCTTTTGTAATGGTACATAAATGATGTCTCTGTTTGACTTAATCTGGACTTTTGGAATTATGGAATTTTTATACTAAAGGATACAGATTTAAAAGGACATTTATTACCAAAGTATAGGTTCCCCGAAAAATGACCCGATGAAGATACTAGCAAAAAGGTACAAAACGTCGGGGGTTTTTGAAAACCTCCAAATTTTTGTACAACGTAACTTCGAAAATAATCATACAAAATATTGCTTTTTGGTTTGAAAAAAAATTCAATTTATAGATTTAGATCAAAACTAGAAATTGGGTCAGTGTATGATGACTAGAGCCGGAAAAATCAGCTCGCTCTGGCTTCATGCTTGTTTTGCTTATTTTACCGATTTTTTTACGTGCTTGCTTGTTTTCGATTTTTTTTTTAAGTGGTTTTTATACATTTTATTTATTTTACCAATATTTTTATAAGATTCCCTTGAAAAAATCCAGATACAAAGAAAATATTAAATTTAGTACGGAATTCAATCAAAGAGAAAAAAGTATTTAGGGAAGTTTGTATGACAATTGCTGGGTGCACTTACTTTAAGATTATACGTCAATTAAATATTGTATGAAAATTACACTATGCGACAAAGGTTAGGTTAGGGTGGCGGCTCGCATAGACCACAATGGCTCCATAGCAATACCACAAAGCTCTCTTATCCATAGCAATAACACAAAGCTCTCTTATCCTTTACGTGAAGATTGTAGACCGTCTCCCATGGTCTGCATCTAGCCCGAACGTACCGGACTTTATTTTCGAAAGTTTTAGACTTTTAAGTTCAGTGGTTGCGACTTCTGCTAGCGTATTGAACGTTGCTCTACCAAGAATCTTCCATCTGCTTCTGGTTAAAGCCGGACAGTTGCAGAGTAAGTGTTCCAGAGTTTCCTCCTCATCAGGCTCATTGCAGTTGCGGCACCAATCTATGGCTATAAGCCCCATGTAGTTATTCCAATTGTGAGTCTACATTCCATCCGAGTTAGAGACAGAATGGCGTTAGACTTCGCCCTGTCGTACGAGGGCCAGAAGGTTTTTGTAGTCTTGCTATGAGTAATAGATGGTTACCAGCTGCTAAAATATCGTAATTATCCTGTTTGTTGTAGAAGAATTTTATTGGAGAATTAATACATAAAGGTTCTGTTTCAAGTAAGACGCCCTGTTTAGCCATATCGTCTGCCTTTTTATTGCCTTCTATATCGCAATGCCCTGGGACCCACCAGAGCTGTTTATAGTTTTTCGTAGATAAATCTATTACTGTATTGTAGCATTTCTTCACCGTTTTTGATTTGACGGTTACACTTTCAAAGGCTTTGAGCGCTGCCTGACTATCCACATAAAAATGTATAAAATGTAAGGCAGTTTCCAAAGCCCTTTCCGCAGCTTTCTGTATGCCAGTAACTTCTGCTTGAAAGATACTACATTCTAGAGGTAGCCTGAAGGATTTTTTTACATTTATGTCGGATATATTAAAACCTGCACCGACACCGCGGTCCTGCTTCGAGCCGTCCGTGTATATGTTAAAACACTCGGAGGGATCACCTGTTCACCTGTTCTTTCCGACCAATATTCTCTTGATGGGTATTTTATTGAGGGGGCTTTGTGGTAATTCCCGTGATATTACTAACGTGATATTATGCCCATGCGACATACATCGAAAGCAATTTGCTTCTTTTAAACGTAGAGCTGTTTTAGAAACTACTCCTCTTGCAAAAATATCTATAGGTAGGATAATATTTAGTGACTCTGTAGATGTTGTGCTCAAAGCTCCTGTAATACCTAAACAAAGATGTCTCTGGATTTTCGCCATCATCCCTTTGGTTTTTCGTTATCGAGAGCTCAACAGTCTAAAACCCCGTATAGTAGTATGGGTCTTACTACAGAGGTATAAACCCAATGTGTCACTTTAGACTCCAGGCCCAATATTTTTTCAAACATATTCTTGCAGGCATAATAGCAGTTGTTTGTCTTCTTAACGCGCTCTTATATATTGGGCTTCCACGACAGTTTCCTATCTAGTATGACACCTACAAATTTAGCTTTTTATTTTGTGTTTACTAGTAAAGAGTACTATTTCTGTTTTTGTAGGGTTTATACTTATATTAAGTAATTTCTGAAAGCCCACCTACCCATTACTGCGAGAGCTCCTTCCAAAAGTTCACTCATAACATCAAGATATTATAATTACATATGCCACCCGTTATGCCTTTGTTTTGAAGAGTGTGAAGTTTTTGATCCATTGCCAGAATCCATAGTAAAGGCGAGAGTACACCTCCCTATGGGGTTCCACTCGTTGCATACTTTATGGATTGTCCGTGTCTTCATTCTGCTTTAAATGTTCGGCTCATAAGCATGTTCTATATCCTTCTTCTCAGATAGCTATTTACTGATTCATTTCTAGAGCGCACATCAGGGACGTCCCCAGGGGTTTAGTGTGTTTAGTGTGTTCTAAACCCCCCCCCCCCCCCGAAATCTATGAAGTAATAGCAAAATGTATTCAATTGTTTTGAAATTTAACAGAATTTAAGTGAAACTTCCGTATCTATATAATTCCGTATATTGATAATTTATTTTATTAAAAACTGTCGTGTACCAAAAACTATACAAATTTCAGTTCTAGCATTCGATATTAAGCTTCGAATATCACGGTTTACATTTACATCAAAGTGAAACACCTTGTGAAAGTTTATAATTATTCGAAATTTTCTGTGAATCAAATGAAAGTGTTTTTCAAATGAAATCTGGGAATGTAGGGGGTTTGGGGGGACTTTTGGGGGCTTTAAGGTGTCGAACTCCACCGAAATATATGAACACAATACATCGATTTTAGAATGAAGCCTTTACTGCAAAATTTTTTTTATTAACTTCTTTATTTATTACATTTAATTATTTAATTATAATATAATTATAATAATTAAAGTGAGTCTTAGCTGCCAGAGCTTTCAACTCGATTGTCATTTAATACGTGTTTAAATAACAAGGATAGGACTAGTTTAATGGTTGTAAAAAAAACTAAAAATGATTTTAGTTAAATAAAATGTGGTTTTTGAAGGTTACATATTTTTAAGAATTGTTCTATTGTCAATATTTTTTGTGAGGAGGTGTTTTTGAAAAGTAGACTAGGTGTAACTGATGCAAAAATATTTGTTCTGATTATATTGAATTGTGTGCACTCATCTAGTATATGCTCTACGGATATTTGGCTGCCGCAATAAGTACATCTTGGAGGCTGCTGCCCTCGCAGTAGATGTTCGTGCGTAAGCTTTGTATGTCCTAAACGAAGTCGGACGAAGATACGTGTTTGTTGACGTGAGGAACTGGTTGGGTATGATGGTTTAGTTCCTCTCTCGCTTGTAGTCTTGTAACGGTGGTTATAGTTCGACCAATCTGACTCATTTTGCGTTGTTAGATTTTCATTTATGACATTTATGATGTCTTTGTTCTCAGCTGTTTGAAAGGCGAATACTGGAGATTTGCTTGCTTGTGATGCTGCTCTATCAGCACACTCGTTTCCTTGTATTCCACCGAGAACCCACATTATTTTAATTTGCATCAACCGTCGATTTGCTATCTGTACATATCACAAATTTCCCTTTGTTTTTTGTGCATATTCTGCATCCATTTGTATAGCTTCTGCAGTGTAGACTGAACAGTGTGAAGCAAACAATCCTGTGGAAATTATTGCGCCGTTTTTATCGACTACGCTATAGGATGCGTTTTGTTTGGACTTTGACCCGTCAGTGAAAAGCAGCGTCCAATTTTTTTTAGTGAAAGTGTTTGCATGTTCTAGAAAATGTTTCTGATAGACGGTTTTGTTGGTAGATTCCTTTCTATACCCTTGTAAGCACAATTCGAATGACGAATCTTTTAGGCACCATGGGGGTTATTTTTTTGTGCTAAGAGGACCGATTTCAAAGATTTAGCAAATTCGATGCAACGATGTATTGTCGATCTTAACTTGCAGGTGCGCTTTTGCTTTATGGCGTCAGATACGTCTTTGTGCAGGATGGCGTTGTTGCAATCAACCAATTTCGGAAAAAGCTTGAATGTGATGCATCTCAGCCTTCCAGGTATTGTTGGTAGGCCGGACTCAGCAATGATATTTTTGATAGTGGATGTGGGAAACCCACTTATGCTTTGTCGAATTGCTGCATGGTAGGGGGCGTAGAGCTGCTTCAAATTGCTAGCATAATCAATTTTTAAGAGAACGAGAGATCTAGTTACATTTTTGAGGGTTGCGATATGGATTGAACTATTTTTGGAAGCTAGGTATTTTATTATGTTTAGCCTTAATTCCTTAATTCTAGACAATGTTGCTTAAAATTAAACTTATTATCAAATGTAACACCAAGAATTTTTAAGTGGTTAACAGATTCAATATTAATATTATTATAGTTAAGCCTAAAGATTTTACAGTTTTTCTTTTTACAAATATGAAGTAATTTACATTTTTCAATCGAGAGATTTAAGCCTGACAGTTTGCCCCATTCTTTAATATCATTTAGAATTTGGGCGAATATAGTTTTAACAGTAATGTTATCAGTAGTTCGTGAAAATATTATTGCATCATCCGCATAGATGGAATGCTCAACTTTTTTGTATTTAGAAATAATTTTACTGAGAGGGACAAATGCAATAAGGAACGCGACCTGATTAGAACTAACTAGTTTGTTTTTTGTGACAAACCACATTAATCTTTTTGCTATTATTTTTTCAAAAACTTTTCCTTTGCAAGGAAGAAGCGATATTGGGCGGTACAGTCCGATTTCTGTGGCGGATTTGTTGGGTTCTGCTATAGGTACAATTGCAGCGGTTCGCCCGTTTTGAGGGAAAATGCTTTTATTAATACAGCAAGCAGTATTTCATTAGCAGTTTCAGATAAGTTTTTTAACATCGTGTCGCGGTTATAAATTCGCGGCACAGTTGTTGTTGTTTTGGTTGTTTTGTTTGTTTTGTTTTTATGATTCCCTTTTGTTCGGGGCGACGGGCGAACAAAATCGGAGGAACAAAATCACACACGCACTAACTTAATTTGTAAGCAAAACAAATTCGCCACTCGCGGGTGAAATGCGGCCGGACAGAGAATTGACAATTACTTTTTTGAGCGTCAAGATCTTTCCATCTCTTTGGTTACGGCTTCAGTTTCCAGCGTTGTAGACGGTATTGCCAGGCGCGAAACTATACGGACGGTACACAGAAAAAAAAAGATAGGTTAATCTAACCAAAAAACATTGTAAAAAATAATTTTTTATTTTATATGGAAAACACAAACAACAACTACAATTGTTGTGGTTAATCTAATCGACAAAAAATTTTTAAATGATTTGCCAGCATGGTCGTATTTCGGCATATGAATCGCAATGTCATCGCTCGATGCAGAAATGCAACCATGCCGCAAATATTTCATAATTCTGAAACAGCATGACATTTAATACAAGAGAGAAAAATTATTATATATGGCTGTCTCGTATACGCTCTCAAAGGAACAAGTGCTGCATAATATATGAATAATTTATATTCGACACTTGACTCATGAAGTACTTGGTTCCATTAGTATGCGATACTATTATTGGTATTTTAGGGAAGTTTGTATGAAAATGGTTGGGTCGTAATAATAAAAACGTCTTAGAGCAATTGCTACGTGCATTTACTTTACTCAGAGATTTTACTTCAAATCAAAATTGAATGAAAATTATCGTAAAAGTGTTAAGTATTCACAAGAAAGTATCCGGTTGTATCGAATACAAAAAAATCGAATTTTGGCGTCGAATTTGTTTACATTTTACATTTTTGATATTTCGAAAACCATTTTTAAAATCAAATTATGACTATGTTATAATTAATTATAAACAAATATTGTGATTTTAAGATTTTAAAAATTGTGCAGAATGTTTTTTCCCGGGAAAACATTAATTTCAATATTACAATATAATTGTAAACTTAATGAAATATTAAAATATTGCGTTTTGTGGAAGCGCGTTAGTTCTAAGTAATGAATATTATATATATTCGCAGTAGAAATGATGTTGCCCGACAAATTTGTGTACGAAATGTAAATTATCTCGTTTTTAAAGTCTTGGGCTTACATTAAATTAATTTAAGCTTCATAAATATATTTCAATACAACACATCTACAGAAATACCAAACACATCAGCTATCTTTTTTTTGCATTCTTTTTCTAATATGTATCTATTTATTTTTTCGCTCTATTGGATAATTGCTTTCTCTGTCTTCCATAAAGTAATATACGAACAATTTTTAATTGTACGCCAACAAATTTTCACTGTACGCGAACAACTTTGAGTCGGTTCCATTTACAATGTTTCTTGGTTGCTTCATTTTTAATCGTCTTTTTTGGTTAGATTTACCTACTTTTTTTTTTGTGTGTACGAGGATAGGAAAATGTCAAAAATTAGACTAAAGCTTTTTGTACTCTTTGAACCTGCTTGAGGGAGGGGAGTTTGAAAACATTGATGCTTTCGCCTATACACACATGAGTGCCGCCAAATTTGTATATTCATTTTGGTGGGTGCGGGGGGATATATGTAAATTTACCAAACACACTCTAGAAAAATCCGAAGAGATTTTTCACATATAGGTGTGGGTAAAGCCCCAACCGCGAATACTGGCTTCTGCGTTAAGTCGCGCCTATGTGTGGGGGGAGAGCAGAAAATGGAAAGTGAGCGTCATAGGCGCTTACATATTCTGATTCTTGTAGTTCTTTTTGGACAGGAAAAGGAGAGTGCGCGAATCTTTAGGAGTGACCTGCGATTTTAAATATAATTTTTAAAAATTAAATTTGATTTGTTTTTTTGCCCAGTGGTTTTTTTTTTGGTTTTGATTCTTTAATTTTGTAATTTTGTTTCTTTGTGGAGCCGAGTCTGGAGACAATTTTCAAAGGGAGTATTTTTCCGCGCTGGTGCATTTTGCCAGCTGGTGTTTTAGTTTTTTATTGTGGCAGTCGGTCCTTTAGTTTTGTGAAAAATTAATAAAATTTGTCAGGTCGTGTTCGGTGAAATTTTGATATTTGGTGAAGTGTTTTCCGTTCCAAAATTGTAGTTGTGTTTTTGGGATTTTGTTTCTGGTCCCGCAAATCAATTGCGGTTAAATAAATAGAATTTTTGGTATATAAATAATTTCTTTTGGGTATTTGTCGTTTTGTGTCTATTTTAAAAGGGTTTGTGTTCGGTATTATTTTCTTTGTGTCGGGAAAATTTACGTTTTTTTTTTTTATATATATATATATATTGCGGCAGGTTCGGTGTAGGTTTTTAAAAAGTTTAGTTATCGAGTTTTCACGCGTTCGTGTTGTTCATTTTGTTCGTTCGGCCGGGGATACCATACCGCGAGGGTCGGCCCCAATCCCACGCGTCGCGATTGAGCTACCGGGAAATTAGGGATTTTAATTATCGCGTTGAGATTTTAGGTTTTAGAGTTTTTTTTTAAAAGTTTAGTTAAAAATTGCGCGATAATCGGATAGGATATCCGGTCAAAACCTGGTGTTTTTCCTGTGGCATTACTGAGCGCAATTTCAAGTTCAATATTCGTTATATTTAGTTCTAATTGATTCGCTGCTACTGAAAGTCTGCCAGGTCTGTACTGAAACATAAAGGCTCAATTAGTCCAGACATAAAATCGTAAAATCGCTGCGCAGCAAACAGCTGACTGAAGCTGCCTTACCCGAACTCCATACAAACGATTACTCGAGCGTCTGCAAACGTAACCGTAAACGCATAAACCTGCGCCGATTAGATTTTTTTACGAAAGTGTGTTGCCACTGTGCTACAATTTTACTCAAAAAAAACTTTTCAAATTGTTAAAATTATTTAGAAAAACAAAAATAGAATCAAAATTTGTCGCAATTAAAACTATTCTGCATAAACAATTTGTTGAATATTACAAAATGCAACCCGAAAAAAGTTAAATGTAGGAATTCTTCTTCTGCGGATAGAGATATCAGGCAACAGTGTTGGTAAAGTTTTGCTGACAAAGTGGGTTTCCACTAGGGATGTCAATTTTCGAGACCTTTGCCAATCCCGGGATTTTCGGGATTGAAAAATGCAATCCCGGGATCCCGGGATTAGTTCCGGGATTTGGATTTTTTTCAATTCAACCAAAATTCAGTAAATAAATGTTATATTAAATCGGATTGAATTGCTTTTAATATACATATGCTATAATATTTTGGAAATTGCGCAAATAATCTAACAATATTCAAGGTTTTTATTGGATTTTTTTAAATTGAATTTATCACACCTATGATTTGGAATATTAGAAAAAAGTTTGAATAACTTTAAAATATGTAGAATAAAATACTAATTGGAATCGATTTGGTCTTTGGAATCTCCGGTCAGAATAAGATCATTTTAAAAATGTGTCGTTTGATCCACATTTCTCGAACCACTCTTGACCTGAACATTTTGTAGAACATTTTAATATACGGAATTGGAATTTGTATTTCATGTCCCGAACGATGTTCAATGTATTTTTTGATCCGATTTCCATTTAAACAAAATGGATTTGAGTGCTTTATAGTCTACTAATTTGCAAACAGTTTGGAACTATTTTTTGCTTAAATTTGTTGACATAATGAAAATATGCCTAAATTGCCTTCACGCATTGGTTTGTCATAATATGACACTTCGGGGTTTTAAAAAAAAAGAAAACGCTTTTAAATACGCACTAATATCATGCATTTTTACAAAAAAAATCATAAACGATTTTTTTTCAATTTGAATTTAAAAGATTTTTTTATATTTCAAATAAAATTCTTTCTTTCCGTAATTTAAAGAAAATTACATTTTAAATTTTCAAATTTTTTTTGCACTAATATCGAATTTTTTTTGATAATTAACAAAATATTTTCTATTATTAGTAAATCTTTAAGTATCATACTATAACAAACCATGGTATCAAAAAAAAGAAAATTTCACAAGCAATAATTCTATTTCAAAATAAGCTAATGTTAATCTGGTGAAATTAGGAGAACAAAAAATATTAACTCAAACTTTAGGTCATAAAATAGAGAAGATTCCACTTTGAAACACAACTGTTGTGTCAAAAAAACGAATGTAAATTAGAACTAAACACAGTAAAAAAGGAAATTTTATTACCTTTCCAATGTGCCCAAGAAAAATCTTATATCTTATATGGTTGAGAAGTTATTCACAAAAACCTGAAAACAAAAGTTGTCTGATTTTTAAAATGAAAGGGGTGGCGAATTCGCCATAAGTGCACATAACATTTTCTTCATATTTTTTGGTCCCCAATCGATTCCTACCTTTTGGCCAATCTCGACTGTTACACCCTGTATAATACATTTAGATTCTGTTAAATAATCTATGGCGTTTAGCGCGCCATCCAAACTTCGTAGGCGTGGGTTCGAATCCCGGTCTCGAATTTGAGAAAATAAAAAGTTAACTAAATATAAATAAATAAAATAATTGCAAACCAAAAAAAAAAAATTTTTAATTTTGAAAAAATGTTTTAAAACATGTGTTTTTAAAATTGAACAAATCTGTACAATGCTCTGTTTATAAAACAAAATCGTTCAATTTTAAAACATTTTCCTCTCAGTGTACCAAAAATCTCAAGAGATTTGATAATTTATCTTATATAATTAAGCCACTCTGAATACGATAGTTTTTCTCCAGCACGTCAACGATTTTTTATTATTTATTTAATTTTTTTTATTTTAAAAAATACCATTTTTTATAGAAAATATATTTTGATGCAAAAAGTTGGTCCTAACCAACCTAATAGTGATTACAATTTTGCAAAAACATGTTTCAAATATTTTTAATGATTTTTTGAATATTGACAAAACTGTAAATTTTTACAGATTTTCGTCAATTTTGTTCCTAAAAAAATTTTACAAAAGGTGCCACTTTTAACATCAAATAAAAATCTATATGTTATATGAAAAAATTTATTAAAAAAAACGGCGATTAAAAGAAATTATGTGCTGGAGAAAAACTGAGGACGCCATCAAGTTCACCGTGCAGGCCCGCCGCACAATAGTTTTTTTTGGGATTTTTTTAAGTTTATAAAATATGTAATATAAATATGCTGTTTTAAAAATGAAGTCACAGCTTTTAAAACATTTTGATTTTGGAAGAAAAAAATTATTTTTATCGGTGCAGAAGAAATTTAGAAAAAAATTAACAAAAACAAACATTTGATTATGTATTAAACGCAAGAAATATAATCGACTTGGAGTTTCAATCAGAATCCATGTGCTGGTGAAATCTTAAAAATTTTTTTTTTAAATGTTTTTCATAATTTTATTATAATAATTTATTATAATAATATGTTTTGTCGGTTTAATCGGTTGTGCGAATAAAAATCTGCTCTCATAAAATCAATTTTTTTATATCGGAAGTTCTACTCTAAAAATATTGAAACAGCCCCGAGGCTTCGTGCGATAGTACAGTGACGCGTTTGCATAGGGCTCGCGATCACTTGCTTGGACACTTTTGTGAAATTTAAAAACAAAACGAAAATTTTTGCCAAATAAAATCACAATTCGAATTTGATTCATCAACAAAAACTTTATCCAGCGCAACATATCTGCTAAAACATTACACATTCTTTATAAACAAAATATTATCAGCTGATCCACTGACAGCAAAGTCAACATAGCGTTGACGTTAAAATTTCCCTCGGAAAAAAATATCCCAAAAAACATCTGCAGCGATCAGCGAGTACACAAACCGCATCTATATACAAACCGCGCCCTCTATGCGTCGCTTTTCTAATTAGGGTGGCCAGAACCTTAAAAACGCGAAATTAGTACCAGTGTGACCGCTCGTCATGCAACGTACCCCTCCGTCATCAGTAGACAGTGGACGAAATGCTACAGCTCATCAGCAGCTGCAACTACAACAACAACTTTTTCAACCCCTGCAGCAAAAGCTTCCACAGCAAGACGGTGCGCAGCAGCAGCTTCCGCAACAACAACAACAACTTATCCTCGCCAGATATACAGTGGAGTTCCCATAGGGATACTGCACACGCAAACACAGGTAACTCTGTATCCTCAACTTCTTTGGTTGATACCCCTAGCAAATATATTGAAATCCCCGTAGGCCTTACCCCCATTCCTGACTCAAGTGAGACGAATAGCGGATTTTCTGAAATCACTAATCGCATAACAAAGGTCGCTACTCGCTCCATTATTACAGGTCAAAAGAGCAAAATGCCGACAGTGCAGACAGGAATCGACATTTACTTCGCAAAGCGAGTACTATCGTCCCCCTCTAATGGGAATAGGCATCCCGCAAAAATTCAAAAAACGAATCCCGTTAAACCATCTCTCGAGCTTGGGCAAAATCGATATGCGATTCTTGATGAAGAAAATGATTCGGATCCCAAGCCGAAATCGCAAAAACCCCCACCTATCTACCTGCATGAGTGAAACTCTAATTCGCTCATCAAAGATATAACTCAAAATATTGGTCCTAATAATTTCCACGTGATTTCTATTCTCAGGGGACAAGTACACGAAACAAAAATCCAAATTTAAAGCGAATCCAATTATAGAAAAATTGTCAATCTCTTTGATAAACTCAAAAAGAGCTACTACACCTACCAGCTCAAAGTTCCAAAGGCCTCTCAGTCGTACTGAAAGGTATCGAGCCTTTCGTAGAATGCGACGAAATCAAAACTGCACTAAGCGATGAAGGATTCCAAATAAAGTCCGTATTCAATATCCAAAATCAAAAAAAAATCCCACAACAATTTTTTCGTGGGGAACTAGAGTTCGACTCAAAATTGCTTAAAAAGGGTGAACCTCACCCGATATACTCTCTCAGATATCTGCTACATCGCAAAATTACAATTGAAGTGCCCCACAAGCGCAGTGGACCGATTCAGTGTCATAACTGCCAAGAATACGGCCACACAAAGTCTTACTGCACTCTTCCCAGCGTGTGCGTAATTTGTGGAGACCTGCACGAAACAGGTTCGTGCACAAAAACAAAAGAGGATTCCACTATTAAAAAATGTAGTAATTGCGGTGGCAATCACACTTCTAACTATAGAGGCTGTGCAGTCTATCAAAGCTTCATAAAAAAGACGGAAAATGTGACGCAAAAACATGAAACATGGAAACCCAAAAATTTCCTCCGCTATCCGCTGCACAATCCTTCGCAAACCCACTTACAAAACAAGGTGTTTCCTACGTCAGTGCCCTAAAAAGCGGTCACTCTGCCACTGTGCACGCGCAACCTGCTACTCCTAGTAGTAGCCTTGAACAAACTCTACAAATATTCATGCAAAATATGTCTCAATGTATGTCTGGTATGCAAAATATGATGCAAGAAATGATAAAGAATCAAAGTCTTTTACTACAACATCTCATGTCTAAGCCATGAATGGTTTAAAAATATCATTCTGGAATGCAAACGGCCTGTGTCATCACAAACTAGAACTTCTCGAGTTCTTGAAAGAGTCCAGCATAGACGTTATGCTAATTTCTGAAACACACTTCACTGAAAAACACTTTTTCAATTTACCAGGATACAGACTCTATGACACAAAGCATCCAAGCGGAAACGCTAGAGGTGGAACCGCCATTCTCATTAAAAGTCGTATAAAACATTTCTCTCGATGAATACTTAAAAAGCCTAACATTAACAGCTATATACTGCCCGCCCAGACACAAAATATCTGAGCAACAATTCCAGACTTTTTTCCATTCTCTTGGACAAAAGTATTTCGTTGCCGGCGATTTCAACGCCAAACATACATATTGGGGTTCTCGCCTTATATCGCCAAAGGGCAGGCTCCTGTTGAACACTGTCAACAGACTCGGTCTTTACGTGATCTCTTCTGGCACGCCAACTTACTGGCCAACTGACAGTCGCAAAACCCCCGATGTCATTGACTTCGCAGTCTTCAAAACTGTAAAAAGGAGCCAATTGTTTATTGAATCCTCTCTAGATCTCTCATCATACCATACGCCTACTATTATCACAATAAAGTATGCGCCAAGTTCTGAGGCTAATCCACCAGATAAGCTGACCAGTAAACTCACAAACTGGCTCAAATATCGAAAGTATATAAGCTCCCACATTATCCCTAATGTGTCACTAAAAACGAAAGTTGAAATACACACAGCTGTTAGTAATTTCACACTCTTGCTTTCCCAAGCAGCTGCAGCGGCCACTCCCGCCCAAATCCCAAAAAGCTATGCAAAGTGTACTCCAAAGGACATAGAGCAGTTAATAAAAAATAAAAGGAAAATACGTCGCGATTGGCAAAACTACTATCGCGCTATATTTATCGAAAACTTTATTTAAACTAAAATCCAAAAATCCCAATTCACCAACTGGACTTCGAAAAAAATCGATGTCCAGCAACAACTTGGCTCAGGTTCGGGACGCCACAACAAAAATTGAAAGGGAAAGGGGAAACCAGGACCACAAAACCGACGGAGACCAACTCCACTGTTAACATCTCGAAACACCAGTGGCCGACTTGCCACAACTTGACACACTCTATTAACATTTTTTTTCTTCCTTTTATATCCTTCGAATAAACTAAATGGCCGACTGCCACAGATAAAAACTCCAAAAACACTATTGCCATCCGCTGGTGGAAATAACACCAGCGCGGAAAAATACTCAGTTCCAAAATATCTCCTGCCTCAGCTCCACGATCCAACGAAGGTCCACAGCAACCAAAAAAACACAATTTAAGAATCAAAATTAAAAATTAAAAACCACAAGAATCAAAATTAAAACCACAATTAAAACCACACTACTCGAAAATTTAAATAAAAAAAGAAAACGCCAGTCCACTAATTCTGTTCGCACTCTTTTCCCTGCCTAAAAAGAACTAAAAGAATCTTGTCTATATGAACGCATATATGGCGCTCACTTTCCATTTCTCTAACATCTTCCCCCCCCCCTCCCACACATGAGCGCGATCTACGCAGAAGCCAGTAATCGCAGTCGGGGCTTTACCCAAACCTATATGTGTAAGATCTTCTCAGATTTTTCTAGAGTGTGTTTGGCAAATTTACATATACACCCCCGCACCCACCAAAATACTCATTTTGGCGGCACTCATAGGAGAAAGCATAAATGTCGACAGATTCCCCTCCCTCAAACAGGTTCAAAGAGTACAAAAAGCTTTAGTCTAGTTTTTTTTCATATTATGTCTTCGTCCCGTAAGTATAGTTTCGCGCAATGCCTTCCCCAACATCGGATCGTAAAAGCTCTCCGACAAACTTCTAAAACAAAGTCGTAACAAAAGGTAATAAGAGATCTTGACAGCTGTTGTCAATTCTCCGCCCGGCTGCATTCCACCCGCGAGTGTCAAATTTGGTTTAATTAAACCAAAATAATATAAATAAAATAAAGAACAATGTAATAAAAAAAGAACAATGTAATAAAAAGTGTCGTGCGCGCTTTCGGTTTGTGTTTTTCCCTTCGGTTTTGTTCACCCGCTGCCCCGAACAAAGGGAAAACACAAAACAAGAACAAAAAAACAACAATAACAACAAACAAAATTCTGTCGCGAATTTATGCCGCGACACAACAGATCCCCAAATCTGAAAAAACAGCTTAATGATGTCTCTCGAATTCTAAAAGAGCAGCTTGAGAGGAAATCCGAAAGAGAATTCCAGCTATTTGTTGAACATCTCGCACCCACAAAATCAACAAACTACTCGCTCTGGCGAGCTGCAAAAAATATGAAAAAACCAATACTGACAGAACCCCCTATAAGGCTGCCAAATGGAAACTGGGCCAGAAGCGATGCAGAAAAGGGTGCAGCTTTTGCCAACCACCTAAAAACCGTGTTCACCCCGAACACGACAGCTGGTGATATCCCAATACCAACATTAATCCCACATAATACCTCTTGTACAATCGCGATAAAAAAAAAACGAACTTATGCAAGCAATAAACAAAAGCTTTGACCCGAAAAAAGCACCAGGACCGGACTTGATAACGCCAACAATGATAAAAGAACTGCCAACAGTTGCAATAACCCACTTATTGCACATATTTAACGCGATACTCAGAACATGTCACTACCCAGATGATTGGAAACGTGACGTCATACCGGCCTATAAGTTTGCTCTCTGTAATATCGAAACTCTTCGAAAAACTTTTAATAAAATTGATTCTACCGAAAATTATAGAAAAACAAGTGATTCCCGATCACCAGTTTGGCTTCCGCGAAAAGCATGGCACTATTGAGCAAGTGCACCGCATTGTTGACTCAATAAAAGGCACTTTCGAAAATAAACAGTATTGCTCCGCTGTTTTCCTCGATATCACCCAGGCCTTCGATAAAGTCTGGCACGAAGGACTTATTTACAAACTACAGCATATTCTTCCCGCTAATATGCACTGTCTACTCAAAAACTACCTCACGAATAGAAAATTTGTAGTAAAATGCAAAAGCTTTGTCTCCCGAAAATACGAAATACTGGCCGGAGTACCACAAGGCAGTGTCCTCGCGCCCCTGCTATATATTCTCTATACTGCAGATATGCCCAAAAGTGATAGAACTCTCATACCCAGACATATCATCTCTATACGTGCAAAAACACTTGGACACTCTAAGTAATTGGCTACATCGATGGAAAATCAAGGTCAATGACTCCAAAAGCTGTCACTTAACCTTCACTCTAAGAAGGGGCACGTGTCCTGCTCTGAAGATAAACGGCCAAGTCGTCCCTGAAAGTTCCGAAACCAAGTATCTTGGAATGCATCTCGATCGCCGACTCACATGGCATAAACATATTGAATCAAAAATCAATCAGATCAAATTAAAGCAATTGGAACTAAACGGCTAATCTCAAGGGCATCAAAGCTAAATCTCACATACAAAGTCCAAATATACAAAAGTATAATAAAACCCATATGGACATATGGAATTGAACTCTGGGGCACTGCCTCTCCCTCGAACGTGGAAAAACTCCAGAGAGTCCAATCTAAAATCCTGAGACAAATTGCCAGAGCCCCTTGGTATATAAAAAATACTAACATCCACAGAGACCTGAATATACCTGCAGTAAAAGACGAAATTCCGAAATTTACCTCGAAGTACAAGCAGAAGCTCATGTTTCACCCAAACATTCCAGCTAGAAATTTACTGAGACCTCTGAATCCCTCACGTCTCAAACGAAACTAATATATCCCCCATATATTAGTTACGATAACTCATTATAAAAAAAAAAAATTATTTTATTAATTTGAATGCCAATCTTTTAAATAATGAGGACAAATGAACTAGAATCTAAATGGAGTCTTCTTTTTTTGCAAGAATTACCCAAAAATTAATCTTTAGAAAACTTGTGGCATTGTATATTTTCATTGAAAAACGCTTTGGTCGAGTTAACGAACGCGTTTTCTCGCAAACTAACTTAATCGTACTAGAAATTGCTTAAAAGTGGTAACCGTAAACGTTTAATATTAGTGAAAGAAACTATACCTTATAGAAACCTAAAATACTGGTTCGCACCGAAAGAATTACTTTCAGTGTAGATCAAAAATTATTATATTGTGTTGTTATTATAACGTATTAGTTTTAATACATTTTCTGTATTTATTTAAAAAAATTGTTCTTCTCCTGGATTATTAGCAAACCTAATTTTTGTATTTTTTTCATAAAAACATATAAAATACAAATTTTATTTTTATAACATACTAGCAGGGCCCGGTCCGCTTTGCTGGCCCTAAAAAAGTTGTTTTTGCCTTTGGTCATAATAAATAAATGAAAACAATTATTGAATATTTTTTATTGGAAGCCCAAGTGTAGCATTTTGAAATATTGAATTGTAAGAACAGTGCCACGCTCCGCTGTCCAATTCCGACCTTATGTAACATTGAACTTAGAATTGAAAGCATATAACCATGTCCCATTGAAAAATGTTCATTGGGAGCCCAAGTATAACATTTTTTAAAATATTGAATTGTATGGGAAGTGCCACGCCCCGATGTCCAATTCCAATATGTTGCATTGAAGGCATATAACCATTTCCCGTTTGAGAATATTCAATGGGAGCACAAGAATGGCACTTTGAAGTATTGAGTTGTATGAGCGGTGCCACGCCCCTTTGTCCAATTACGCCGATATGTTGCATTTAGCTTAGAGTTGAAAACATGAAACCATTTGCCAAATTTTGTTGGAAAACATTGTGTGGGAGCGCTATTACAGCATTTTCAAATATTGACTTGTATGGGCGGTGCCACGCCCCATTGTCTAATCCCGACCATTTGTAGCCCAGATTATGACTGGGGTCTTACAGTATGTTAATGGAAAATTTCATTTTCTTGTGATCAAAAACGTCTGAGATATAGCAGTTTTTACTAACTTGTGGACGGTAAAAGTGGGCGTGTCAAAACCTATTCTATGTCACGACTCACGACCCCTAGAACACATATATAAATTTTGGTGAGAATCGGTGCTGTAGTTTTCGCGTATACTGGTGACAAACATACACGTCTCTTTTATATATATAGATGAATTTAATTTGGAAAAATGGAAAAATGTGTTTTTCTCAACTGAAATTATAAAAAAAAGGATATTTTTCTGTCACTTCGAAATTCACAACACTTTCTTCCCCCATCACTCCGAAACACTTCACTTTTTCGCAATTTTCACTTCGGTGAAAAATTTTTAACATGACAGCACTGCCTACAAACGATACATCGATTTTTTTGAAAACATCGATATATCGACCAAAAAGCGATGTTTTGGCATCGATGTTAAAAATTTCCCAGCATCGAAAAAGTGCCGATGCATCGATGTCAATATCAACGATGTTTAAATATCGATGTTTTACTTTGCTTTTGCAATTTTTTATTTTCAGAAAGTGGGTTCTTTCATTCGATTGATAAATTAAGCCAACACCAGCAATCCAGCAATGTTGACATGACAGAATTTCAACAAACAAATAATTTTAGAATCAAAAAAAGTTTACGTACGCAAAAATTTCATGTACAGTGGCTCACAGTAAAATTTTTTAGTATTGATATTGGTATCAATGAAAAGGTTCTAGAGTTCCGCTTCAAGTGCATTTAATTAAACTTAGAATGCGAATTTTTAAAACTACAAATTGTAATAAGGTTGCATTTAGATCGCACGAACGAGCGCAAATTTAGTTGCGAAGCCACGCCCCATTGTCTAATCCCGACCATTTGTAGCCCAGATTATGGTTGGGGTCTTATAGCATGTTCGGGGCAAATTTAATTTTCTTGTGATCAAAAACTTCTGAGATGTAGCAGTTGTTTAATCCCAAGAATTTGATGTTGCACAGGCACTTGAACCTGGGCAACTTATTCAAGATTTGTAGTTCGATATGGCACTTGAACCACTCGAACGGAATGTTTAAAGAACTGATTCTAATACGCAAACTTGCGCTTGTAAAAAAAACACCTATAACTGTTTCCAGTCAATAAACAACTCGTTTATTTATTGATTTGTCGCTTCTTTTTATACTCATAATTTGTTTAATCTAATTGTAGCAACCTTAACCGCTTATTTTGCAGTCAGCAAAATCGGCAGCTCTTGCTTTTTTCAGTCGTGCAAACGGGAGTGTCATGTTCCCGTCTGCAGCGACAGAACTTGTGCGCTAATTATGCTAACCGTGCATTTGTTCAATGCATTGTAGTGAATTCATGGCCTAGGCCAATCGACTACAGTGCATTAACCGTCATAGTTGCGATGATAATTCAACATTCTCCCCACCGTTGACGAACTGTCAACACCGTGGAAATGTAGTCTCGAACGTTGATTCGTCGTCGCCATTTGAAGTTTTGATCCGTGGGAGTGGTGTTGGTGTTTTTGTTTTAATTGTTGGCATCTTTAACGTGCTCGGCTTGCATCTGGATTTTAATTGCCATGATATGATGAGTGTTGTCGCATGGTGATGTTGTCGGTTGGATTCCATTACGTTCGGAAGATTTGTGAAGTCTTCACTTGCTAGTTGGTTTTGGAGGATGGTGAGTTGTTCCAATTGAGTTTCAAACTTTGTGAATGTTGTATTGAAAACTCTTTTTACTTCCAGAGGTGTGTTGATATTTTGGATATCCTTAAATCTAGCGTATGATGTATGTACTGTGCTAGATGAGGTATAGTGGCCTTGAATTGTGAATACGTTGCTTTTGATTACGCAATTCGGTTCCATTGTGATTGTGCCGGATCCAGTTAGTGTTAATTGTGTCAGCTTTGTGCCACAAACTGCGGATATTTCCAAGTCTAATGTTGTTGCAAAGATCCATTGATTTCTATTGTTCATTTGTCGTTGAATATGTGAATTTCACAGGAATGTACCGATGATTGTTTTCCAAATTTTGGACCTTTGTTGTCGAAAATTTGTTAGTGGAATGTACTGATCTCGATGGACACTTACAGCTAAGAATGTTGTATCGGTTACAATGGTAATCATTGTTTTGGGAATGAGGTTAAACAAATCGAAATGTTGGTCGTCAGTCAAAGGTAGCCTTATTTCGAAGATTACTTCGTTTTTAGTGACTGCTCCCTCGGCCTTCATGAGTTTGTAGAACTGTACCATATTATCGTCATCTATGGGTAGTAAGCGGGATGGAGGAAGATGAGCCTTGGTGAGTAACAATGAACTGATTTTTCCGTAGTGTGTGTCAGTGAGTACATTAATAATTTCTGTTTGCATTCGTTGTAAAATTGCTGCCATCAATGTTAGTTGTGTTGACAATGGTGCAAAGAGTTGGGATTACTTCAGTTGCTCTTCATTTGTTGTCACTGTTTCATCACTAAGGTTATTCTCTGCTGCAGTTCTAATAATTTTGATTCTGTGGTCCGTTCGTTTTGCTTGATGACATTTATAGTGGAGTCGATGATGGAGGTTTGATTTCGTAGTAGATTTATAATGTGACCTTCGTCTGTTTTAACCTGGTTAATTAGTTCTGACATCTGCTCAGCATAGTCAGAGTCTAGAACACCGAACAAGGTGCGAGCGATATTTCCAACGATATTAAGGGCTGCCCTCGTTTTCCGATTATGCGGAAGTATGTCTCTATCCTGAAGAAGCTCGTTTCTTGTATACTTAAAGTTTTTTGTCAGGACGTCGCAGGTGGAATTTTGCTGGAGTTTTGAGCACAACTGTTGAAGGGTGGCTACTCCAATTGAAAATGTTCTCATTTCCTCCCAAAATGGATCCAAGTTGTAGTTGACTATCATTTTCCATTCTGCTGTCACGATTTTTGCTGTCCCCATTCCTTCAAAGTAGCTTCCATTTATGTCGATATTGAAGTTCATTTAGGTAATCTCGCGACCACTGCTTCCGAAATTCGTGCTTTATTTGCGCCACTAATTTCCATCTTGGTGGATGTTGCAGTTGTTTCAATTTGTGCCGTTAGCGGTTCACCAATCAGAAAGTGTCCGGGTGTCAAGGAATTTAAATCATTCGGATCGGCTGGCTTCTATCTCTACCATCACTATCTCCAACTCTTCGTAAGTTAATGAGGCGTTTGAAACACTTCTGACAAATACATTCTTGGCAGATTTTACAGCTGCTTCCCATACGCCGCCAAAATGAGGAGCTCTTGGAGGGATGAAATGGAATTGAATGCCTTTGTCGCTGCAGGTCCTCATAATGACTTATTGTGCTTTATCCGTGTGAAGCGTGTTCTTTAGGTCGATCAGCTGGTTTCTGGCGCCAACAAAATTTGTCGCGTTGTCACAATATAGGTTCTGACACCGTCCCCGTCGTCCGATGAACTGCTTTATGCATCCAATGAACGCTTCTGTCGTGAGATCACTGACGATTTCTAAATGAACCGCCTTGGTGACAAAACAACAAAATACCGCTGCATATGCTTTGTGTGGCCTTTTTCCTCGAGCTTTGAAATTAATCCAGAAAGGACCACAGAAGTCTATTCCGGCATTGATGAACGGTCTAGCTGGCTGAATTCTTGTCGCTGGCAATCCTCCCATTATTTGTTGACATAATGTTGGCTTCGCCTTGGAGCATCGAGCACAGTGTTGTAACACCGATCGAGACATAGATTTCCCTTTGATGGGCCAAAATCTTTGTCGAATGTGAGCCAAAAGGGTTTCTGGTCCACAGTGAAGGTGCTCTTCATGAAACCATTTCAACAACAGTTTGGACAATGAGTCGTTGTATGGAATAACCATTGGATGTTTGGCATCGTATGTCACGTTTGCCGCCTCCAGCATTCCGCCAACACGAATAATTCCGTTATCATCGAGAAAAGGGTTGAACCCACTGATTTGGATTGTTTTGCTTACGTATTTGTGTTTGCTGAGAGACTGTATTTCGTCTTTAAAGTCTGACAGCTGCATGGCCCTAATTATGACAATAAGGGCTGCTTTTAGTTCTTCAGTTGTGATTCAAATATGTTGTCTTCGAGCACCTGCTCCCTTTTTGGCATGCTCTATGAACATAAGCCTGGGCCTGGGCCTGTAGAGCCATAAGTTGCTTGTCATTATTTCTGAAGGCAACAAACCTCTCGATAGGATGTCTGCGGGATTGTCCTTTGATTGTACGTGTCGCCATTGGCTGGCCAAGGACAGTTATAGATTTCTTGCAGTCCTGGTGGCTGTGAATGTCTGGAATGATGTCGAGCTTGAGTTGATCCAGGCCAGAACGACTTGCGAATCCGTCCAGAAGTATGCGGTGGCATCTTGGATATGTAAATCTTCCTTCACACGAGCCATTAACTGTGCGCTAAGAAACGCTGCACAATGTTCTAGCCAAGGTATTGTTTGTACTTTTAGAGGCGCCACGCGAGATTTTGCACATAAAAGCAGCACCACTACTACTCCGCTCTTTGTAATAGATCTGACATAAATTGCAGCACCGTATGCCGTATCTTTTACGCCTTGTTGAAAGATGTGTCTGGGTATGTGTGCGTTATTAAGTTTCTTTAGGTTATCCTTAAACTTCATCCATTTGTCATTTAGTTCCGCGGGCAGCTCCTCGTCCCATTGCATTGTCCGAGCCTGTTAAACAATCGTCTACATAGAAATCATTCAGCTCTGCATCAGCGCCAAGAGGATATTTGGCACTGTACTCTTTGCTTAACTGTTGTAAGCACTTTATAGCCAAGTATGGTGCTGAGCGCGTCCCAAATGTCACTGTGTTTAATTGATAGTACTGCAAGTCTTCCTTTTCGTCCTTACGCCATACGATGAGCTGGTACTTTCGGTCTTCTTTGCTAATCAGGATTTGGCGGTACATTTTTTGTATGTCGGAAGTAAAAACAAATATTAAGCAGCGGAACCGAAAAAGTATTGAAAAAAATTCGCTTTGAATGGTATGCATGAGGTCATTGAGTGCTAAACCTGTCGATGTTTTCGATGATGCATCAAATACTACTCTTAGTTTTGTAGTACTACTTTCCGGTGTGCTGACGCAATGGTGTAGGATCACATAGTATGGCGTTGATATTTGGCTGCTATCAACCTTGGTTATGTGGCCTAATGATTCGTACTCATTCATGAATGCTGCGTACTGAATTTTTAATTTGCTGTCTTGGGCCAGACGTCTATGAACAAAATCGATTGATTGCAATTTGACTTGATTCCCCGAGTGATGACGTGAGTTCTGCAAATGGAATCTTAACTATGAATCGTCCTTCATTGCTCCGAGTAGTGTTCATCGCAAAATGAGATTCAGATAGTATTTTGGCAGTTGTTAGCACCTTGTGATCCTGCTGTATTTCTTCTAACTACCAAAACCTTTAAATTTTTTGGTTTAGGCTGTCGTCTTCAATGCATATTCCGCATGTAGCCCAATTTGAATTTGCTTCGCTTATCTTTCCGGCCAAAATTCACCCAAATACTGTATCTTGTAGAGTTGGGAGTCCATCATCCAGGTGGATTTTTCCAGTGGACAACAGAATTTTGTAAAACTCAGCACCGATGAGTATATCGGTATTTCCAGGACAATTGAAGTATGGGTCTGCAAAGGTGTCATTTTTTGGTATTGCCCAAGAAGATGTGTCCAACTCCACCAATGGTTGTTGTGATACATTATGAGGAAGAATGTACGCTTACAGTCGCGTTCAATATTTGTTGATTCTTGATTGGAGAGTCCAAAATCGCTCTACAATCTACCGCTTGCCCATTGTTAGCTCAGTGTTTTCCTGAGCTGGTGAACGATTTTTGGAGTTTTCTAAATGTACCAGAGTGTTATGT
Source organism: Heteromyza rotundicornis (assembly GCA_951394025.1). Taxonomy (NCBI): domain Eukaryota; kingdom Metazoa; phylum Arthropoda; class Insecta; order Diptera; family Heleomyzidae; genus Heteromyza; species Heteromyza rotundicornis. Next base: position 26,726,696 of record OX596011.1, on the reverse strand, counting down.
TTGCGTCCACACTTGGAACATTTTCCTGAAGTGCAATCCCTTGCGAAGTGGCCTGGTCTCATGCAGTTTATGCATAATCTGTTTGATTGAAGGAATTGTATCCGCTGATTAACTGACAGCTTCTGAAACTTCGTTGCAACATTTGCACTTCTTCTTATATTCTGAGGTTGCCATTTACGTCAGTGCTTTGGTAGAGGAAGGTTTATTCTTTTGCCCTACCGCCTCCAGCGATTGGAATATTGTTTCCAGAAACTTCAAGAAATGTTGAAGAGACTGTAGTTCTCTAGGATCGTCCAAGGATTGTTCATAAAGTATATGAGTACACCTGTCAAAGACCAAGATATTTGGTATTATTATATCCCATGATGTTGTGTCCACGCCCAAGTTTTCCAATGCCCTTAGAGTTTCATTCGTGGTGTCATGAAGACCTTTCAAAGCTGCCACTGATGGATTCTCCGCTGGGTGCTTTGCTTGTCCTTGTAACTTGTCCATCAGAGCTGCAGTAACTACTCGCTTATTGTTATAGCGATCCTGCAGAGGAATCCATCATTTGGTCATGCCATCCTAGCACAGTATTCCAATGGTGTTCAATGATTTTTACTTTCGCCTTATAGTATTGCATCGGGTGTTCTGTGCTGTCATTCAGTACGTCTGCCATCATCCGTTCCACAATATCAATTATCTTTTTCAAAATTAATAAATAAAATGTTTGTAAGACATTTTTTTACTGTTTTTTTCATTAAATGGACATACATTTTTCGCTATTTTACTTTTTATTACTAAATTTTCCAATTTAATTTTGTTCCGATGTATTTTTATTCCGTTGGTGATACTGATCAAGAATAAATATACTTTTCTATAACTACCCAGCAAACACAGTCTCAAACGTTTGAGAAAACCCCCCATTTCTCGAGTCGATAACTAATGTGATTCTCGACTCGTTTTCAAATGTTGGTTCTCGACTCGATATCAAAGGTCGTTCTCGAGTCGTTCTCAAAGGTTTGAGAAATACCCTATTTCTCGAGTCGATAACTAATGTGATTCTCGACTCGTTTTCAAATGTTAGTTCTCGACTCGATATCAAAGGTATTTCTCGAGTCGTTCTAAAAGGTTTGAGAAAAACCCTATTTCTCGAGTCGATAACTAATGTGATTCTCGACTAGAAAGGTTACTTATACAAATAAAAAAGTGAAACGTTAATAATTTAATTTTTAAATTATATGTGTACCTTTTATTTTGTTTAGTGTAAAAAAAATTATCTCTACTTATCAAATATGCAAAAAAAACAAAAATAAAATTCTAAAATTAATTATTTCACGTTTCACTCTTTTTATTTGAAGTCGATTTGAGAATTAACGATTGAAACCGACTCAAGAACTAACCCTTTTCTCGAATGTAAAACTAACGTTTGAAACCGACTCGAGAACTAACCCTTTTCTCGAATGTAAAACTAACGCTTGAAACCGAATCGAGAGCTAACCCTTTACTCGACTCGAGAAGTCGGTATCGACTCGGTTTCAAACGTTCGACATTAGAGAAAAACCTTTCATACCGAGTCGTTCTCGAGTCGATATCAAACCTAAATGTTTGCTGGGTACCACGCCTCCTTCGGGTACAAAATAACGATTTTAAATTTTTGTTGCTTTTTTCTTTCGTGAGCTTCCCATGTTTGAAGCCATGTTTCCAAAACGAATGGCGGTCCCATCCCAAATTTAAAGGCGTTTTAAAGAAGACATAAGCAGCTACATTTGAAGCTATTGTTGATGAAAATCGAGACTGTCTAAATGACATTGCCATTCAATTTAACACTTTAAGGAAGGTGGAATAAGAACTAAATGGCAGCTACATTTCATCCTGTTTGTTTTCATTTTCATTTTTTGTTGGAAAGGTTTTTAAATTACCTACAAAATGCATATTTCCAAAAAAATTTCCAACGCTTTTTGAATTTACCAAAAATTTTACAAAAAATCATGTTTTGAAAAATTATGAAATTTGCATCTCGTGTACTAAGTATGCAGAAAGTTGTAAGCTTATAGTTTCAACAAAATCGCGACATGTTGAAAAAAAAATGCCAAATTTCACGTGGAATGTCCCATATGTATAAATTTGTTGTAAAGCCTTAAACACATTAGCGCATATTCATAGTCAAATTTAGTAGCTGCTAAACCTTAGAAACAGCTTAGTAGCTGTCAATTCAGTGTATTGTCTGTCAATTTAGTAGATTAATAAAGTTAAGTTTGACTATGAATATGGGCCATTGATATTTAGTAAGGGTTATTTCCAAAATGAGTTTTTTTTGCTCTATGCTAAAATTTTGAGATTCATTCACAAATTTATTTTTCGTACTAGATGATTCCATTGATGTTACCAATGATGTGGAACCTCTGACTAACGAGAAATCTGTTAATCAATTTGGAATACCCCAGTTTCTATCAACAAGTCTGTACGCACACCAACATGAAACTGTGTATGAAACAAGTGCTCGTTTACTTTTCATGGCGGTCAAATGGGCTAAAAATCTACCCAGTTTTGCGAGTCTCTCATTTCGTGATCAGGTAATAGTATTTCTTTTAAAATTGGATATACTAGTCCATGTAATTAATACTTCTATATTGCTAATATAATATGGCGGCCAACCGTCTCGAATCCGTGGGACAGTTCCGGAATCGGAGCGGTTGTCCCGCTTTTTTAATAATTGTAAAAAATGTCACGGAAAGGTGAAATTTGTCTCGTATGTCCCGGTTTTCTAAGAACGCGAACCCAAAAAAGAAAAGAAAACCAACTCGTCGATCAATTTCTTTCAATAAACAAGAAACTGGGCATTAGAAACGTTGTGTCAAAGTTAATATACCCTGCCACAGTAGTGTGTAGTGGTATGGGGTTTTAATTACACGCAGGAAAAAAAAACCTTGTTGACGTCAAATCTTTAATTGTTCTATATTATTAAAAATTTGGGACGATAAGCTCTTAAATGTAATATTTATTACTTATTTTCAACAAAAGAACCGATCTAAATTAGCCACACAAAAAAAAAAAAGAATCGCTTGGCGCGAGGTTGTGGTAACAAATATTCGTCTGCAGCTCTAGTTTTCGCTTGAGAGAGACCCAAATTCGCTTGTAACACCAGAGAAACGCTAACATGTTCAATTCGGATATAACAACAGAATAGTAGATTGAAGCAGCCACTTTTTTTCAGCTGACAGAACATTTCAAATAAAAAAACTACCATAACCGAATCCACACTCGCGTGTAGCAACTGAATTCGCTTCTGAACCGTGACAACTAACAGTGATGCCATGCAGCATCCAAAAAATGACCATGGACACATTTGGTGGTAGCTGCAATTAAAATTGGCATGATTCGCCTCCAAAATTGCAAAAACGCAATTGGGGCAAATAGGTAATTAAGTAATGGAAATTTCATTACCTCGTTATCATTACTATCGCAATGAAGTAATGGTAATTTCATTGCCATTGCAATGAAATTTTAATTACTTCATTACCATTACCATTACAATTACCATTGCAGTAATGGTAATGGTAATGAAATAAAATTTCATTACGTGTAATGGTAATGGTAATTAGAGCCCGACCAATTAATCGGCTTCGGCATCGGCTTCGGCCGTCATCGGCCAAAAATGTACAATCGGCTTTGACTTCGGACTACAGCTACTTAGAGGGATTTATTCTTTGACGAATTCTCTACCGTTTCTACTAAATTCCCATAATTTTATGCTTTACTCCAAATTTCTAAAAATGCTTTTCAAAAAATACAATTTTTCTTATACGTAATATATGGGATAATCCGAGGCTCGTGTTAGTTTTGACCTAGGAGGCCCAAATTTGTTTGTGAATTCTTTTGTTGGTCGCTTAATTTACCAAGTCTGGTTCGAAGCCACTAAATTGAACCATTGTCTGTCTAGTGATGACCATGGATAAGAATAGGTAATCCTTACATTTTATTATACATGAAACGAAAATCAAAAATTTTTCCTATTCAAAATGTAATAGTTCGGTACACACTAAATAAAAATCGTGTAAATTTACGACCATTATAGAAGGAAATCAATTGCCTCCTATAATGGTCGTAATTTTACACACGAAGGAATATTACAACCTCCATATGTAAATTGAATCAAACATTTGAATATTACATGTGTAAATTTATTCTAACATTGAAACATTGTATGTGTAAAATGTAGACAGAAAGGGTTAAGTTTCACACAATTTTGCAATTTACATGTTTAAATTTACATGAAATGTAAACTTTTTATGTGTTATTTTAAATAACGATCTTGGGCTTCTTTTACTAAAGAGTACCTAATTGCGAATCTTAAAAATTCAAATAATAAAAAAAGAAAATATTTAAACAAAATATATTTATTTTCTTTTGTATGATTTTTATACATAATCGTTCAATAAATAACGTAAATTTTAAGTTTGCACAAAACAAAATATAAATTTTTTAATTCCTTATATATATATATATTTCATAACAGTTTGGCGGCAAACATTTCAAGCTAACATTTTTTCTCATCTTATGAAAATAAAGATGCTTGTGATAAAAATAATGCTGCCAAATTGTTTTTACAATTTCACAATTAAACATATTTTTCTATTTTTTTTAACTTATTCTATTTGATAAATATATTAATTATGCTTTTATTAAATTTAAATTGGATTACACAAACTTTTTCTTGTGTTTTCTTAAATTTTTCCAGGAGCGTCCACAACTTTCGATGATTTCGCAGCGATTGACTTTGACTTTTTACATCGCGTGGAGTCTTTTTTCTTGTTTTGATTTGACATGTTTCTGTAGAACTACACCTTTTCAGGTCATTTGTAAATATACAGCTTTCACATTTTGTGTTTAAATCAGTGATGGCATTTGACGCGTCAACATTTGACGTTTAAAGTTGTGTTGTTGGCTAATTTAGATCGTCTTTTGTTGAAAATAAGTAATAAATGTTACATTTAAGAGCTAAAGCGAACTTGCCGGCCGCTTTAGTCACCTCGTTCTCTGACACCGGTATGATTTCGTGTTGATCGAAGTTTCCCTGCTCGTCATTTGATTCAACGTGTGGCTGCTTAGGAAACAGCGTAGTCACTATTTCTTTCAGCTGATTTGGGCACGTTGGTGTTGACTTTTTTCTTCCGATCTTTTTCATGACGATTTTATATGCCTTACCCCAGGGGTCGCTCTCGGCTTCATCACATAGTTTCAAGAAGCATTGACGTTTACTACTACGTATAGCTTTTTTTAGCTCTTTCCGCTTTTTCTTAAACTGTTGTTGTAGGTTTAAGTATTCGCCCCGGTCTCTCGACCGTTGGTAGTGCCGTCGGACTCTATGGCATTCTGCACGGAGTTGGGCTATCTCATCGCTCCACCAGTATACTGGTTGGTGACGATTTCCGACATTCCTCCTCTTCATTGCCGCATCGCACGCTTTTCGCAAATGGGACATTAGCTACTGCGTTTTATCGGTGGCTTTGCCGAATGGAATTATTTCTTCGAACACTATATTAAAGAGTTTTTCGTCGAATGTATCTACTCTCCAACCGATTTTTCGTTGCTTGGGAATGGCTCTCTCTGCTATGTGTGTCGCTCGTTTGATGTTCATCAAGATTTGGTTGTGGTCGCTGTGTGTGTAACGATCGCTCACCTTCCACTCTAATCTCTGGTATACCCCAGGTGTTACGAAAGTTAGATCTATTATTGATCTCGATGTTCCCCTAATGAAAGTATGCCCCCCGCCGGTATTACATAATACTAAGTCCAATGTAGCCAGCGCATCCAGGAGTACTCTACCTCGTGCATTTGTCCTCGGACAGCCCCACTCTTCTGCCCACGCGTTAAAATCGCCAGCGATTATTACTGGCCTTATTCCATTTGCATTCGTTACGAGATTGTCCAGTATACGCTCAAAGTCGTCGATCGAGGTACTTGGTGGTATATAGCAACTATATATGTGGATGCCTTGTATTTCTGCTCGCACAAAACCGAGTTGGGTTACTCGTGTTTTAATGTGTGGCGCTCGTTTCCCGCAGGACCAAATGGCCGATTTGCCGGTGTTATCTTTAGCCCAGACACTTCCGCATTTCGCCTTGTATGGTTCACTGAGTATAGCTACATCTATCTCAAGTTCGCGTACTGTTTGGGTGAGGAGCTCCTGGGCTGCCTCACAGTGGTTTAGATTTAGTTGTAGTAACTTCATCTCTTCTGCCTTTGTTCTCGGTGCTTTGACACAGTCCTTTGCCATATGGCCTTCTTCGCTACATTTAAAGCATCGATTTTGCCAATTGTCCGTGCTCTTACATACTCGTGCTGTATGGCCATACCCCATACACTTGAAGCATTTTGTAGGGTCGATCTTCTCTCGAACGCGGCAAACTACCCATCCGACGCGGACCTTACCCGTCTCTATTATTTGGGAGGCAGCTTTCGCTGGCAGACTTACTGTCGCTATTTGCGTACCGCCATATGCCTTCCGCATCGATCGTACCGCTGCTAGCGTTAACCCGCTCAATATATCGAATTGAGACGTGAGCGCTTCATACACCTGCTCCTTAGCAGTGATTTCGTCAAGATCTTTAACTTCTACCAGCACCTCTTGTGTCAAGATCCGAACTTCGGTATCGGGCCCGAGGATGTCCCTAATAGCTTCGTGTAGGTTTTCGGTCTGCGGATCAGACGATTTGTCCAACTCAATTAGGAGATCTCCGTTGACTGTTTTTCGGATACCTCTCACGCTTTCTGCCATCTCGTTCAGTTTGGGGTCACTCTTTACTTGTCTGAGAACATCCGAATATGATGTACCCTCCCTGCTTTTTATTATTAGGGCGTCTCGCCGGACCACTTTCCTGCGCGTTTTCGCACGAGCTCGCACCTTTTCCCATTCTGGTTCAGCCTGGCTTTGGGCCACTGTTCCTGCGTCCAGGTCAGTATTTTGCTCCAGGATTTTCGCTGTCTTCCTTTCTTCCTTACGCAATCTTCTCTTAGGAGTTGGGAATTTGGCTCTTTCTGTTGACTCCTTGGGTGAGTCACGCTTCCTTTTTGGTGTTGACACAGCGGTTTCGTTTCGAAGGGCTTCTGTAAAGCTCTTAGACGGCTCTTTTGGGGTCACTTGCGTGGCTGCGGTCTTCACATGTTTTGCAGTTAAACTTTTCACGTGCTTTTCGGCCGTCAGTTCCCTATGCAGCACTCGCAGATCGGTTATCATCTTCCTAATATCCGAGTGGATATTCCTTTTGTCTTTGATGAAGTCGGCCAGAGCCTTAATCTTGGCCCCAAGCCTCTCTACCACGTCTATTCGACTAGGAGGATCACTTCCTAGCATGCGCACTTCTATGCTGTCTTCCTTCGTAGGGGATCGCTGCATTCTACCGCTCTTTTGAAACGGGTTCAACAATTCTCCTGTGTTGGTGGCTTGTAAGTAATCAGGAGTACCCGATTTGCCCTCGTTTGGTGCGTGGACTTGTGCGGGGTCTTTGGGAGACCCGGGCATATCCGCGATTTTCTTGAAGGGGTCCGTAAGTTCCCCGGTGTTGTTGGGAACCTCGTTCCCTGCCGGTGTTGTAAGAGTACCGGTCTCTGTGGTTTTCTTTTGGTTTAAAAGAGAAAAAGACATATATGGTCCCACGAGAGCCGGAGAAAGGGTGGTCCATCTGTACAGAGATCCGCAATGTACAGACAAGGCTAGTTAATCCGGAGGGCGCCAGGTGTCCGGATACTCCGTTCGAGACTGAGCTAGTTTTTTGACTGGGCCCTCAGCCAGGTTGATTTTCGGCACGGGTCGTATGACACTTTAATCCAGCCCAGTACAATTTTATACCTATTGTCAGGTTTGCTAACTGCCGCCCCACTGGGATCAGACGCAGACCAGGGAGCCGCCCACTCTGGGTCAGACGCTTCTGGGTTTATTTTTACCTACCCGTTCCATGTACGGTTAGGGGGGACCCTTATTTAAAGGGCGGTGCCGTTTCGCCCTGTCACACAAACATCATCGAGCTTATGCTGACTTTTATATCGCACCCTCCGATTGTGTCGCCAATGGTCGGGGACTGCTTATTTGTCCAAGAACTTATTCGCAGCGGACCTACATATATGTAGGTCATGCAGCTATCCGCCACCTGCTGACCCCCACGATAGCCTATGGCCCGGCCCCGTGTATCTAACTATCAATCTATCTATCTATCTATCTATCTATCTATCTATCTATCTATCTATCTATCTATCTATCTATCTATCTATCTATCTATCTATCTATCTATCTATCTATCTATCTATCTATCTATCTATCTATCTATCTATCTATCTATCTATCTATCTATCTATCTATCTATCTATCTATCTATCTATCTATCTATCTATCTATCTATCTATCTATCTATCTATCTATCTATCTATCTATCTATCTATCTATCTATCTATCTATCTATCTATCTATCTATCTATCTATCTATCTATCTATCTATCTATCTATCTATCTATCTATCTATCTATCTATCTATCTATCTATCTATCTATCTATCTATCTATCTATCTATCTATCTATCTATCTATCTATCTATCTATCTATCTATCTATCTATCTATCTATCTATCTATCTATCTATCTATCTATCTATCTATCTATCTATCTATCTATCTATCTATCTATCTATCTATCTATCTATCTATCTATCTATCTATCTATCTATCTATCTATCTATCTATCTATCTATCTATCTATCTATCTATCTATCTATCTATCTATCTATCTATCTATCTATCTATCTATCTATCTATCTATCTATCTATCTATCTATCTATCTATCTATCTATCTATCTATCTATCTATCTATCTATCTATCTATCTATCTATCTATCTATCTATCTATCTATCTATCTATCTATCTATCTATCTATCTATCTATCTATCTATCTATCTATCTATCTATCTATCTATCTATCTATCTATCTTTTTTTTTTTTTTTTTTTTTTGGGGGGGGGTGGGAAAACCTTCTTTAAGGCACTGGCGGTGCTCCTTCACCAGTAGTGTGAGATTCTTACTCACTAAAAACCCACCCATCTTCGTCCCTACATCCCCGCGGAACCACCGTCAGGTATTACTTCACGGGGGGGAAATGCGCATGGCTCTCCTTTTGTTTCACACGGGCACGTTGTGGCGCATTCTTTCAAGATTTCTCAACTCTTTCATGACTGTTGTTGCCATGTCACTGACCGCATCCCAGTTTAATTGGGAAGCCAGCATCAGTGGCACGATGTTTTCCACTGTGGGGTGTTGTTGCAGCGTTTCTTCCAACACCTCTCGCTCTCGCTGGAAATTCGGGCATTTGAAAAATACGTGCTCCGCATTTTCATCTTCGTTGCTATGGCAGTTCGTACACTTCGGCTCATTTACACGCTTAAATCTGTATAGGTACGCCCTAAAGCATCCGTGGCCACTCAGGAGCTGGTTTAGGTAGAAGTCTACCTCACCAAATTTCCTCGTGATCCACGGCTCTACTTTCGGTATCAGGCGATGGGTCCACCGACCCTTCTCTGATGCGTCCCATCGTTCTTGCCATTCCGTTAGGCTTCTTCTGCGGCCCATTAGGCGCTGCTCGCTGGATCGACCGCTTTTCTTTGATTCTTTGACTATTATGTCAATGGGTATCATACCTGCGATGACCATTACGGCATCGTACGACACTGTTCTGAATGCACAACAGACCCTCAGTGCACTCAGTCTATATACGGATTCCAGTTTCCTCTTGTTACCTGCCACGTCCGTGGCATCCGCCCAAATTGACGATCCATAGAGTAAAATGGATTTAATAACTCCTGCTAATAGACGTCGTCGCCGCTGTTTTGGCCCTTGTGTGTTAGGCATCATTCGTGCGAGTGAAGCACTAGCCTTGGCGGCCTTCTTACATGCATACTCCAGTTGGCTCTTGAAGCTTAGCTTTGCATCCAGCAGTACCCCTAGGTACTTTATGTACGGCTTCGACTTGATTTTGTGCCCTCCAATAGTGAGGGTACAGGTCTTCCGTAGTCTTTTTTTGGTTATTAGAACTGCCTCTGTTTTCTGCTCTGCTAGACTGAGCCCCGCAGAAGTTAACCACGAGCTTACTGTATCGACAACTTCTTCAGCTGTGATAACTACTTCCTCCAGAATTTTGCCCGTGATGGTGATAGCGATATCATCAGCAAACCCCACTATGGTTGTTTGCGCCGGAATTTGAAGGCGTAGTACGCCATCATACATCAAATTCCATAGAAGTGGCCCCAGGACGGATCCTTGCGGCACACCCCCTGTCACCACTAATTCCTTCACTCCTTTTTCAGTGTCATATATGAGCACTCGTTCGCTGAAGTACGCTCTTATGAGCCTGATCAGGTATTGTGGGATCTTCACTCTGTTTAAGGCTTCCAAAATGTGGCGCCAGTTTGCGGAATTAAAGGCGTTTCTGACATCTAAGGTCACCACCAGGCAATAGTGTTTGATGGAGTTTTGTGCCACTTCCACCACTTGTCGGATTGCATCTTCTGTAGACCGCGCCTTACGGAATCCATATTGATGGTGTGACAATCCACCTGCTTCCTCTATCGCTTGCTCCAGTCTACTACATATCAGTCTTTCTAGTAGTTTACCAGCAGTGTCTAACATGCAGATTGGTCGGTACGCAGAAGGGTCTTCAGTTGTGCTGTTTCCTTTCGGGAGCAAAACGAGCCTTTGTCTCTTCCATGTGGCTGGAAATGTACCTTCTCTAATGCATGAGTTGTATACATCCGCAAACATTTTCGGGTGCTGCTTAACCGCAGCTTTTAGCGCTGCGTTGGGTATACCATCTGGTCCTGGCGCCTTCTTGTCTTCGAACTTGCCGGCCGCTTTAGTCACCTCGTTCTCTGACACCGGTATGATTTCGTGTTGGTCGAAGTTTCCCTGCTCGTCATTTGATTCAACGTGTGGCTGCTTAGGAAACAGCGTAGTCACTATTTCTTTCAGCTGGTTTGGGCACGTTGGTGTTGGCTTTTTTCTTCCGATCTCTTTCATGACGATTTTATATGCATTACCCCAGGGGTCGATCTCGGCTTCATCACATAGTTTCAAGAAGCATTGACGTTTACTACTACGTATAGCTTTTTTTAGATCTTTCCGCTTTGTCTTAAACTGTTGTTGTAGGTTTAAGTATTCGCCCCGGTCTCTCGACCGTTGGTAGTGCCGTCGGACTCTATGGCATTCTGCACGGAGTTGGGCTATCTCATCACTCCACCAGTATACTGGTTGGTGACGATTTCCGACATTCCTCCTCTTCATTGCCGCATCGCACGCTTTTCGCAAATGGGACATTAGCTGCTGCGTTTTATCGGTGGCTTTGCCGAATGGAATTATTTCTTCGAACACTATATTAAAGAGTTTTTCGTCGAATGTATCTACTCTCCAACCGATTTTTCGTTGCTTGGGAATGGCTCTCTCTGCTATGTGTGTCGCTCGTTTGATGTTCATCAAGATTTGGTTGTGGTCGCTGTGTGTGTAACGATCGCTCACCTTCCACTCTAATCTCTGGTATACCCCAGGTGTTACGAAAGTTAGATCTATTATTGATCTCGATGTTCCCCTACTGAAAGTATGCCCCCCGCCGGTATTACATAATACTAAGTCCAATGTAGCCAGCGCATCCAGGAGTACTCTACCTCGTGCATTTGTCCTCGGACAGCCCCACTCTTCTGCCCACGCGTTAAAATCGCCAGCGATTATTACTGGCCTTATTCCATTTGCATTCGTTACGAGATTGTCCAGTATACGCTCAAAGTCGTCGATCGAGGTACTTGGTGGTATATAGCAACTATATATGTGGATGCCTTGTATTTCTGCTCGCACAAAACCGAGTTGGGTTACTCGTGTTTTAATGTGTGGCGCTCGTTTCCCGCAGGACCAAATGGCCGATTTGCCGGTGTTATCTTTAGCCCAGACACTTCCGCATTTCGCCTTGTATGGTTCACTGAGTATAGCTACATCTATCTCAAGTTCGCGTACTGTTTGGGTGAGGAGCTCCTGGGCTGCCTCACAGTGGTTTAGATTTAGTTGTAGTAACTTCATCTCTTCTGCCTTTGTTCTCTGGCGGCCGCCAAAAATGATGGGCATCTGCGACTTCCTGTTGCATGGCTTGTGTTCTTCTTCTGTGCGGTCGTGCACGTGGCGCACTTCGGTGCTTTGACACAGTCCTTTGCCATATGGCCTTCTTCGCTACATTTAAAGCATCGATTTTGCCAATTGTCCGTGCTCTTACATACTCGTGCTGTATGGCCATACCCCATACACTTGAAGCATTTTGAAGGGTCGATCTTCTCTCGAACGCGGCAAACTACCCATCCGACGCGGACCTTACCCGTCTCTATTATTTGGGAGGCAGCTTTCGCTGGCAGACTTACTGTCGCTATTTGCGTACCGCCATATGCCTTCCGCATCGATCGTACCGCTGCTAGCTTTAACCCGCTCAATATATCGAATTGAGACGTGAGCGCTTCATACACCTGCTCCTTAGCAGTGATTTCGTCAAGATCTTTAACTTCTACCAGCACCTCTTGTGTCAAGATCCGAACTTCGGTATCGGGCCCGAGGATGTCCCTGATAGCTTCGTGTAGGTTTTCGGTCTGCGGATCAGACGATTTGTCCAACTCAATTAGGAGATCTCCGTTGACTGTTTTTCGGATACCTCTCACGCTTTCTGCCATCTCATTCAGTTTGGGGTCACTCTTTACTTGTCTGAGAACATCCGCATATGATGTCTATCTATCTATCTATCTATCTATCTATCTATCTATCTATCTATCTATCTATCTATCTATCTATCTATCTATCTATCTATCTATCTATCTATCTATCTATCTATCTATCTATCTATCTATCTATCTATCTATCTATCTATCTATCTATCTATCTATCTATCTATCTATCTATCTATCTATCTATCTATCTATCTATCTATCTATCTATCTATCTATCTATCTATCTATCTATCTATCTATCTATCTATCTATCTATCTATCTATCTATCTATCTATCTATCTATCTTTTTTTTTTTTTTTTTTTTTTGGGGGGGGTGGGAAAACCTTCTTTAAGGCACTGGCGGTGCTCCTTCACCAGTAGTGTGAGATTCCTACTCACTAAAAACCCACCCATCTTCGTCCCTACATCCCCGCGGAACCACCGTCAGGTATTACTTCACGGGGGGGAAATGCGCATGGCTCTCCTTTTGTTTTTGTGGCGCATTCTTTCAAGATTTCTCAACTCTTTCATGACTGTTGTTGCCATGTCACTGACCGCATCCCAGTTTAATTGGGAAGCCAGCATCAGTGGCACGATGTTTTCCACTGTGGGGTGTTGTTGCAGCGTTTCTTCCAACACCTCTCGCTCTCGCTGGAAATTCGGGCATTTGAAAAATACGTGCTCCGCATTTTCATCTTCGTTGCTATGGCAGTTCGTACACTTCGGCTCATTTACACGCTTAAATCTGTATAGGTACGCCCTAAAGCATCCGTGGCCACTCAGGAGCTGGTTTAGGTAGAAGTCTACCTCACCAAATTTCCTCGTGATCCACGGCTCTACTTTCGGTATCAGGCGATGGGTCCACCGACCCTTCTCTGATGCGTCCCATCGTTCTTGCCATTCCGTTAGGCTTCTTCTGCGGCCCATTAGGCGCTGCTCGCTGGATCGACCGCTTTTCTTTGATTCTTTGACTATTATGTCAATGGGTATCATACCTGCGATGACCATTACGGCATCGTACGACACTGTTCTGAATGCACAACAGACCCTCAGTGCACTCAGTCTATATACGGATTCCAGTTTCCGCTTGTTACCTGCCACGTCCGTGGCATCCGCCCAAATTGACGATCCATAGAGTAAAATGGATTTAATAACTCCTGCTAATAGACGTCGTCGCCGCTGTTTTGGCCCTTGTGTGTTAGGCATCATTCGTGCGAGTGAAGCACTAGCCTTGGCGGCCTTCTTACATGCATACTCCAGTTGGCTCTTGAAGCTTAGCTTTGCATCCAGCAGTACCCCTAGGTACTTTATGTACGGCTTCGACTTGATTTTGTGCCCTCCAATAGTGAGGGTACAGGTCTTCCGTAGTCTTTTTTTGGTTATTAGAACTGCCTCTGTTTTCTGCTCTGCTAGACTGAGCCCCACAGAAGTTAACCACGAGCTTACTGTATCGACAACTTCTTCAGCTGTGATAACTACTTCCTCCAGAATTTTGCCCGTGATGGTGATAGCGATATCATCAGCAAACCCCACTATGGTTGTTTGCGCCGGAATTTGAAGGCGTAGTACGCCATCATACATCAAATTCCATAGAAGTGGCCCCAGGACGGATCCTTGCGGCACACCCCCTGTCACCACTAATTCCTTCACTCCTTTTTCAGTGTCATATATGAGCACTCGTTCGCTGAAGTACGCTCTTATGAGCCTGATCAGGTATTGTGGGATCTTCATTCTGTTTAAGGCTTCCAAAATGTGGCGCCAGTTTGCGGAATTAAAGGCGTTTCTGACATCTAAGGTCACCACCAGGCAATAGTGTTTGATGGAGTTTTGTGCCACTTCCACCACTTGTCGGATTGCATCTTCTGTAGACCGCGCCTTACGGAATCCATATTGATGGTGTGACAATCTATCTATCTATCTATCTATCTATCTATCTATCTATCTATCTATCTATCTATCTATCTATCTATCTATCTATCTATCTATCTATCTATCTATCTATCTATCTATCTATCTATCTATCTATCTATCTATCTATCTATCTATCTATCTATCTATCTATCTATCTATCTATCTATCTATCTATCTATCTATCTATCTATCTATCTATCTATCTACCTACCTACCTACCTACCTACCTACCTACCTACCTACCTACCTACCTACCTACCTACCTACCTACCTACCTACCTACCTACCTACCTACCTACCTACCTACCTACCTACCTACCTACCTACCTACCTACCTACCTACCTACCTACCTACCTACCTACCTACCTACCTACCTACCTACCTATCTATCTATCTATCTATCTATCTATCTATCTATCTATCTATCTATCTATCTATCTATCTATCTATCTATCTATCTATCTATCTATCTATCTATCTATCTATCTATCTATCTATCTATCTATCTATCTATCTATCTATCTATCTATCTATCTATCTATCTATCTATCTATCTATCTATCTATCTATCTATCTATCTATCTATCTATCTATCTATCTATCTATCTATCTATCTATCTATCTATCTATCTATCTATCTATCTATCTATCTATCTATCTATCTATCTATCTATCTATCTATCTATCTATCTATCTATCTATCTATCTATCTATCTATCTATCTATCTATCTATCTATCTATCTATCTATCTATCTATCTATCTATCTATCTATCTATCTATCTATCTATCTATCTATCTATCTATCTATCTATCTATCTATCTATCTATCTATCTATCTATCTATCTATCTATCTATCTATCTATCTATCTATCTATCTATCTATCTATCTATCTATCTATCTATCTATCTATCTATCTATCTATCTATCTATCTATCTATCTATCTATCTATCTATCTATCTATCTATCTATCTATCTATCTATCTATCTATCTATCTATCTATCTATCTATCTATCTATCTATCTATCTATCTATCTATCTATCTATCTATCTATCTATCTATCTATCTATCTATCTATCTATCTATCTATCTATCTATCTATCTATCTATCTATCTATCTATCTATCTATCTATCTATCTATCTATCTATCTATCTATCTATCTATCTATCTATCTATCTATCTATCTATCTATCTATCTATCTATCTATCTATCTATCTATCTATCTATCTATCTATCTATCTATCTATCTATCTATCTATCTATCTATCTATCTATCTATCTATCTATCTATCTATCTATCTATCTATCTATCTATCTATCTATCTATCTATCTATCTATCTATCTATCTATCTATCTATCTATCTATCTATCTATCTATCTATCTATCTATCTATCTATCTATCTATCTATCTATCTATCTATCTATCTATCTATCTATCTATCTATCTATCTATCTATCTATCTATCTATCTATCTATCTATCTATCTATCTATCTATCTATCTATCTATCTATCTATCTATCTATCTATCTATCTATCTATCTATCTATCTATCTATCTATCTATCTATCTATCTATCTATCTATCTATCTATCTATCTATCTATCTATCTATCTATCTATCTATCTATCTATCTATCTATCTATCTATCTATCTATCTATCTATCTATCTATCTATCTATCTATCTATCTATCTATCTATCTATCTATCTATCTATCTATCTTTTTTTTTTTTTTTTTTGGGGGGGGGGTGGGAAAACCTTCTTTAAGGCACTGGCGGTGCTCCTTCACCAGTAGTGTGAGATTCTTACTCACTAAAAACCCACCCATCTTCGTCCCTACATCCCCGCGGAACCACCGTCAGGTATTACTTCACGGGGGGGAAATGCGCATGGCTCTCCTTTTGTTTCACACGGGCACGTTGTGGCGCATTCTTTCAAGATTTCTCAACTCTTTCATGACTGTTGTTGCCATGTCACTGACCGCATCCCAGTTTAATTGGGAAGCCAGCATCAGTGGCACGATGTTTTCCACTGTGGGGTGTTGTTGCAGCGTTTCTTCCAACACCTCTCGCTCTCGCTGAAAATTCGGGCATTTGAAAAATACGTGCTCCGCATTTTCATCTTCGTTGCTATGGCAGTTCGTACACTTCGGCTCATTTACACGCTTAAATCTGTATAGGTACGCCCTAAAGCATCCGTGGCCACTCAGGAGCTGGTTTAGGTAGAAGTCTACCTCACCAAATTTCCTCGTGATCCACGGCTCTACTTTCGGTATCAGGCGATGGGTCCACCGACCCTTCTCTGATGCGTCCCATCGTTCTTGCCATTCCGTTAGGCTTCTTCTGCGGCCCATTAGGCGCTGCTCGCTCGATCGACCGCTTTTCTTTGATTCTTTGACTATTATGTCAATGGGTATCATACCTGCGATGACCATTACGGCATCGTACGACACTGTTCTGAATGCACAACAGACCCTCAGTGCACTCAGTCTATATACGGATTCCAGTTTCCGCTTGTTACCTGCCACGTCCGTGGCATCCGCCCAAATTGACGATCCATAGAGTAAAATGGATTTAATAACTCCTGCTAATAGACGTCGTCGCCGCTGTTTTGGCCCTTGTGTGTTAGGCATCATTCGTGCGAGTGAAGCACTAGCCTTGGCGGCCTTCTTACATGCATACTCCAGTTGGCTCTTGAAGCTTAGCTTTGCATCCAGCAGTACCCCTAGGTACTTTATGTACGGCTTCGACTTGATTTTGTGCCCTCCAATAGTGAGGGTACAGGTCTTCCGTAGTCTTTTTTTGGTTATTAGAACTGCCTCTGTTTTCTGCTCTGCTAGACTGAGCCCCACAGAAGTTAACCACGAGCTTACTGTATCGACAACTTCTTCAGCTGTGATAACTACTTCCTCCAGAATTTTGCCCGTGATGGTGATAGCGATATCATCAGCAAACCCCACTATGGTTGTTTGCTCCGGAATTTGAAGGCGTAGTACGCCATCATACATCAAATTCCATAGAAGTGGCCCCAGGACGGATCCTTGCGGCACACCCCCTGTCACCACTAATTCCTTCACTCCTTTTTCAGTGTCATATATGAGCACTCGTTCGCTGAAGTACGCTCTTATGAGCCTGATCAGGTATTGTGGGATCTTCATTCTGTTTAAGGCTTCCAAAATGTGGCGCCAGTTTGCGGAATTAAAGGCGTTTCTGACATCTAAGGTCACCACCAGGCAATAGTGTTTGACGGAGTTTTGTGCCACTTCCACCACTTGTCGGATTGCATCTTCTGTAGACCGCGCCTTACGGAATCCATATTGATGGTGTGACAATCCACCTGCTTCCTCTATCGCTTGCTCCAGTCTACTACATATCAGTCTTTCTAGTAGTTTACCAGCAGTGTCTAACATGCAGATTGGTCGGTACGCAGAAGGGTCTTCAGTTGTGCTGTTTCCTTTCGGGAGCAAAACGAGCCTTTGTCTCTTCCATGTGGCTGGAAATGTACCTTCTCTAATGCATGAGTTGTATACATCCGCAAACATTTTCGGGTGCTGCTTAACCGCAGCTTTTAGCGCTGCGTTGGGTATACCATCTGGTCCTGGCGCCTTCTTGTCTTCGAACTTGCCGGCCGCTTTAGTCACCTCGTTCTCTGACACCGGTATGATTTCGTGTTGGTCGAAGTTTCCCTGCTCGTCATTTGATTCAACGTGTGGCTGCTTAGGAAATAGCGTAGTCACTATTTCTTTCAGCTGGTTTGGGCACGTTGGTGTTGGCTTTTTTCTTCCGATCTTTTTCATGACGATTTTATATGCATTACCCCAGGGGTCGATCTCGGCTTCATCACATAGTTTCAAGAAGCATTGACGTTTACTACTACGTATAGCTTTTTTTAGATCTTTCCGCTTTGTCTTAAACTGTTGTTGTAGGTTTAAGTATTCGCCCCAGTCTCTCGACCGTTGGTAGTGCCGTCGGACTCTATGGCATTCTGCACGGAGTTGGGCTATCTCATCACTCCACCAGTATACTGGTTGGTGACGATTTCCGACATTCCTCCTCTTCATTGCCGCATCGCACGCTTTTCGCAAATGGGACATTAGCTGCTGCGTTTTATCGGTGGCTTTGCCGAATGGAATTATTTCTTCGAACACTATATTAAAGAGTTTTTCGTCGAATGTATCTACTCTCCAACCGATTTTTCGTTGCTTGGGAATGGCTCTCTCTGCTATGTGTGTCGCTCGTTTAATGTTCATCAAGATTTGGTTGTGGTCGCTGTGTGTGTAACGATCGCTCACCTTCCACTCTAATCTCTGGTATACCCCAGGTGTTACGAAAGTTAGATCTATTATTGATCTCGATGTTCCCCTACTGAAAGTATGCCCCCCGCCGGTATTACATAATACTAAGTCCAATGTAGCCAGCGCATCCAGGAGTACTCTACCTCGTGCATTTGTCCTCGGACAGCCCCACTCTTCTGCCCACGCGTTAAAATCGCCAGCGATTATTACTGGCCTTATTCCATTTGCATTCGTTACGAGATTGTCCAGTATACGCTCAAAGTCGTCGATCGAGGTACTTGGTGGCATATAGCAACTATATATGTGGATGCCTTGTATTTCTGCTCGCACAAAACCGAGTTGGGTTACTCGTGTTTTAATGTGTGGCGCTCGTTTCCCGCAGGACCAAATGGCCGATTTGCCGGTGTTATCTTTAGCCCAGACACTTCCGCATTTCGCCTTGTATGGTTCACTGAGTATAGCTACATCTATCTCAAGTTCGCGTACTGTTTGGGTGAGGAGCTCCTGGGCTGCCTCACAGTGGTTTAGATTTAGTTGTAGTAACTTCATCTCTTCTGCCTTTGTTCTCTGGCGGCCGCCAAAAATGATGGGCATCTGCGACTTCCTGTTGCATGGCTTGTGTCCTTCTTCTGTGCGGTCGTGCACGTGGCGCACTTCGGTGCTTTGACACAGTCCTTTGCCATATGGCCTTCTTCGCTACATTTAAAGCATCGATTTTGCCAATTGTCCGTGCTCTTACATACTCGTGCTGTATGGCCATACCCCATACACTTGAAGCATTTTGTAGGGTCGATCTTCTCTCGAACGCGGCAAACTACCCATCCGACGCGGACCTTACCCGTCTCTATTATTTGGGAGGCAGCTTTCGCTGGCAGACTTACTGTCGCTATTTGCGTACCGCCATATGCCTTCCGCATCGATCGTACCGCTGCTAGCTTTAACCCGCTCAATATATCGAATTGAGACGTGAGCGCTTCATACACCTGCTCCTTAGCAGTGATTTCGTCAAGATCTTTAACTTCTACCAGCACCTCTTGTGTCAAGATCCGAACTTCGGTATCGGGCCCGAGGATGTCCCTGATAGCTTCGTGTAGGTTTTCGGTCTGCGGATCAGACGATTTGTCCAACTCAATTAGGAGATCTCCGTTGACTGTTTTTCGGATACCTCTCACGCTTTCTGCCATCTCATTCAGTTTGGGGTCACTCTTTACTTGTCTGAGAACATCCGCATATGATGTACCCTCCCTGCTTTTTATTATTAGGGCGTCTCGCCGGACCACTTTCTTGCGCGTTTTCGCACGAGCTCGCACCTTTTCCCATTCTGGTTCAGCCTGGCTTTGGGCCACTGTTCCTGCGTCCAGGTCAGTATTTTGCTCCAGGATTTTCGCTGTCTTCCTTTCTTCCTTACGCAATCTTCTCTTAGGAGTTGGGAATTTGGCTCTTTCTGTTGACTCCTTGGGTGAGTCACGCTTCCTTTTTGGTGTTGACACAGCGGTTTCGTTTCGAAGGGCTTCTGTAAAGCTCTTCTGTAAAGCTCTATCTATCTATCTATCTATCTATCTATCTATCTATCTATCTATCTATCTATCTATCTATCTATCTATCTATCTATCTATCTATCTATCTATCTATCTATCTATCTATCTATCTATCTATCTATCTATCTATCTATCTATCTATCTATCTATCTATCTATCTATCTATCTATCTATCTATCTATCTATCTATCTATCTATCTATCTATCTATCTATCTATCTATCTATCTATCTATCTATCTATCTATCTATCTATCTATCTATCTATCTATCTATCTATCTATCTATCTATCTATCTATCTATCTATCTATCTATCTATCTATCTATCTATCTATCTATCTATCTATCTATCTATCTATCTATCTATCTATCTATCTATCTATCTATCTATCTATCTATCTATATATCTATCTATCTATCTATCTATCTATCTATCTATCTATCTATCTATCTATCTATCTATCTATCTATCTATATATCTATCTATCTATCTATCTATCTATCTATCTATCTATCTATCTATCTATCTATCTATCTATCTATCTATCTATCTATCTATCTATCTATCTATCTATCTATCTATCTATCTATCTATCTATCTATCTATCTATCTATCTATCTATCTATCTATCTATCTATCTATCTATCTATCTATCTATCTATCTATCTATCTATCTATCTATCTATCTATCTATCTATCTATCTATCTATCTATCTATCTATCTATCTATCTATCTATCTATCTATCTATCTATCTATCTATCTATCTATCTATCTATCTATCTATCTATCTATCTATCTATCTATCTATCTATCTATCTATCTATCTATCTATCTATCTATCTATCTATCTATCTATCTATCTATCTATCTATCTATCTATCTATCTATCTATCTATCTATCTATCTATCTATCTATCCATCTATCTATCTATCTATCTATCTATCTATCTATCTATCTATCTATCTATCTATCTATCTATCTATCTATCTATCTATCTATCTATCTATCTATCTATCTATCTATCTATCTATCTATCTATCTATCTATCTATCTATCTATCTATCTATCTATCTATCTATCTATCTATCTATCTATCTATCTATCTATCTATCTATCTATCTATCTATCTATCTATCTATCTATCTATCTATCTATCTATCTATCTATCTATCTATCTATCTATCTATCTATCTATCTATCTATCTATCTATCTATCTATCTATCTATCTATCTATCTATCTATCTTTTTTTTTTTTTTTTTGGGGGGGGTGGGAAAACCTTCTTTAAGGCACTGGCGGTGCTCCTGCACCAGTAGTGTGAGATTCTTACTCACTAAAAACCCACCCATCTTCGTCCCTACATCCCCGCGGAACCACCGTCAGGTATTACTTCACGGGGGGAAATGCGCATGGCTCTCCTTTTGTTTCACACGGGCACGTTGTGGCGCATTCTTTCAAGATGTCTCAACTCTTTCATGACTGTTGTTGCCATGTCACTGACCGCATCCCAGTTTAATTGGGAAGCCAGCATCAGTGGCACGATGTTTTCCACTGTGGGGTGTTGTTGCAGCGTTTCTTCCAACACCTCTCGCTCTCGCTGGAAATTCGGGCATTTGAAAAATACGTGCTCCGCATTTTCATCTTCGTTGCTATGGCAGTTCGTACACTTCGGCTCATTTACACGCTTAAATCTGTATAGGTACGCCCTAAAGCATCCGTGGCCACTCAGGAGCTGGTTTAGGTAGAAGTCTACCTCACCAAATTTCCTCGTGATCCACGGCTCTACTTTCGGTATCAGGCGATGGGTCCACCAACCCTTCTCTGATGCGTCCCATCGTTCTTGCCATTACGTTAGGCTTCTTCTGCGGCCCATTAGGCGCTACTCGCTGGATCGACCGCTTTTCTTTGATTTTTTGACTATTATGTCAATTGGTATCATACCTGCGATGACCATTACGGCATCGTACGACACTGTTCTGAATGCACAACAGACCCTCAGTGCACTCAGTCTATATACGGATTCCAGTTTCCGCTTGTTACCAGCCACGTCCGTGGCATCCGCCCAAATTGACGATCCACAGAGTAAAATGGATTTAATAACTCCTGCTAATAGACGTCGTCGCCGCTGTTTTGGCCCTTGTGTGTTAGGCATCATTCGTGCGAGTGAAGCACTAGCCTTGGCGGCCTTCTTACATGCATACTCCAGTTGGCTCTTGAAGCTTAGCTTTGCATCCAGCAGTACCCCTAGGTACTTTATGTACGGCTTCGACTTGATTTTGTGCCCTCCAATAGTGAGGGTACAGGTCTTCCGTAGTCTTTATTAGAACTGCCTCTGTTTTCTGCTCTGCTAGACTGAGCCCCACAGAAGTTAACCACGAGCTTACTGTATCGACAACTTCTTCAGCTGTGATAACTACTTCTTCCAGAATTTTGCCCGTGATGGTGATAGCAATATCATCAGCAAACCCCACTATGGTTGTTTGCGCCGGAATTTGAAGGCGTAGTACGCCATCATACATCAAATTCCATAGAAGTGGCCCCAGGACGGATCCTTGCGGCACACCCCCTGTCACCACTAATTCCTTCACTCCTTTTTCAGTGTCATATATGAGCACTCGTTCGCTGAAGTACGCTCTTATGAGCCTGATCAGGTATTGTGGGATCTTCATTCGGTTTAAGGCTTCCAAAATGTGGCGCCAGTTTGCGGAATTAAAGGCGTTTCTGACATCTAAGGCAATAGTGTTTGATGGAGTTTTGTGCCACTTCCACCACTTGTCGGATTGCATCTTCTGTAGACCGCGCCTTACGGAATCCATATTGATGGTGTGACAATCCACCTGCTTCCTCGATCGCTTGCTCCAGTCTACTACATATCAGTCTTTCTAGTAGTTTACAAGCAGTGTCTAACATGCAGATTGGTCGGTACGCAGAAGGGTCTTCAGTTGTGCTATTTCCTTTCGGGAGCAAAACGAGCCTTTGTCGCTTCCATGTGGCTGGAAATGTACCTTCTCTAATGCATGAGTTGTATACATCCGCAAACATTTTCGGGTGCTGCTTAACCGCAGCTTTTAGCGCTGCGTTGGGTATACCATCCGGTCCTGGCGCCTTCTTGTCTTCGAACTTGCCGGCCGCTTTAGTCACCTCGTTCTCTGACACCGGTATGATTTCGTGTTGGTCGAAGTTTCCCTGCTCGTCATTTGATTCAACGTGTGGCTGCTTAGGAAACAGCGTAGTCACTATTTCTTTCAGCTGATTTGGGACTATCTATCTATCTATCTATCTATCTATCTATCTATCTATCTATCTATCTATCTATCTATCTATTTATTTTTGTCAGTTGTAACTGAATAGATTTGCTGTTTTTCAATTCCAAAGTTGTTAATCAGTTGTTATACCTCCTTTTTTAAATTTTCACCAGTGTGGCTGTTATGTAGTTCGATTACACCAATCGTTTTAATTACCAGTTCGGAATTTTAGCAAAATTGGATATTGAAGCCTAAAATGCCGCGATTGTGTCGTGTGGCGGTATCAATTTTTAATGAAAGCGTTCGTTTTTCCACATGTTTTTTATATGAGTCTTTGTTTTTTCATAGTTTTCTGACACTATTTCCATAATATTTCTTGATGAAATAGTTGACATCTTCATGCCGCTAAAAATTTGTTCCGTTAAAGTTTTAAAGGGCTGTGAATCTAAAAATGCGAAAGGTAATTTTTCGGTTGTCACCATCTCAACACATGTATTTCTTATTTCACTTGGGCTTCTTTTACTAAAGAGTACCTAATTGCGAATCTTAAAAATTCAAATAATAAAAAAAGAAAATATTTAAACAAAATATATTTATTTTCTTTTGTATGATTTTCAATAAATAACGTAAATTTTAAGTTTGCACAAAACAAAATATAAATTTTTTAATTCCTTTTATATATATATATTTCATAACAGTTTGGCGGCAAACATTTCAAGCTAACATTTTTTCTCATCTTATGAAAATAAAGATGCTTGTGATAAAAATAATGCTGCCAAATTGTTTTTACAATTTCACAATTAAACATATTTTTCTATTTTTTTTAACTTATTCTATTTGATAAATATATTAATTATGCTTTTATTAAATTTAAATTGGATTACACAAACTTTTTCTTGTGTTTTCTTAAATTTTTCCAGGAGCGTCCACAACTTTCGATGATTTCGCAGCGATTGACTTTGACTTTTTACATCGCGTGGAGTCTTTTTTCTTGTTTTGATTTGACATGTTTCTGTAGAACTACACCTTTTCAGGTCATTTGTAAATATACAATGTGCAAATTTCAACATTTACAGTTAGCTTTCACATTTTGTGTTTAAATCAGTGATGGCATTTGACGCGTCAACATTTGACGTTTAAAGTTGTGTTGTTGGCTAATTTAGATCGTCTTTTGTTGAAAATAAGTAATAAATGTTACATTTAAGAGCTAAAGCGAACTTGCCGGCCGCTTTAGTCACCTCGTTCTCTGACACCGGTATGATTTCGTGTTGATCGAAGTTTCCCTGCTCGTCATTTGATTCAACGTGTGGCTGCTTAGGAAACAGCGTAGTCACTATTTCTTTCAGCTGATTTGGGCACGTTGGTGTTGGCTTTTTTCTTCCGATCTTTTTCATGGCGATTTTATATGCATTACCCCAGGGGTCGCTCTCGGCTTCATCACATAGTTTCAATAAGCATTGACGTTTACTACTACGTATAGCTTTTTTTTAGATCTTTCCACTTTGTCTTAAACTGTTGTTGTAGGTTTAAGTATTCGCCCCGGTCTCTCGACCGTTGGTAGTGCCGTCGGACTCTATGGCATTCTGCACGGAGTTGGGCTATCTCATCGCTCCACCAGTATACTGGTTGGTGACGATTTCCGACATTCCTCCTCTTCATTGCCGCATCGCACGCTTTTCGCAAATGGGACATTAGCTGCTGCGTTTTATCGGTGGCTTTGCCGAATGGAATTATTTCTTCGAACACTATATTAAAGAGTTTTTCGTCGAATGTATCTACTCTCCAACCGATTTTTCGTTGCTTGGGAATGGATCTCTCTGCTATGTGTGTCGCTCGTTTGATGTTCATCAAGATTTGGTGGTGGTCGCTGTGTGTGTTACGATCGCTCACCTTCCACTCTAATCTCTGGTATACCCCAGGTGTTACGAAAGTTAGATCTATTATTGATCCCGATGTTCCCCTACTGAAAGTATGCCCCCCGCCGGTATTACATAATACTAAGTCCAATGTAGCCAGCGCATCCAGGAGTACTCTACCTCGTGCATTTGTCCTCGGACAGCCCCACTCTTCTGCCCAAGCGTTAAAATCGCCAGCGATTATTACTGGCCTGATTCCATTTGCATTCGTTACGAGATTGTCCAGAATACGTTCAAAGTCGTCGATCGAGGTACTTGGTGGTATATAGCAACTATATATGTGGATGCCTTGTATTTCTGCTCGCACAAAACCGAGTTGGGTTACTCGTGTTTTAATGTGTGGCGCTCGTTTCCCGCAGGACCAAATGGCCGATTTGCCGGTGTTATCTTTAGCCCAGACACTTCCGCATTTCGCCTTGTATGGTTCACTGAGTATAGCTACATCTATCTCAAGTTCGCGTACTGTTTGGGTGAGGAGCTCCTGGGCTGCCTCACAGTGGTTTAGATTTAGTTGTAGTAACTTCATCTCTTCTGCCTTTGTTCTCTGGCGGCCGCCAAAAATGATGGGCATCTGCGACTTCCTGTTGCATGGCTTGTGTCCTTCTTCTGTGCGGTCGTGCACGTGGCGCACTTCGGTGCTTTGACACAGTCCTTTGCCATATGGCCTTCTTCGCTACATTTAAAGCATCGATTTTGCCAATTGTCCGTGCTCTTACATACTCGTGCTGTATGGCCATACCCCACACACTTGAAGCATTTTGTAGGGTCGATTTTCTCTCGAACGCGGCAAACTACCCATCCGACGCGGACCTTACCCGTCTCTATTATTTGGGAGGCAGCTTTCGCTGCCAGACTTACTGTCGCTATTTGCGTACCGCCATATGCCTTCCGCATCGATCGTACCGCTGCTAGCTTTAACCCGCTCAATATATCGAATTGAGACGTGAGCGCTTCATACACCTGCTCCTTAGCAGTGATTTCGTCAAGATCTTTAACTTCTACCAGCACCTCTTGTGTCAAGATCCGAACTTCGGTATCGGGCCCGAGGATGTCCCTGATAGCTTCGTGTAGGTTTTCGGTCTGCGGATCAGACGATTTGTCCAACTCAATTAGGAGATCTCCGTTGACTGTTTTTCGGATACCTCTCACGCTTTCTGCCATCTCATTCAGTTTGGGGTCACTCTTTACTTGTCTGAGAACATCCGCATATGATGTACCCTCCCTGCTTTTTATTATTAGGGCGTCTCGCCGGACCACTTTCCTGCGCGTTTTCGCACGAGCTCGCACCTTTTCCCATTCTGGTTCAGCCTGGCTTTGGGCCACTGTTCCTGCGTCCAGGTCAGTATTTTGCTCCAGGATTTTCGCTGTCTTCCTTTCTTCCTTACGCAATCTTCTCTTAGGAGTTGGGAATTTGGCTCTTTCTGTTGACTCCTTGGGTGAGTCACGCTTCCTTTTTGGTGTTGACACAGCGGTTTCGTTTCGAAGGGCTTCTGTAAAGCTCTTAGACGGCTCTTTTGGGGTCACTTGCGTGGCTGCGGTCTTCACATGTTTTGCAGTTAAACTTTTCACGTGCTTTTCGGCCGTCAGTTCCCTATGCAGCACTCGCAGATCGGTTATCATCTTCCTAATATCCGAGTGGATATTCCTTTTGTCTTTGATGAAGTCGGCCAGAGCCTTAATCTTGGCCCCAAGCCTCTCTACCACGTCTATTCGACTAGGAGGATCACTTCCTAGCATGCGCACTTCTATGCTGTCTTCCTTCGTAGGGGATCGCTGCATTCTACCGCTCTTTTGAAACGGGTTCAACAATTCTCCTGTGTTGGTGGCTTGTAAGTAATCAGGAGTACCCGATTTGCCCTCGTTTGGTGCGTGGACTTGTGCGGGGTCTTTGGGAGACCCGGGCATATCCGCGATTTTCTTGAAGGGGTCCGTAAGTTCCCCGGTGTTGTTGGGAACCTCGTTCCCTGCCGGTGTTGTAAGAGTACCGGTCTCTGTGGTTTTCTTTTGGTTTAAAAGAGAAAAAGACATATTTGGTCCCACGAGTGGCGGAGAAAGGGTGGTCCATCTGTACAGAGATCCGCAATGTACAGACAAGGCTAGTTAATCCGGAGGGCGCCAGGTGTCCGGATACTCCGTTCGAGACTGAGCTAGTTTTTTGACTGGGCCCTCAGCCAGGTTGATTTTCGGCACGGGTCGTATGACACTTTAATCCAGCCCAGTACAATTTTATACCTATTGTCAGGTTTGATAACTGCCGCCCCACTGGGATCAGACGCAGACCAGGGAGCCGCCCACTCTGGGTCAGACGCTTCTGGGTTTATTTTTACCTACCCGTCCCATGTACGGTTAGGGGGGACCCTTATTTAAAGGGCGGTGCCGTTTCGCCCTGTCACACAAACATCATCGAGCTTATGCTGACTTTTATATCGCACCCTCCGATTGTGTCGCCAATGGTCGGGGACTACTTATTTGTCCAAGAACTTATTCGCAGCGGACCTACATATATGTAGGTCATGCAGCTATCCGCCACCTGCTGACCCCCACGATAGCATATGGCCCGGCCCCGTGTATATCTCTCTATCTATCTATCAATCTATCTATCTATCTATCTATCTATCTATCTATCTATCTATCTATCTATCTATCTATCTATCTATCTATCTATCTATCTATCTATCTATCTATCTATCTATCTATCTATCTATCTATCTATCTATCTATCTATCTATCTATCTATCTATCTATCTATCTATCTATCTATCTATCTATCTATCTATCTATCTATCTATCTATCTATCTATCTATCTATCTATCTATCTATCTATCTATCTATCTATCTATCTATCTATCTATCTATCTATCTATCTATCTATCTATCTATCTATCTATCTATCTATCTATCTATCTATCTATCTATCTATCTATCTATCTATCTATCTATCTATCTATCTATCTATCTATCTATCTATCTATCTATCTATCTATCTATCTATCTATCTATCTATCTATCTATCTATCTATCTATCTATCTATCTATCTATCTATCTATCTATCTATCTATCTATCTATCTATCTATCTATCTATCTATCTATCTATCTATCTATCTATCTATCTATCTATCTATCTATCTATCTATCTATCTATCTATCTATCTATCTATCTATCTATCTATCTATCTATCTATCTATCTATCTATCTATCTATCTATCTATCTATCTATCTATCTATCTATCTATCTATCTATCTATCTATCTATCTATCTATCTATCTATCTATCTATCTATCTATCTATCTATCTATCTATCTATCTATCTATCTATCTATCTATCTATCTATCTATCTATCTATCTATCTATCTATCTATCTATCTATCTATCTATCTATCTATCTATCTATCTATCTATCTATCTATCTATCTATCTATCTATCTATCTATCTATCTATCTATCTATCTATCTATCTATCTATCTATCTATCTATCTATCTATCTATCTATCTATCTATCTATCTATCTATCTATCTATCTATCTATCTATCTATCTATCTATCTATCTATCTATCTATCTATCTATCTATCTATCTATCTATCTATCTATCTATCTATCTATCTATCTATCTATCTATCTATCTATCTATCTATCTATCTATCTATCTATCTATCTATCTATCTATCTATCTATCTATCTATCTATCTATCTATCTATCTATCTATCTATCTATCTATCTATCTATCTATCTTTTTATACCCCCACACTCACTGTGGCAGGGTATACTAACTTTGTCACAACGTTTGTAACGCCCATAAGGAGGCGTGTCCGGTATGGAAAAGTATATATATTCTTGATCAGTATCACCTCCTGAGTCGATTTAGCGATGTCCGTCTGTCTGTCCGTCCGTCTGTCCGTCTGTCCGTCTGTCCGTCTGTCCGTCTGTCCGTCTGTCCGTCCGCACGATAGCGGTCGCAGTTTTGGAGATATCGACTTGAAACTTTTTTTACATGTTTTTCTCGTGAATACTGAGATCAAGTTCGAGAATCAGCCAAATCGGACAAAAACTGGGCGTGGCTCCCATACACCGAAAAAAAGGTAAAAATTTTTTATTGTTGTATTCGATTGGAAATGTTTAGAAACGTATTTTTGACATGGTCCGAGGTTCCGCAGCCACATATATAAGGGTCTAAATGGGGTCTTGAGACCAATTTTTTTTTTTTTTGTGGATTTAATTGGAAATTTTTAGAAATGGATTTTGGACATGGTCCGGGCTCCAAAACCACCTATAATTGGCTCAAAATAGGGTCTTGAGACCACCATTTTTTATGTTCAAGGTACTTCTTTCTACTGTGTGGGGGTATTTCAGCTTCGGTATAGCCGAAGATAGTCCACTCTCTAGTTTTTTTTTTTTTGGGGGGGGTGGGAAAACCTTCTTTAAGGCACTGGCGGTGCTCCTTCACCAGTAGTGTGAGATTCTTACTCACTAAAAACCCACCCATCTTCGTCCCTACATCCCCGCGGAACCACCGTCAGGAATTACTTCACGGGGGGGAAATGCGCATGGCTCTCCTTTTGTTTCACACGGGCACGTTGTGGCGCATTCTTTCAAGATGTCTCAACTCTTTCATGACTGTTGTTGCCATGTCACTGACCGCATCCCAGTTTAATTGGGAAGCCAGCATCAGTGGCACGATGTTTTCCACTGTGGGGTGTTGTTGCAGCGTTTCTTCCAACACCTCTCGCTCTCGCTGGAAATTCGGGCATTTGAAAAATACGTGCTCCGCATTTTCATCTTCGTTGCTATGGCAGTTCGTACACTTCGGCTCATTTACACGCTTAAATCTGTATAGGTACGCCCTAAAGCATCCGTGGCCACTCAGGAGCTGGTTTAGGTAGAAGTCTACCTCACCAAATTTCCTCGTGATCCACGGCTCTACTTTCGGTATCAGGCGATGGGTCCACCAACCCTTCTCTGATGCGTCCCATCGTTCTTGCCATTCCGTTAGGCTTCTTCTGCGGCCCATTAGACGCTGCTCGCTGGATCGACCGCTTTTCTTTGATTCTTTGACTATTATGTCAATTGGTATCATACCTGCGATGACCATTACGGCATCGTACGACACTGTTCTGAATGCACAACAGACCCTCAGTGCACTCAGTCTATATACGGATTCCAGTTTCCGCTTGTTACCAGCCACGTCCGTGGCATCCGCCCAAATTGACGATCCATAGAGTAAAATGGATTTAATAACTCCTGCTAGTAGACGTCGTCGCCGCTGTTTTGGCCCTTGTGTGTTAGGCATCATTCGTGCGAGTGAAGCACTAGCCTTGGCGGCCTTCTTACATGCATACTCCAGTTGGCTCTTGAAGCTTAGCTTTGCATCCAGCAGTACCCCTAGGTACTTTATGTACGGCTTCGACTTGATTTTGTGCCCTCCAATAGTGAGGGTACAGGTCTTCCGTAGTCTTTTTTTGGTTATTAGAACTGCCTCTGTTTTCTGCTCTGCTAGACTGAGCCCCACAGAAGTTAACCACGAGCTTACTGTATCGACAACTTCTTCAGCTGTGATAACTACTTCCTCCAGAATTTTGCCCGTGATGGTGATAGCGATATCATCAGCAAACCCCACTATGGTTGTTTGCGCCGGAATTTGAAGGCGTAGTACGCCATCATACATCAAATTCCATAGAAGTGGCCCCAGGACGGATCCTTGCGGCACACCCCCTGTCACCACTAATTCCTTCACTCCTTTTTCAGTGTCATATATGAGCACTCGTTCGCTGAAGTACGCTCTTATGAGCCTGATCAGGTATTGTGGGATCTTCATTCGGTTTAAGGCTTCCAAAATGTGGCGCCAGTTTGCGGAATTAAAGGCGTTTCTGACATCTAAGGTCACCACCAGGCAATAGTGTTTGATGGAGTTTTGTGCCACTTCCACCACTTGTCGGATTGCATCTTCTGTAGACCGCGCCTTACGGAATCCATATTGATGGTGTGACAATCCACCTGCTTCCTCGATCGCTTGCTCCAGTCTACTACATATCAGTCTTTCTAGTAGTTTACCAGCAGTGTCTAACATGCAGATTGGTCGGTACGCAGAAGGGTCTTCAGTTGTGCTGTTTCCTTTCGGGAGCAAAACGAGCCTTTGTCTCTTCCATGTGGCTGGAAATGTACCTTCTCTAATGCATGAGTTGTATACATCCGCAAACATTTTCGGGTGCTGCTTAACCGCAGCTTTTAGCGCTGCGTTGGGTATACCATCTGGTCCTGGCGCCTTCTTGTCTTCGAACTTGCCGGCCGCTTTAGTCACCTCGTTCTCTGACACCGGTATGATTTCGTGTTGATCGAAGTTTCCCTGCTCGTCATTTGATTCAACGAGTGGCTGCTTAGGAAACAGCGTAGTCACTATTTCTTTCAGCTGGTTTGGGCACGTTGGTGTTGGCTTTTTTCTTCCGATCTTTTTCATGACGATTTTATATGCATTACCCCAGGGGTCGATCTCGGCTTCATCACATAGTTTCAAGAAGCATTGACGTTTACTACTACGTATAGCTTTTTTTAGATCTTTCCGCTTTGTCTTAAACTGTTGTTGTAGGTTTAAGTATTCGCCCCGGTCTCTCGACCGTTGGTAGTGCCGTCGGACTCTATGGCATTCTGCACGGAGTTGGGCTATCTCATCGCTCCACCAGTATACTGGTTGGTGACGATTTCCGACATTCCTCCTCTTCATTGCCGCATCGCACGCTTTTCGCAAATGGGACATTAGCTGCTGCATTTTATCGGTGGCTTTGCCGAATGGAATTATTTCTTCGAACACTATATTAAAGAGTTTTTCGTCGAATGTATCTACTCTCCAACCGATTTTTCGTTGCTTGGGAATGGCTCTCTCTGCTATGTGTGTCGCTCGTTTGATGTTCATCAAGATTTGGTTGTGGTCGCTGTGTGTGTAACGATCGCTCACCTTCCACTCTAATCTCTGGTATACCCCAGGTGTTACGAAAGTTAGATCTATTATTGATCTCGATGTTCCCCTACTGAAAGTATGCCCCCCGCCGGTATTACATAATACTAAGTCCAATGTAGCCAGCGCATCCAGGAGTACTCTACCTCGTGCATTTGTCCTCGGACAGCCCCACTCTTCTGCCCACGCGTTAAAATCGCCAGCGATTATTACTGGCCTTATTCCATTTGCATTCGTTACGAGATTGTCCAGTATACGCTCAAAGTCGTCGATCGAGGTACTTGGTGGTATATAGCAACTATATATGTGGATGCCTTGTATTTCTGCTCGCACAAAACCGAGTTGGGTTACTCGTGTTTTAATGTGTGGCGCTCGTTTCCCGCAGGACCAAATGGCCGATTTGCCGGTGTTATCTTTAGCCCAGACATTTCCTCATTTCGCCTTGTATGGTTCACTGAATATAGCTACATCTATCTCAAGTTCGCGTACTGTTTGGGTGAGGAGCTCCTGGGCTGCCTCACAGTGGTTTAGATTTAGTTGTAGTAACTTCATCTCTTCTGCCTTTGTTCGCTGGCGGCCGCCAAAAATGATGGGCATCTGCGACTTCCTGTTGCATGGCTTGTGTCCTTCTTCTGTGCGGTCGTGCACGTGGCGCACTTCGGTGCTTTGACACAGTCCTTTGCCATATGGCCTTCTTCGCTACATTTAAAGCATCGATTTTGCCAATTGTCCGTGCTCTTACATACTCGTGCTGTATGGCCATACCCCATACACTTGAAGCATTTTGTAGGGTCGATCTTCTCTCGAACGCGGCAAACTACCCATCCGACGCGGACCTTACCCGTCTCTATTATTTGGGAGGCAGCTTTCGCTGGCAGACTTACTGTCGCTATTTGCGTACCGCCATATGCCTTCCGTATCGATCGTACCGCTGCTAGCTTTAACCCGCTCAATATATCGAATTGAGACGTGAGCGCTTCATACACCTGCTCCTTAGCAGTGATTTCGTCAAGATCTTTAACTTCTACCAGCACCTCTTGTGTCAAGATCCGAACTTCGGTATCGGGCCCGAGGATGTCCCTGATAGCTTCGTGTAGGTTTTCGGTCTGCGGATCAGACGATTTGTCCAACTCAATTAGGAGATCTCCGTTGACTGTTTTTCGGATACCTCTCACGCTTTCTGCCATCTCATTCAGTTTGGGGTCACTCTTTACTTGTCTGAGAACATCCGCATATGATGTACCCTCCCTGCTTTTTATTATTAGGGCGTCTCGCCGGACCACTTTCTTGCGCGTTTTCGCACGAGCTCGCACCTTTTCCCATTCTGGTTCAGCCTGGCTTTGGGCCACTGTTCCTGCGTCCAGGTCAGTATTTTGCTCCAGGATTTTCGCTGTCTTCCTTTCTTCCTTACGCAATCTTCTCTTAGGAGTTGGGAATTTGGCTCTTTCTGTTGACTCCTTGGGTGAGTCACGCTTCCTTTTTGGTGTTGACACAGCGGTTTCGTTTCGAAGGGCTTCTGTAAAGCTCTTAGACGGCTCTTTTGGGGTCACTTGCGTGGCTGCGGTCTTCACATGTTTTGCAGTTAAACTTTTCACGTGCTTTTCGGCCGTCAGTTCCCTATGCAGCACTCGCAGATCGGTTATCATCTTCCTAATATCCGAGTGGATATTCCTTTTGTCTTTGATGAAGTCGGCCAGAGCCTTAATCTTGGCCCCAAGCCTCTCTACCACGTCTATTCGACTAGGAGGATCACTTCCTAGCATGCGCACTTCTATGCTGTCTTCCTTCGTAGGGGATCGCTGCATTCTACCGCTCTTTTGAAACGGGTTCAACAATTCTCCTGTGTTGGTGGCTTGTAAGTAATCAGGAGTACCCGATTTGCCCTCGTTTGGTGCGTGGACTTGTGCGGGGTCTTTGGGAGACCCGGGCATATCCGCGATTTTCTTGAAGGGGTCCGTAAGTTCCCCGGTGTTGTTGGGAACCTCGTTCCCTGCCGGTGTTGTAAGAGTACCGGTCTCTGTGGTTTTCTTTTGGTTTAAAAGAGAAAAAGACATATTTGTTCCCACGAGTGGCGGAGAAAGGGTGGTCCATCTGTACAGAGATCCGCAATGTACAGACAAGGCTAGTTAATCCGGAGGGCGCCAGGTGTCCGGATACTCCGTTCGAGACTGAGCTAGTTTTTTGACTGGGCCCTCAGCCAGGTTGATTTTCGGCACGGGTCGTATTACACTTTAATCCAGCCCAGTACAATTTTATACCTATTGTCCGGTTTGCTAACTGCCGCCCCACTGGGATCAGACGCAGACCAGGGAGCCGCCCACTCTGGGTCAGACGCTTCTGGGTTTATTTTTACCTACCCGTCCCATGTACGGTTAGGGGGGACCCTTATTTAAAGGGCGGTGCCGTTTCGCCCTGTCACACAAACATCATCGAGCTTATGCTGACTTTTATATCGCACCCTCCGATTGTGTCGCCAATGGTCGGGGACTGCTTATTTGTCCAAGAACTTATTCGCAGCGGACCTACATATATGTAGGTCATGCAGCTATCCGCCACCTGCTGACCCCCACGATAGCCTATGGCCCGGCCCCTATCTATCTATCTATCTATCTATCTATCTATCTATCTATCTATCTATCTATCTATCTATCTATCTATCTATCTATCTATCTATCTATCTATCTATCTATCTATCTATCTATCTATCTATCTATCTATCTATCTATCTATCTATCTATCTATCTATCTATCTATCTATCTATCTATCTATCTATCTATCTATCTATCTATCTATTTATCTATCTATCTATCTATCTATCTATCTATCTATCTATCTATCTATCTATCTATCTATCTATCTATCTATCTATCTATCTATATATCTATCTATCTATCTATCTATCTATCTATCTATCTATCTATCTATCTATCTATCTATCTATCTATCTATCTATCTATCTATCTATCTATCTATCTATCTATCTATCTATCTATCTATCTATCTATCTATCTATCTATCTATCTATCTATCTATCTATCTATCTATCTATCTATCTATCTATCTATCTATCTATCTATCTATCTATCTATCTATCTATCTATCTATCTATCTATCTATCTATCTATCTATCTATCTATCTATCTATCTATCTATCTATCTATCTATCTATCTATCTATCTATCTATCTATCTATCTATCTATCTATCTATCTATCTATCTATCTATCTATCTATCTATCTATCTATCTATCTATCTATCTATCTATCTATCTATCTATCTATCTATCTATCTATCTATCTATCTATCTATCTATCTATCTATCTATCTATCTATCTATCTATCTATCTATCTATCTATCTATCTATCTATCTATCTATCTATCTATCTATCTATCTATCTATCTATCTATCTATCTATCTATCTATCTATCTATCTATCTATCTATCTATCTATCTATCTATCTATCTATCTATCTATCTATCTATCTATCTATCTATCTATCTATCTATCTATCTATCTATCTATCTATCTATCTATCTATCTATCTATCTATCTATCTATCTATCTATCTATCTATCTATCTATCTATCTATCTATCTATCTATCTATCTATCTATCTATCTATCTATCTATCTATCTATCTATCTATCTATCTATCTATCTATCTATCTATCTATCTATCTATCTATCTATCTATCTATCTATCTATCTATCTATCTATCTATCTATCTATCTATCTATCTATCTATCTATCTATCTATCTATCTATCTATCTATCTATCTATCTATCTATCTATCTATCTATCTATCTATCTATCTATCTATCTATCTATCTATCTATCTATCTATCTATCTATCTATCTATCTATCTATCTATCTATCTATCTATCTATCTATCTATCTATCTATCTATCTATCTATCTATCTATCTATCTATCTATCTATCTATCTATCTATCTATCTATCTATCTATCTATCTATCTATCTATCTATCTATCTATCTATCTATCTATCTATCTATCTATCTATCTATCTATCTATCTATCTATCTATCTATCTATCTATCTATCTATCTATCTATCTATCTATCTATCTATCTATCTATCTATCTATCTATCTATCTATCTATCTATCTATCTATCTATCTATCTATCTATCTATCTATCTATCTATCTATCTATCTATCTATCTATCTATCTATCTATCTATCTATCTATCTATCTATCGATCTATCTATCTATCTATCTATCTATCTATCTATCTATCTATCTATCTATCTATCTATCTATCTATCTATCTATCTATCTATCTATCTATCTATCTATCTATCTATCTATCTATCTATCTATCTATCTATCTATCTATCTATCTATCTATCTATCTATCTATCTATCTATCTATCTATCTATCTTTTTTTTTTTTTTTTTTTTTTTTTGGGGGGGGGTGGGAAAACCTTCTTTAAGGCACTGGCGGTGCTCCTTCACCAGTAGTGTGAGATTCTTACTCACTAAAAACCCACCCATCTTCGTCCCTACATCCCCGCGGAACCACCGTCAGGTATTACTTCACGGGGGGGAAATGCGCATGGCTCTCCTTTTGTTTCACACGGGCACGTTGTGGCGCATTCTTTCAAGATTTCTCAACTCTTTCATGACTGTTGTTGCCATGTCACTGACCGCATCCCAGTTTAATTGGGAAGCCAGCATCAGTGGCACGATGTTTTCCACTGTGGGGTGTTGTTGCAGCGTTTCTTCCAACACCTCTCGCTCTCGCTGGAAATTCGGGCATTTGAAAAATACGTGCTCCGCATTTTCATCTTCGTTGCTATGGCAGTTCGTACACTTCGGCTCATTTACACGCTTAAATCTGTATAGGTACGCCCTAAAGCATCCGTGGCCACTCAGGAGCTGGTTTAGGTAGAAGTCTACCTCACCAAATTTCCTCGTGATCCACGGCTCTACTTTCGGTATCAGGCGATGGGTCCACCGACCCTTCTCTGATGCGTCCCATCGTTCTTGCCATTCCGTTAGGGTTCTTCTGCGGCCCATTAGGCGCTGCTCGCTGGATCGACCGCTTTTCTTTGATTCTTTGACTATTATGTCAATGGGTATCATACCTGCGATGACCATTACGGCATCGTACGACATTTTTCTGAATGCACAACAGACCCTCAGTGCACTCAGTCTATATACGGATTCCAGTTTCCGCTTGTTACCTGCCACGTCCGTGGCATCCGCCCAAATTGACGATCCATAGAGTAAAATGGATTTAATAACTCCTGCTAATAGACGTCGTCGCCGCTGTTTTGGCCCTTGTGTGTTAGGCATCATTCGTGCGAGTGAAGCACTAGCCTTGGCGGCCTTCTTACATGCATACTCCAGTTGGCTCTTGAAGCTTAGCTTTGCATCCAGCAGTACCCCTAGGTACTTTATGTACGGCTTCGACTTGATTTTGTGCCCTCCAATAGTGAGGGTACAGGTCTTCCGTAGTCTTTTTTTGGTTATTAGAACTGCCTCTGTTTTCTGCTCTGCTAGACTGAGCCCCACAGAAGTTAACCACGAGCTTACTGTATCGACAACTTCTTCAGCTGTGATAACTACTTCCTCCAGAATTTTGCCCGTGATGGTGATAGCGATATCATCAGCAAACCCCACTATGGTTGTTTGCGCCGGAATTTGAAGGCGTAGTACGCCATCATACATCAAATTCCATAGAAGTGGCCCCAGGACGGATCCTTGCGGCACACCCCCTGTCACCACTAATTCCTTCACTCCTTTTTCAGTGTCATATATGAGCACTCGTTCGCTGAAGTACGCTCTTATGAGCCTGATCAGGTATTGTGGGATCTTCATTCTGTTTAAGGCTTCCAAAATGTGGCGCCAGTTTGCGGAATTAAAGGCGTTTCTGACATCTAAGGTCACCACCAGGCAATAGTGTTTGATGGAGTTTTGTGCCACTTCCACCACTTGTCGGATTGCATCTTCTGTAGACCGCGCCTTACGGAATCCATATTGATGGTGTGACAATCCACCTGCTTCCTCTATCGCTTGCTCCAGTCTACTACATATCAGTCTTTCTAGTAGTTTACCAGCAGTGTCTAACATGCAGATTGGTCGGTACGCAGAAGGGTTCCTTTCGGGAGCAAAACGAGCCTTTGTCTCTTCCATGTGGCTGGAAATGTACCTTCTCTAATGCATGAGTTGTATACATCCGCAAACATTTTCGGGTGCTGCTTAACCGCAGCTTTTAGCGCTGCATTGGGTATACCATCTGGTCCTGGCGCCTTCTTGTCTTCGAACTTGCCGGCCGCTTTAGTCACCTCGTTCTCTGACACCGGTATGATTTCGTGTTGGTCGAAGTTTCCCTGCTCGTCATTTGATTCAACGTGTGGCTGCTTAGGAAACAGCGTAGTCACTATTTCTTTCAGCTGGTTTGGGCACGTTGGTGTTGGCTTTTTTCTTCCGATCTTTTTCATGACGATTTTATATGCATTACCCCAGGGGTCGATCTCGGCTTCATCACATAGTTTCAAGAAGCATTGACGTTTACTACTACGTATAGCTTTTTTTAGCTCTTTCCGCTTTTTCTTAAACTGTTGTTGTAGGTTTAAGTATTCGCCCCGGTCTCTCGACCGTTGGTAGTGCCGTCGGACTCTATGGCATTCTGCACGGAGTTGGGCTATCTCATCACTCCACCAGTATACTGGTTGGTGACGATTTCCGACATTCCTCCTCTTCATTGCCGCATCGCACGCTTTTCGCAAATGGGACATTAGCTGCTGCGTTTTATCGGTGGCTTTGCCGAATGGAATTATTTCTTCGAACACTATATTAAAGAGTTTTTCGTCGAATGTATCTACTCTCCAACCGATTTTTCGTTGCTTGGGAATGGCTCTCTCTGCTATGTGTGTCGCTCGTTTGATGTTCATCAAGATTTGGTTGTGGTCGCTGTGTGTGTAACGATCGCTCACCTTCCACTTTAATCTCTGGTATACCCCAGGTGTTACGAAAGTTAGATCTATTATCGATCTCGATGTTCCCCTACTGAAAGTATGCCCCCCGCCGGTATTACATAATACTAAGTCCAATGTAGCCAGCGCATCCAGGAGTACTCTACCTCGTGCATTTGTCCTCGGACAGCCCCACTCTTCTGCCCACGCGTTAAAATCGCCAGCGATTATTACTGGCCTTATTCCATTTGCATTCGTTACGAGATTGTCCAGTATACGCTCAAAGTCGTCGATCGAGGTACTTGGTGGTATATAGCAACTATATATGTGGATGCCTTGTATTTCTGCTCGCACAAAACCGAGTTGGGTTACTCGTGTTTTAATGTGTGGCGCTCGTTTCCCGCAGGACCAAATGGCCGATTTGCCGGTGTTATCTTTAGCCCAGACACTTCCGCATTTCGCCTTGTATGGTTCACTGAGTATAGCTACATCTATCTCAAGTTCGCGTACTGTTTGGGTGAGGAGCTCCTGGGCTGCCTCACAGAGGAGCTCCTGGGCTGCCTCACAGTGGTTTAGATTTAGTTGTAGTAACTTCATCTCTTCTGCCTTTGTTCTCTGGCGGCCGCCAAAAATGATGGGCATCTGCGACTTCCTGTTGCATGGCTTGTGTCCTTCTTCTGTGCGGTCGTGCACGTGGCGCACTTCGGTGCTTTGACACAGTCCTTTGCCATATGGCCTTCTTCGCTACATTTAAAGCATCGATTTTGCCAATTGTCCGTGCTCTTA
Organism: Heteromyza rotundicornis; assembly: GCA_951394025.1. NCBI lineage: Eukaryota > Metazoa > Arthropoda > Insecta > Diptera > Heleomyzidae > Heteromyza > Heteromyza rotundicornis. The sequence goes on along the minus strand of OX596011.1, from coordinate 26,686,337 downwards.
CATACTCGTGCTGTATGGCCATACCCCATACACTTGAAGCATTTTGTAGGGTCGATCTTCTCTCGAACGCGGCAAACTACCCATCCGACGCGGACCTTACCCGTCTCTATTATTTGGGAGGCAGCTTTCGCTGGCAGACTTACTGTCGCTATTTGCGTACCGCCATATGCCTTCCGCATCGATCGTACCGCTGCTAGCTTTAACCCGCTCAATATATCGAATTGAGACGTGAGCGCTTCATACACCTGCTCCTTAGCAGTGATTTCGTCAAGATCTTTAACTTCTACCAGCACCTCTTGTGTCAAGATCCGAACTTCGGTATCGGGCCCGAGGATGTCCCTGATAGCTTCGTGTAGGTTTTCGGTCTGCGGATCAGACGATTTGTCCAACTCAATTAGGAGATCTCCGTTGACTGTTTTTCGGATACCTCTCACGCTTTCTGCCATCTCATTCAGTTTGGGGTCACTCTTTACTTGTCTGAGAACATCCGCATATGATGTACCCTCCCTGCTTTTTATTATTAGGGCGTCTCGCCGGACCACTTTCCTGCGCGTTTTCGCACGAGCTCGCACCTTTTCCCATTCTGGTTCAGCCTGGCTTTGGGCCACTGTTCCTGCGTCCAGGTCAGTATTTTGCTCCAGGATTTTCGCTGTCTTCCTTTCTTCCTTACGCAATCTTCTCTTAGGAGTTGGGAATTTGGCTCTTTCTGTTGACTCCTTGGGTGAGTCACGCTTCCTTTTTGGTGTTGACACAGCGGTTTCGTTTCGAAGGGCTTCTGTAAAGCTCTTAGACGGCTCTTTTGGGGTCACTTGCGTGGCTGCGGTCTTCACATGTTTTGCAGTTAAACTTTTCACGTGCTTTTCGGCCGTCAGTTCCCTATGCAGCACTCGCAGATCGGTTATCATCTTCCTAATATCCGAGTGGATATTCCTTTTGTCTTTGATGAAGTCGGCCAGAGCCTTAATCTTGGCCCCAAGCCTCTCTACCACGTCTATTCGACTAGGAGGATCACTTCCTAGCATGCGCACTTCTATGCTGTCTTCCTTCGTAGGGGATCGCTGCATTCTACCGCTCTTTTGAAACGGGTTCAACAATTCTCCTGTGTTGGTGGCTTGTAAGTAATCAGGAGTACCCGATTTGCCCTCGTTTGGTGCGTGGACTTGTGCGGGGTCTTTGGGAGTCCCGGGCATATCCGCGATTTTCTTGAAGGGGTCCGTAAGTTCCCCGGTGTTGTTGGGAACCTCGTTCCCTGCCGGTGTTGTAAGAGTACCGGTCTCTGTGGTTTTCTTTTGGTTTAAAAGAGAAAAAGACATATTTGGTCCCACGAGTGGCGGAGAAAGGGTGGTCCATCTGTACAGAGATCCGCAATGTACAGACAAGGCTAGTTAATCCGGAGGGCGCCAGGTGTCCGGATACTCCGTTCGAGACTGAGCTAGTTTTTTGACTGGGCCCTCAGCCAGGTTGATTTTCGGCACGGGTCGTATGACACTTTAATCCAGCCCAGTACAATTTTATACCTATTGTCAGGTTTGCTAACTGCCGCCCCACTGGGATCAGACGCAGACCAGGGAGCCGCCCACTCTGGGTCAGACGCTTCTGGGTTTATTTTTACCTACCCGTCCCATGTACGGTTAGGGGGGACCCTTATTTAAAGGGCGGTGCCGTTTCGCCCTGTCACACAAACATCATCGAGCTTATGCTGACTTTTATATCGCACCCTCCGATTGTGTCGCCAATGGTCGGGGACTGCTTATTTGTCCAAGAACTTATTCGCAGCGGACCTACATATATGTAGGTCATGCAGCTATCCGCCACCTGCTGACCCCCACGATAGCCTATGGCCCGGCCCCGTATCTATCTATCTATCTATCTATCTATCTTTTTTTTTTTTTTTTTTTTTTTGGGGGGGGTGGGAAAACCTTCTTTAAGGCACTGGCGGTGCTCCTTCACCAGTAGTGTGAGATTCTTACTCACTAAAAACCCACCCATCTTCGTCCCTACATCCCCGCGGAACCACCGTCAGGTATTACTTCACGGGGGGGAAATGCGCATGGCTCTCCTTTTGTTTCACACGGGCACGTTGTGGCGCATTCTTTCAAGATTTCTCAACTCTTTCATGACTGTTGTTGCCATGTCACTGACCGCATCCCAGTTTAATTGGGAAGCCAGCATCAGTGGCACGATGTTTTCCACTGTGGGGTGTTGTTGCAGCGTTTCTTCCAACACCTCTCGCTCTCGCTGGAAATTCGGGCATTTGAAAAATACGTGCTCCGCATTTTCATCTTCGTTGCTATGGCAGTTCGTACACTTCGGCTCATTTACACGCTTAAATCTGTATAGGTACGCCCTAAAGCATCCGTGGCCACTCAGGAGCTGGTTTAGGTAGAAGTCTACCTCACCAAATTTCCTCGTGATCCACGGCTCTACTTTCGGTATCAGGCGATGGGTCCACCAACCCTTCTCTGATGCGTCCCATCGTTCTTGCCATTCCGTTAGGCTTCTTCTGCGGCCCATTAGGCGCTGCTCGCTGGATCGACCGCTTTTCTTTGATTCTTTGACTATTATGTCAATTGGTATCATACCTGCGATGACCATTACGGCATCGTACGACACTGTTCTGAATGCACAACAGACCCTCAGTGCACTCAGTCTATATACGGATTCCAGTTTCCGCTTGTTACCAGCCACGTCCGTGGCATCCGCCCAAATTGACGATCCATAGAGTAAAATGGATTTAATAACTCCTGCTAGTAGACGTCGTCGCCGCTGTTTTGGCCCTTGTGTGTTAGGCATCATTCGTGCGAGTGAAGCACTAGCCTTGGCGGCCTTCTTACATGCATACTCCAGTTGGCTCTTGAAGCTTAGCTTTGCATCCGGCAGTACCCCTAGGTACTTTATGTACGGCTTCGACTTGATTTTGTGCCCTCCAATAGTGAGGGTACAGGTCTTCCGTAGTCTTTTTTTGGTTATTAGAACTGCCTCTGTTTTCTGCTCTGCTAGACTGAGCCCCACAGAAGTTAACCACGAGCTTACTGTATCGACAACTTCTTCAGCTGTGATAACTACTTCCTCCAGAATTTTGCCCGTGATGGTGATAGCGATATCATCAGCAAACCCCACTATGGTTGTTTGCGCCGGAATTTGAAGGCGTAGTACGCCATCATACATCAAATTCCATAGAAGTGGCCCCAGGACGGATCCTTGCGGCACACCCCCTGTCACCACTAATTCCTTCACTCCTTTTTCAGTGTCATATATGAGCACTCGTTCGCTGAAGTACGCTCTTATGAGCCTGATCAGGTATTGTGGGATCTTCATTCGGTTTAAGGCTTCCAAAATGTGGCGCCAGTTTGCGGAATTAAAGGCGTTTCTGACATCTAAGGTCACCACCAGGCAATAGTGTTTGATGGAGTTTTGTGCCACTTCCACCACTTGTCGGATTGCATCTTCTGTAGACCGCGCCTTACGGAATCCATATTGATGGTGTGACAATCCACCTGCTTCCTCGATCGCTTGCTCCAGTCTACTACATATCAGTCTTTCTAGTAGTTTACCAGCAGTGTCTAACATGCAGATTGGTCGGTACGCAGAAGGGTCTTCAGTTGTGCTGTTTCCTTTCGGGAGCAAAACGAGTCTTTGTCTCTTCCATGTGGCTGGAAATGTACCTTCTCTAATGCATGAGTTGTATACATCCGCAAACATTTTCGGGTGCTGCTTAACCGCAGCTTTTAGCGCTGCGTTGGGTATACCATCTGGTCCTGGCGCCTTCTTGTCTTCGAACTTGCCGGCCGCTTTAGTCACCTCGTTCTCTGACACCGGTATGATTTCGTGTTGATCGAAGTTTCCCTGCTCGTCATTTGATTCAACGTGTGGCTGCTTAGGAAACAGCGTAGTCACTATTTCTTTCAGCTGATTTGGGACTATCTATCTATCTATCTATCTATCTATCTATCTATCTATCTATCTATCTATCTATTTATTTTTGTCAGTTGTAACTGAATAGATTTGCTGTTTTTCAATTCCAAAGTTGTTAATCAGTTGTTATACCTCCTTTTTTAAATTTTCACCAGTGTGGCTGTTATGTAGTTCGATTACACCAATCGTTTTAATTACCAGTTCGGTATTTTAGCAAAATTGGATATTGAAGCCTAAAATGCCGCGATTGTGTCGTGTGGCGGTATCAATTTTTAATGAAAGCGTTCGTTTTTCCACATGTTTTTTATATGAGTCTTTGTTTTTTCATAGTTTTCTGACACTATTTCCATAATATTTCTTGATGAAATAGTTGACATCTTTATGCCGCTAAAAATTTGTTCCGTTAAAGTTTTAAAGGGCTGTGAATCTAAAAATGCGAAAGGTAATTTTTCGGTTGTCACCATCTCAACACATGTATTTCTTATTTCACTTGGGCACATAGTCATTGTAAATTAAATTTTTTTTCAGGCACTTTCCGGTTTTCTAGATTTTTAGTTATGGCATCATAACATTCTTTATGCACTTCCTGTAAATGTCTTTTCAAATTGGAAACATAACTTTCTTTAAAAGAGTTTTTACAGGTTAAAGATTTAATATTTGTTAAGTAAAATCTAGAAATTAATTTTTTTGTTGGATGAAGCACTCTTCCTTTGAATACATCAAATAGATGTTGTTGCTTTTTATAACCCTTATATTAACTTGCTTTGGGTGGACTATATATATATCCTCAAATCTGCGGTGAGCTTTTTCATACACTTCCACATGAGCTAGAGAGCTGAAATTTGGAACACTGATAGAACTCCGGTGACAATGCATTCTGTTGGGGTCCATCAGAGGCGTAGGGAGCCGTGGGGGGACTCAAACCCCTTTTTTTTAAACATAGAATAACTTCCGATTCCTTTAAGCTAAAATGGTGAAATTTGGCAGGTGGGTTCTTATTGACAAAATTATTTTTTATACCCTTTGGAAAGAGGGGTGTGGGGGCAAAGGGGAGCGGGATGGAGCCAATTTAAAGTTCTAACTTTCGTATTTTGTAAGCTACAGGGCTGAAATTTTTTACTTGGGTTCGCATACGGGAAAAAGGGGGAGAAAAGGGGGGAGAAAAAATGTTTTAAATAAAAAAAAGAGGAAAATAAAAAAAAGTAAAAAACAAGTTTTTTTAAATATATAACCCTTTAACCGACTAAAAAGCAGAAAATAAATTTCCTTTAAATTAATTTAAGCAATTTCGATTTAAAATTAAGGGTTTTTGGCGACTTTAAAATCTGCAATGATAAATTTTCGATAAAAAATTGATAATTTATCGAAAAAAAATCTATAAATTATCGATAATAAATCGATAAATTATCGAAAAAATATCGATAAAAAAATATCGAAAAATTATGAATAAAATATCGAAAAACTATCAATATAATACCGATTTTCGATAAAATTACTAACATATGGTCTCAGAATGTGTCGTACTCGCATGTGCAGGGTATTATAGCTTCGGTTAGACCGAAGATAATTCTCTTACTAGTTTTGCATTGGGTTGGAATGAGGTCGGGAACAAAATGGGATTGAAACTGGAACGAAATGGAATTAGACCGTAGCTAAATGGAATTGGAACAACATTTTTAAATGGATCAGGAAATGGAAATTATCGATAATTATAGAAAAATTTATTAAAAAAGAACGATAAATTACCGAAAAATTATCGATAAAAAATCGATAAAGTTTCTAAAAATTATCGATAAAATATCAAAAAATATCTAAAAAAATCTGAAAATATGTATTTCTCTCATATTTGTGCAGAAACTTTTTTATAGCAAACTAGCTGGCCCTGCGAACTCCGTATCGCCCCAAATTCGGATAATGAATGTGGCTTTGCTTTTGATTTTGTGTCTAAAATGAATTATTTCGAGCATTCGCGATCAATAACCGATCACATTGCACAACTTGCATTCGATCTCGATAACATTTTCTTCACCGCTTTAGATTCCGTTGTCTCGCCACTGAGCAAAGTTTTCAACTGTTTTCTATGCAGTGTCAAAGGCGTTAATTTAACTTTGTCTGGCATGTACAGGTGTTTCCGATGCGAATTTCAAAGAGTGGCAATGAAAGCACACAACTTCTAATTGCCCAATATCGAGGCATTGATGACGTTTTTAAGCGATTGTGGGATCGTATTGGAAAAAGCGCGATGCAACGCGCACCTTTTAGTGCAGTACGCAATTGTGCCATACAAACATTCATTGTATTCTGCACGCTCCGTAGGTGTAGGTGTTCGAGTCGCATGAGATTTGGTAGCTGACCGTGTATTACGATTATGTGGGCCGATATTGGATCTGCGGTTTTGCGGCATAATGTTAATCAATTGAATTATATACTGTAGGGAAGTGTTGAAAACTTTGAACACAATTAAAGAAATAAACATTAAGTGAAATAAATATGTAGTGGTTTACAAAGTAGCTGAAGGTGAAATTTGGACTCAAATTGAATATCAGAAAATGCACGATTAATATTGGAAATAGAATGAAACCGAGGCACTTCTGCAATGTGCAATGGGAAACGAGACTTGAAAGATAAATAATCCTTGGGAGTATGCATGTTTACATTTAAAAAAGTGATCCTGGAAGTATGCACGTTTGTGCCGAAAGATAACCCAGTGGTCAAAAGAAGGTGTCTGCAGGCATGCCAGTATGCCTCTTTAGGATTTCGGATGCCTTCCCTCCCCGCGGAGTTGGATTGTGTCTTTTTAATTTCCCTCCGTTTTCCTCGTTCTGATGCTATATTCGCCTTTGATTGGCTGAGCTAAAAATTGCATTACAAAATTTCTCATTTGATTGGCTGAGTTAAAAATAGCGCAAAAAATGTTTTGGGGGCATCTATTTTTAGAATTTCCCTTTTTAGTTCATTTTAAATTAAAGTTATATTTTTCACTCATTGTAAATTAGATTTGTGGCATGTAAATGTTATATTTTATGATTCTGATATTATATTTTCGAACTCTTTAGTTCATATAAATTTTTATTTACTTACTTGCGTTTTGGCCGAGCTGAGAGTTGAACCCGGGACACTTGGCTACTGACAAGGCCGTTTAGCACGTTCGTCTACTGATTATTTTACTACGATCTAACTGCGTATATTAGATCTTATGTATTTTTTGTAAATGGGTGTTTTGAAAGCATTTTATTTACTTCAAACATAAATTTCGTTTTTTGTAACTTTGAGTTTTTTTTATATAAGTTGCAGAAATTTATCGTAATAATTGGAATTAAAATAACTTTTTTTAATAGCAAGTTATCGTCACAACCGACGTAATTCTCAAATTCGCGTTGTATATTTTCATCATCAAAACAGCTTTCGATTATAATATCCTCTTCCGTATTCTCATCCTCCTCAAAGTTTGCACCCTCAGTGGAAGAAATAAATTGTGCATGAATTGAAGAAATAAAAATGGTTACAAAATGGTGGTACAATTGGATAACTGCAACATTTCCTTTTTGAAACAATTACTTATAGACGTAGGTTTTACCAGCCAACAAGAGTTCTTAACCAAAATGTTGAGTGTTTTAATAAATTCCGCAACAGTTTTTCCACTTTCCATAGCAGAAATTTATTTTCGTACGATGTTTTGTCGGTAGTAAGACTTAAAGCTGTGAATTATTATATTATATATTATTATATGAATGCAAGAGAGAATTCTTCCAAACATAACATAATATAAGATTAACGTGATAATAAACAATAGAATTAAAAGAAAATATTATGAAGCATCAGAATTCATGCGACGAATATGAATTTGATCAAATATGATTTTTGCCTACTTTACGATATTAGACTTAACAAATATACAAAGACAAAACAATCCAAACAGTTAATTTACGCGACAAAGATTACAAATATTAATTTTAGTATTTTGTTTTTTTATACGAAATATAAAAAATCAAATACAAATAGAACAGTTAAGTAAACGGAACGAATGTGAATTCAGCTAAAAATTTTGTTTTATTTGTATACAATATACAGTAAAAAACAAAATTCTGCTGAAATATAAATATAAAATACAACAAAAATACAACACTTTCAAAAAATCGACAATGCCGATCTTTGTGGAGTTTGGCAACCCTGTCATTTCGTTAGACCCTAAGAGGTCCAAAAACTCAAAGAGCAACAAAGGCTTAAGTGTGATCAAGTGCATTTAAAATAAAAGTTTTAGTTTTATTAAGTGAATCTGACAGGTCAAAGACAGAATACAGGCTATTAAAATCGCTACAAATACAACGAAAAGGTTCATTCTGCGCGTAATTAGAGCGGCACATACTTAATATCAAAGGAATGAAAGATCTGGAACGACGGGTTGGGATATTAAAATCAATCTCTTGAAGCAAAAATGTAGAATTCAGAGAGCCATTTATCAATTTAATCAAAAATGTTACATTAAGCATCGTTCTTCTATTTTTTAGAGTAGGGATGTCCAAGAGTTTTAAACGATTTTCGTATGGAGGTAGGTTCTGATTCGGATTCCAGCGAAGGTTTCTTAAAGCAAATAATAAAAATTGTTTTTGAACCGATTCAATTCTATTTGTGGATTCCACAAGACTGATGCATATTCCAAAATTGGTCTTACAAGTGATATGTAAAGACTTTTGGTAACGAATGGGTCATTAAATTCTTTTGACCATCTTTTAATGAAACCTAGAACACCCCTCGCCTTATTCACACATAAGTCAATATGTAGATGAAAGCGAAGTTTTGGATCCATAGTAACACCCAGGTCCACGAAAGTAAAAACCTTTTCTAGATTACAGTTATTTATATGATACAGCGATGAAAGTTGGTGTCTTCTAGCAAATGTCATAAATTTACATTTTTTCAGGTTCAGTTCCATTAAGTTATTATCACACCAGATAGCTACACTGGTCAGATCTGATTGTAACAACTTATGTTGATCTAAGATGTCATAGGATAGTGTTGGCTGGTAAAAATTGTAAAGCAATGTTTGCCAGCTGATATCTTATGAGACGACGCATTATCTACAAATAATATTATTTTGCGACCCTTTTTTTCCATTTCGGTATCAAGAGAAAGCTAAATTTTAAGCTATAAATCTTGAGTCATCCAAGCCTTATTTTGAGAGATATATTCAAGAGGCAAAGTTTTGTTTTTGAGGCGACGTGGATTTTTCGACTTGCCAATTACAATAACTTTTTTGTAATCGCCTGTTGCATTGCAAATAAAGAGCAATGTCAAACGTTCCTTAGAGCTTTTAAAGCCTCGTAATGGGCATCCTTTTTTGTTTAAAGTCGATTTTGGCAAGGCTCTGGAAAATAAACCACTTTCATCAGCGTTAAATATTTGTGCTGGCTCATATTCCGAAATCAATTTTGGGTAATTTGTTTTCAAAAATATTTCTGCAGCTTCAACATCGGAAGATGCTCCTTCTCCTTGAATTTTTCTCAATGTTATGCCTTCTCTCTTCTGCCAACGATGTAACCACCCAGAACTGGGATTGAAGTCTTCTCGCATGTCTACGGCAAACTGCTTAGCTTTTTCGAAAATCATGTTACGTGAAATCACAGCTCCAGATTGTCGCAATTGGTTGAACCATAATAAAAGCACTCGCTCCACTTTTGCGCACGCACCACTTCTGTCCCGTTTTACAGACAACTTAGAAATTTTTGATTGTTCCACAATCAAATCCTGGCTCTTTAAAATTCGGTTTATGGTGGCCTTGGAACACTTGTATTTAGTTCGTTTTTGCTGGTTCGCTTGGCATCAGTAATGACTTCCAGTTTTTGTTTTAAGCTTAAACTTGTATGTTTTCGGTTACTCATTGTTTAACTTTTCATTTAATTGTTTTTATAAATTGTTCACTAAATTTTCGAATAAACTTGTACACAACTCGTACAAGGCGCCAAAATTATTATAAACATATGATAGGCAGTGTTGCCACCAATTTTTTTTAGGGATACATACATACATATTTCAAATAACAATTAACCGAAATTTTTTGTAGGAGATTTACAAAACAGTATATTTTTTGATACTCAATTAAGAGAGTATTGCAATAAAGAGGAACTCAATAAAGCGGCTAAATGTCTGTATATCTTATATTGGACTTTTTCGTTGAGCATTTTTTGACTCAATTAAGCGGAAAAATCAATTAAGCGGGGCACAATTAAGCGAAAAAATTTTGGTATTAAATGTGTATGTAAAGTTATTAGATTTGCATCCACAAAAATTCTTTCAAGCATCAAAAAAAAAATTCTAAAATGTCTGTACACAAAAAAAAAATCAATCATTATCCTAAAATATTTAAAAAAACCATTTGTGATTTTGTTTGAAATTTTAATGTTTTAGAAAATGCAAGAGATTTTCTTTAAATCACTCTGGAAATCAACTATTTTAATTAGGTAAATTAATTAATTATTTCTAAAAATATTTGAATTCGGAAAAAATTCACATTTTTGAATGTAGGTAGGTATTCCATTTTATTTCATAATCTGAAAGAGATACGACAAAATAATGTTCCACAATATTGTATTCCTTTAAAAAAACTTAAAAAATATAATAGTAATCAAACAATTTGTTAAAAAATTCTCAAAGCTTCGTTTTCACAATTTTTACTACAACTTGAAAACGAGAGCAGATCTGTTAACGGCAAACTGTTAACATATCTAAATTCAAAGTACAAAAAATGTACTAAAAAAATGTTTTAAAATAAAAAAAAACGAAAAAAAACTTTTAATCAGAATTTGAACCCACGATAAAAAAAAAACATAAAATTTCTTCACACTGACACCATCCCCTCTCCCTTCTAGCGGTGGCATACTGCCTGTTGCGCCTGTTCAATACACTATCGGGAACGAATTGGATGAAGTAGAATGTGAAACCTTACTTATTGTGCAAATGCTTTTTGGGAAGTAAGAAAAATCACAGAATTTCACTGGAGAATATCACTAAAATTTAATGTTAGGAAAAGCTGAAAATGTAATAAAACCTCTGCACCTGTGCAATGCAGAAAACAGAAAACAAATGAAACAAATAATCTATGGATCCAATCTATGTTAACTGAAAGATAAATTATGGTAAACCCAGAAAGAATGCAATGGAGTGCGGCAGTACTTGAGCATTAATCACGATGATCCTTTCGCTTACAAATATATGAAGGCGACCCAGAACTATGCAGTGCATTGGCTATTTTCACGATTTTCGCACTTTTCGGGGTGAAATTTCCGGGTTTTCTTGACCGACATAGAATCATGCCACCGAGACGAATGCAACACAAAATTTATCCAAATCGGGTGCCCCGCTAAGTTCTGATGCGATAAGTAACACATTTCGCTACTTTGTTTTATATATATCGATACCATAAGATTTACAATTGAAGCGTTGTAATTCTATTGGGTCTAAGTACCAAAAAAAATGATTCTGAGATATAACGACAAATTGGAATAATACAATTAAAGCTGAATTAAAAAAAAACGAAGCGTGGTCAGTGTTGGTATTTGAGAATTTCATTTTTGTATCGAATCGACTCTAAAAGTGTACTAAATCTATTCAATGTGTACTGAACAATAATAAAGCTGTATAAAAAACTAGAGAGTGGACTATCTTCGGCTATACCGAAGCTGAAATACCCCCACACAGTAGGAAGAAGTACCTCGAACATAAAATGATGTGGTCTCAAGACCCTATTTTGATACACCTATAAATAGTTTTGGAGCCCGGACCATGTCCAAAATCCGTTTCTAAAAATTTCCAATCAAATCGACCAAAAAAAAAATTGGGCTCAAGACCCCAACTTGAAAAATGTTGACCTTTTTTTCGGTGTATGGGAGCCACGCCCAGTTTTTGTCCGATTTGGCTGATTCTCGAACTTGATCTCAGACAGAGAGACGGACATGGCTAAATTGACTCCGGCGGTGATGCTTATCAAGAATATATATACATTTCCATACCGGACACGCCCCCTTATGGGCGTTACAAACGTTGTGTCAAAGTTAGTATACCCTGCCACAGTGAGTGTGGGGGTATAACAACGAATCGAAAACCAAATGGAATTTCAATTTCGGTTGGCATATGCAGACGAATCAAAAACAGAGATCTTTTCTTGATTATTTTAGAAAGATATTTTGACAATATGTACAGGGAAATCAATATGTTGCTTTTAAAATAATTTTTATTGAGGGCACAATCCCTCACAATTACCTTTTCCACAAGTTTTCACATTTTTATTAAACTTTATTTATAAAATTCAAAATTTAGATTGTCAGAAAATATTTCACTCTACAACAAAAATATGTCATTTCTCCACGAAATTTTTTTTCATCTGCATACCGGACTATAATAGAAAAACTAATTAAAATTCGTATTTAATAGTAGAGACCGACCGAAATTCGGTTTCGACCAAAAAAAGCTGTTTCAACCGTGTTTCGGATTCGGCCGAAAAAAAAAATATCGTTTTCTTTCGTTTAGAAATTTCAGCCGAAAACAAAACCGAAAATGTACATTTATATCAATATTCAAAAAAACATTAAAAAAAAATGTTAAATTAGGTTTTTACACAATTATTTGTTAGGAGCAGCTGCATCAAAATATATTTTCTTTAACACATACATTTTTGTATAATAACATTAGTCGGAAAAAAAATAAACTTGCTGCAGAAAAACTGAGGACGCCATCACACAGTGATTGGTCTCCATATAAGCTTGGGACGAAAATCTAAGAAGTGTTCTAAATTAATTGAAACTAAGTTTCTTGATGAATTTAAGGTCCGCTGATTTCAAAAATGTGATCGATTTTTCTATAACCCTTTTTATACCTTGCTTTTATCTCACCGTTTGTAACGCCCATAAGGAGGCGTGTCCAGTATGTAAACGTATATATATTCTTGATCAGCATCCTCTTGAGCAAAGCTGGGCATAGTTAATCGAGAATTTAACTTCGTTAACCCGGTAAAAGTTAATCAAAAATTTAACTTCGTTAAATTAAAAAGTTAATTTCGTTGAAATATTAACTTCGTTAAAAGTTAAATTAAATAGTTAAATTTTCTATAAGAAACTAAAACGAAAATTTTTTTTACAGAAAACAAATAAAAAAAAAACATTTTAAATATCTTTAATTGAATGCCTGTACCTTTTTATACCCTACACCTCATGAGGTATCGGTATATTCACTTTGGTCTGATGTTTGTAACACCAAGAAGGAGAAGTGTCCGGTATGGAAAAGTATATATATTCTTGATCAGCGTCACCTCCTGAGTTGATTTAGCCCTATCCGTCTGTCCGTCCTCTTTTCTTGTAAACACGATTGCAGGAGCTAGAAGAAAGCTGGGGATCCCAAATTTTGTATTTATCCTTCTTAGGCCCTAGAAGGAGTTGGTATTGAAAATGGGCGGAATCGGTCGACTGCCACGCCTACCTCCCTGTCTGTCCGTCCTTTTTTCTTGTAAACACGATTGCAGGAGCTAGAAGAAAGCTAGGAATCCCAAATTTTGGATTTATCCTTTTTAGGCTCTAGAAGGAGTGAGTATTGCAAATGGGTCGACTGAAACGCATACCTCCCATATAAGTGAAAATCGTGTTTTTACCGAAATTTTAAGATTTCATCAAAACAGGATGAAACATTGTATAGTGGGGTTTTCGGGGTCGCTGATTTCGAATTTGATGTCGGAATTTAAAAATTCAAGATGGCGGCCGAAATTTTAAGATTTCATCAAAACAGTATGAAAGTTTTTATTGAGGGGTTTTCGGGGTCGCTGATTTCGAATTTGATGTCGCATTTTCAAAATTCAAGATGGCGGATCCAATATGGCCCAGTAGGTGTAGGGTATATATAAGTCGGCTTGCCCGACTGAAACTTACTCACTGGTTTTCTATCGGTTTCAGCCTTCTATATGCAAATTTTTAAAATAAATTTAAAATAAAACAAATTTTTATCAAAAGCGAAATTTTGTGTGGTAAAAAATCTATTTATATTCGTATAAAGGCATACAAATTTTATTAGGACATTAAATAATAATAATGAAATTATTTATTTACCAAAAAATTATTTGGCAAAATAGGTTGTTACAACAACAAGCAAAAACCAGCCTTGGCAGAGTGTACAGCTGTTTCGGATTTTAGCCACAAAATCCTCATCAGCACTCTTTCGTCAATTTTTGTTAATCCCCTTATAGAGGAAAAAGTCATGATACAACACAGAATTATTCATTCCTTGCATCAAACCGATTCCACTGAAGAAGCGCGAATGGCAAAAATTGCGAAACTGGTTTTTGCTTGTTATTGTAAAATACAGCATTTCTACTTAAGCAGGTTGAAAAGTTTTTTCAAAGTCCAGCTTAAGACTGTTGACAAGTGAATCTCAATATTGTGTGTGACTGAGACACACACAACAATTCACTGCCAGAAAATTACAAAAAACGAAATTGTTTGTTGTTGAATGGCTTACCCTCCTTTTGTTTAGTTAAATTCAGATTTTATCGAGCTCCAAATAAATTATTTATTATTTATTGCGAATGGCAATAATGATAAGGTCTCAGCTGTTCGCCATTTGGAGAAATTTGAGAAATGGAAAATACGATGTAAACATCCTGACGATGTAAACCTCATTGTGGTTAGAATGGTCCATTCATACATAAAAATAGAATATAGAACACTTCGAAATATATCGGCCTATGTATTTAATTGTTTTGTGAAATAATTTTTAAATTATATGTAAATTCAAAAATATTATGAATTCTTAATTTTTACTTTTTTTTACATTCAATAATAACAAAAAAAATTTTCGTTTTAAAGTTAACTAATGCCAGTTAATCGAAGAAATTTAACTTAACTAAATGAAAAAGTTAATGGTTTTCGAAATTAACTGAAACGTTAAAAGTTAAACAAAAATTTAATTTCGTTAATTAACTAGTTAATGCCCAGCTTTGCTCTTGAGTCGATATACCGATATGTAACAAAAATTTCAAGGTGGATTTTTTTGCAAACGTGAAGTGGCTAGTAACGCCTCTTGCTCTTAATCCCTCCCATATACATGTGTTGATAGTTTCTAATCTTAAATGTTCAATTCCAGATAGTTTGCTTCTAAATTTATCTAATTCATGATCTGAACTCAAAACAAACGACTTCAGCCTACTGAAATGGTTAATTATGTACTACTTTATAATATTTGATCTGGTTTTTTCGGTTTCGGCCGAAATTTAAAAATAATAATTTCGGCCATTTCGGTTTTGTCCGAAAACAAAAGAAGAAAAATTTCGGCCATTTTGGTTTCGGCCGAAATTTGAAAAAGCGGTTTCTGTCGGTCTCTATTTAATAGTAATAATAAAATTATGTATTTCTTCTTCAGCATTTTATTTTTGATTTCCAATTGCAAAGTCGAAAGATAAATTAAATAATCACCTAATCCGATGTGATGCATTTGTACAAAAGTACACTGAAAACGGAGCTGGTGTACTTACGTACTTTTAAAAATGGAAGTGTACTGAAAACAGTACAATTATATCGAAAATGCCAACACTGAGCGTGGTACTAATTTTTGTTGATTTCTTCAAAATGGCTCACATTGCAATATTTTTGAGATACCTGCTAGTGTGGGAGTGCCCTAACGTATCAACTGTATCAACCAAACTGCAACAGACAATTGGTTCATTGTCGACTTTAGACCATCTGTCTAAGGACATTATTACACACAGAGAAAAAACCGCGGTCAAAACTTCAAAATACTTCAATCTCTTGAAAAATAGTAGCGATAAAGTATTTCCCCCAACAATGGTATCATTTGAGAACTTTACGCCAAGTTCGAAAAACTGTCATCAAAACTATTTCGTTGTTTGATTTTTCATTGAGAGCTTGAATCGAAGAGACGTCAACCTGCTTCTATGAGCTTGTTCGACATGCGACGCTTAGGTTAGGTTAGGTTAGACTGGCTGGCCGAAGCCACGCATAGACCCACAAGGTCCCTAGCGATACCAGAAAGGAGTCTTTATTGTTTCAGCGAAAGTAAACATAATTTTTCATTGAGAGCTTGAATCGAAGAGACGTCAACCTGCTTCTATGACCTCACTTTCGTGACTGAACATTATTTGTTCGACATGCGACGCTTAGGTTAGGTTAGGTTAGACTGGCTGGCCGAAGCCACGCATAGACCTACAAGGTCCCTAGCGATACCAGAAAGGAGTCTTTATTGTTTCAGCGAAAGTAAACATCATTTAACATGCAAGCGTTGTTTGCAAATCTTATAAGAGAATTCACACTAAGTCCGGCGACTTCTTCTAGTCCCCCAAACGTCGAAGCTCCTAAGTACTTCAAACGAGTTCCCGAGAGAGCGGGACAGAAGCAGAGGAGATGTTCCAGAGTCTCCTTTTCCTCTTCTAGACATTTCCTGCATTCATCACTGTCAGTCAGCTTTAGCTTATACGCGTGAGCTGTCACCATGCAGTGACCAGCTAGCTCCGCTTCCTTACGGGCAGCAAGCACTTCTGCTTGGAAAATACTACAGTAATCGGGAAGTTTAAAAGACTTGCTGATGTTGAGTTCAGCACAGTAAACACCAGCACCAGCTGACATTTTCGAGCCATCTGTGTATATATTGAAAGTTTTGCGCATTGGTTTCATGCCCTCGCGCCAGCCTTCCTTTCTTATAATAGTTTTTATCCATTTTCATGGTACATTGTGGGAATCATATAGTCTGAAGCGACCGTAGCATCCTGGCCTATAGAACTGTGTCCGAAGGATCTGCATTTATGGTGTCCTGTTACTCGTAGTCTTAATGCGGATTTTGCCGCTCGATTTCTCTGCATAGAGGTCAATCGGAGGTAGGTTGAGGATAGCTTCAAGAGCTGCCGTAGGAGTGGTTCTAATTGCCCCCGTCGTACATAGCGCTGCGGGTCTCTGAACTTTCTCCATGGGCTAAACGTATGTTTTCTTTTTGATGACGGTCCACCATACCAGGATACCATACATTAGTATGGGCCTAAATATGGCTGTGCAGCACCATTACATTAGTGAAGGTGATATGCCCCATGTGCTTCCAAGCATCCTTTTACATGCATATAAAGCGTTAGTGGCCTTCTTCACCTTCTCTTCAACATTGAGCTTCCAGTGCAGCTTGTTGTCCACAACTACTCCTAGATATTTGGTATGTGATTTGAGTATTAGGTTGGTATCATTTAAGATGGGTGGTGCCCATTCCGGGACCTTATACTTTCTAGTGAATAGTATCATGTCCGTTTTCTCCGCATTTACACTCATACCTGCTTCTGTCGCCCACTTGAGTATAGTGTCGAGAGTGTCCGTCATGAGTGCACTTAATGTTGATGGGCCGTTATAATTACAGCAATGTCATCAGCATAGGCTATTAATCTCGGAGCCTTACCATCGAAGTATGTGAGAATTTTGTTGACTACCAGTATCCAAAGCAGTGGAGATAGAACGCCTCCTTGCGGTGTTCCTCTGCACGTTTCCTTTGTCACTACAGCCCCGTTCCATTCGGCTTTTATCTGTCCGCAGCTCAATAGGCTTTTTATCCACAGATAGATAGCATTGTCGATTCCTATATTATATAGACCCTGCAGTATAGCTTCCGTCGATACATTGTTGAAGGCCCCTGCAACATCCAGAAAAACCCCTAGAGCGAATTCCCCATGTTCCAGTGCCTTCTCTATAACAAGTACTAACGGATGGAGCGCAGTCTCGGTGGATCTGCCTTTTTTATATGCGTGTTGTGCCTTTGACAGACATCCAGGGTCTATTGTGTCACTGCTGCCAAAATGTTCTCAAAGGTTTTTAGGAGGAAAGACGTAAGACTAATTGGTCTGTAGTCTTTCAAGTAGAGGTGACTGCTTTTCCCTGCTTTCGGTATAAAGACAACCCTCGCTACTCTCCAGGTTGCAGGCACATAGTTGTACTTCAGACATCCTATAAATATAGCTCTTAGCCATGGTATTATAAGGTCTGTTGCCTTTTGTAACATGGCCGGAAATATTCCATCAAGTCCCGGTGATTTGAATGATGCAAAAGAGTTTATTGCCCACTCTAATCTGGTTAGTGTGATTATATTATGCGGTACAGTGTCAATCATGCTTCTGACCGGTTCCCTGTTATTCGCGTTGGTGCATCCTGGGAAGTGCACCCTAGCAAGCTCTTCTAGTGAATCGTTACAGTTGTTCGTCCACTCGCCGTTTTCCTTCCTGACAAGGCTTGGCATAGTTGGATGCTTCGCTAGCAGTTTTCTCAATCTCGCTACTTCCACCGTCCTTTCTATGCCCCCACAAAATTCCTTCCAGGAGTTTCTTTTGGCGATACGGACCTGTTTTTTGTATTGTTTTAGTACATCTTTGTATTCGCACCAGCATTCTTCACAATCTGCTGTCTTGGACAGCTTGAAGATTTCCCGAACCTAGCGCCTTTGTGACCCCACCTCCCTGTTCCACCAGGGTGGTTTGGATCTACGCTTGGTACGCACTGAAGGACACGAAATTAGATACGACTTATTGAGAGAGTTAGTAAGTGCTTCGAGTTTTGCCTCGAGATCTACATGAGAAGTGATTACAGTTTGTTTATCTAATTCCCTCATCAGAACTTTTCTATATAGGACCCAGTTTGTATTTTTCGGATTCCTTAGAACTTTTCTTATTTGGGTTGGGTAGAAACTAACATTGAAGCTTAAATACTTGTGATCTGAGAACGACGGTGTTTCCAGCACTTTCCATTCTGCAATCGAGGTTTTTTCTCCGGTGGATAGAGTGATATCAAGAACGTTTCTTGAGGTGGTTCCAATATACGTTGGTTCCTCACCTCGATTAGCGATTATAAGTTCAGTTTGCAAGATGTAGTTCAGTAAAGACTCACCTCTGTCATTGATGTCTGCGCTACCCCATGCCGTGTGATGTGCGTTTGCATCAGAGCCGATGACAAGGGGCTGCTTCCTCTCGCTTCCTCTGGCTGTGTCCACCAGTCTATGAAGCTCTAGCAGTGGAGCGTTACCGTCGTGTGGCATGTAGCATGACGCAAGGAGTAGAGGATCATCGCTGCCGCCATCTATTGCCACTACTGTCAGGTCGTCTGTGGAGAAGTAAGCTGAAATATAAGAGTGTATACTTTTCCTTACCAGTATAGCCGTTCTTACCTTGTTGCTTACATTCGGGATGTATGTATTGAAGTTTCGTGACCTTAGCCCAGATACCAAGTTACCCGAAGCTATCCAGGGTTCCTGGACTAAAGCTACATCGTAGCCGCCTTCTTCTAGGTTCAGAAGAAGCTCGACTGAGGCCATCTTACAGCGATGGAGGTTTATTTGAAGGACCTTTAGCATCTGCTACCGGCTCCTCCACTGGGATGGGTTCGCACTCCATTACACCTTTTTCCTCGACATTGCGTAGATTGAGAGAGGAGCTAAGTATTTTGTCGAGGTCTTTCTCAACTTCTCCTGCCCCTAGCGTGTTTTCGTTGTTGTCGGCTGGATGGCGTTTTTTTAGGCGTAGGTACACGCTGCCAACTCCAAATTCCATTTTCCCAAACCGTGCGTACAGAGTATCCTCGGCCACCTTGTTGATGCAACACCTTCCAGTCACTCGTTTGGACGTCTGGATTTTGCCGTTGCAGAAGACGCAGTGCATTTTGCGGTTCTACCACTCGAGGTATTCGCTTTGGGTAGGGAGGGAATGTTACTGCGTTCCACTACTTCGAGTGACGCTCCAACCCATAGGTCCTGGAATGTCTTCACTATTCCCTTCACCCATTTCAGCGTCGGATCGTTGAGACACTTGAGTATTTTAATTCCTTGGAACCATCCGGCACCATCAAAGGATGGCAAAGGCACGTTTGGCTCCGAGTTCATTTTTTCGAACATGGCCTCTAGCAGCTTTAGCTCGACTGCTCTCCACCGTTCTTCCGACATCTGGCCAAGCAAATCGCTTCGGTCGATGAGCGCCACTATTAGGTGTTTTTTGGCCACTACATTCGCCTCCGCTGCCGCTTCCGACGTCGATGGGCCCTCCCGCGCATCTACGTTAACCGCAGCAGCCGCTTTGGATGTGGATGGCCACTCGCGTGTGGCAGCTCCCTCCTTTTGCTTTGGCCTCTTACCAGAGGGGCCCTCGCTTTCTGTGGAACGCTGACGTTTGGACGCAATGCCTTCCTCGATCCTGTTGACAAACTTCGGATCTGAGGGTAGACACCAAGTCCTCGTTGCAAAGTGCGCATGGCCATTCTCCACGGTGTCCTTCGCCCAAGCCAGCCTATCTTTTTCATCGTTCGATAGGTCCGACTTGCCCTCCAGACGATTTTCACCGCCGCCTTGTACTGCGCTTTGGCTTTCATTCCCTTTTTACTGGGTTTTTTCCGAGGCCCCTTCTTGCCGTCAGAAGTGGAACCTTCTTCAGCGGTGTTAACGCTAGCGACGCTTTCGTGGTCCGATTCTACATGGAATTCGGCACCACGACTTTGTAATTTGGCAATATCTTTACAACTGCTGGAACCTGCTCCAGTTCCAGTAGAGGTGTAGTCGCTGGCGACACGGTTTGACCCACCGTGCCCGCCGGTGGTAGCAACTACTACTTCCACCGACGTTTGGGCTGGCATCCCAGCCCCTGTTTGACCCTTAACCGACTCCATTCGGTTTTTTTTCTCGTGGGACCACCACTATCATTTTAAGTCTACTGACAGACACCCCCTAGCCATGATTAGGGAAAGACCTGACATGTAGAAACTACATGTGAGGCCATTCCTTCATCTTAGCTAGACACCACTACCCTGCTAATCGGCTCAGACCTTCCTGAATACATGTTCTGGAAAAACCTGAACCAGCTTAACAGAGGACGTAGTGCCCATTGCCCGGTCAGCACCCACGTGGAGGATTCAGCTAGGAGGATTTTGCTAACCCATGCGACATGCGACGCTTGATCATGTACCAATACATGTACGCGATAGCATGATGTGTTCTATTTTTAGATTTAACAGACTGTACAGAGTATACTACATTTAGACCAGTGTTAGCCATCCGGACCACACGCGTGCGAATTTTTGCTCTCGTGCTTTCACACGTATACGATGAAAGCAGTCGTGATTTCACACCGAGACACGCTGCGCTATTTTATGATTTTAATTAATGCACTGAAAAATTTTTTCAAAACAGTAATTTATTTTGTATCTCAATTTACTCAGTGTACTATATTGAGAGAACTCTGACGCTCTTCGAGCTCTCTCAGTGCCGCACACAGGCGCAAAATTTGAATGTATGGGTCTTGCGGACACTGATTTAGACGCTTGTCCAATAATGTTAGCGCTAGCTCAAACTGCTAAGGGCTTAGAGCGCACTGCAAACTCCAGAGGTCCAGGTTCAAATTCCGGATAAGTAAGTTGAAATTTAAAGTAAATAAAAAATGTATTAATTATGGGTTTTAGCTCGTTTTCCAAAAAATTAATTTTGGAAAGGGAGTACAACAACTAAGCAAAAACTCAGTCTGGCAGAGTGTACAGCTGTTTCGGATCCAGCCACGGATCCTCGTCAGCACTCTTTATGCATTCTATTTTATCCAAGCGACGCTATAAGTAAGTATTGGTATGACGCATAAGAGAATTTCTTCTCCTTTGCATCACACGCCAACTCACTGAAGCAGCGAATGGTAAAATGCAGCAAACTGAATTTTTACTTGTTGTTGTATAGCAACTAAGGCATTCAATCCCGGGATCCCGAATCCCGAAATCCCGGGATCCCGGAAGTTTTCTCAATCCCGGAATCCCGGGATTTTGAGTCCGGAATCCCGGAATTCAAAAATGCATTTTTTTAAGCATTGTTTAAGATATTTTTGACGTTTTTCCACAAAAAATTCAATAACGGTTAACAAACAATTTTTATCGATTTGAATAAAATTTTTTCACTTTAAACTATTTTTTTTTCAAAAAAATATATGTTAAAATTATTTTGTTGACCGTATATTGTTGACCGTTTAGCATGAAATGGAGCTGGCAGAATTTTATAATTATATTCGGATTCAGCGTGGCAAAAGAAATAATTTGTTCGATCAATCTAATTTAAAAAGAATTACTTTTTGTTTGACTATATTTATTTAAATATAATTTGTTTTGTTTAATGTAATATTTATTAAATATGTTTTCTTTGTCGAATTAAACTTAAAATATTGTTGCAACAATTTTTTCTTTAATTTTATATTAACTATTGTATTTAATTGGAAAATCCCGAAAATCCCGAACAAATCCCGGGATCCCGGGATTGTAATTTCAAATCCCGAAATCCCGGGATTTTAAAAAACACTTCGGGATTGAATGCCTTAATAGCAACCTACTACTATGCCTGGTTGAAGAATTTCCTCAAAGTCCCAGCAAGCAAGTTGCATGGCAAATGAATTTTTACATTGTGTGTGCTCTGATACACACACAACAATTCACTTGCCAGAAAATACAAAAACAACAAAATTGTTTTTGGTTTAATTGGCGTACCCTCCATATGTTTATTTAGTAAAAAATTCAGATTTTTATTGAGCTTTTCATAATTTATGTATTAATTATGGGTTTTAGCTCGTTTTCCAAAAAATTAATTTTGGAAAGGGAGTGCAACAACTAAGCAAAAACTCAGTCTGGCAGAGTGTACAGCTGTTTCGGATCCAGCCACGGATCCTCGTCAGCACTCTTTATGCATTCTATTTTATCCAAGCGACGCTATAAGTAAGTATAATAAACAAAAAGAGTAAGAAAATATAAATTTATAAAATAATAAAATAAATAAAATAAAATATAAAAAATAAAAAGCAAACAAAAAAAAGTTTTTTTATTGATTATAAATTAACATTTTCACTATTTGAGCCAAGTAGAAAAACTGTTGAATCAAGAGATGGTTATTTGAAAAAGCAACACCTTTTATGTTTTTGATACAACAATGTTGAGTTGTTGGGCATGACCAACAGAAGTTGTTGAGATTAAGTATACAATTGTTGACGTTACGACTTTCTTTTCTGTGTGTACAGACTTCCCTCAATCTTGTTGACGCGTTGCTGTATAACATCCTGGTGAACTTCATTCAAAATTATTAATTAAATAGTAATATCATATTTTCAATTTGAAGTTACCATTGGTCACATCTCCGCATAGTAATTTTCCTTAAATGAACTGGAGCTGTATTTTCGGAAACGTTTTTGAAGCCTTGAAGGAATACCTTGAAACTCATTCTTGTACTTCTTGCAACAAGCCCAATTTCCAGTTCTGGTGATGCAATCAAAATAAGCCCAAACAACACTTTTCGGCTTAGGCATTGTTTATTGCTTCCCAAAGCGGCCGTGGTGCAGTGGCTAAGACCTCTGCTTCACGATCGGAAGGTATCGGGTTCGACTCCCACCTGGGGCAAGGCAGAAATTTGTTTTCTGTTTTTCTGTGTAGACCGCCACTCTCTCGCCAAGTTATTTATCGTGAAATTTTGTGTTTTATGATATTTATGGCTTATAAAAATCGATATATATCATGATACATATCATAATATATATCAGCTGATATATATCTTCGAACCCTGATCGAAATACATAAGAAATAACCATGTATTATCATTTAACAAAAGTGCTGTCGAACAGAGTTATGTTTTACTGGACTTGGACCCACTAGACCAACATTGTTTTATTTTTCGTATTTTTTGGAAAGAGATAGGACAAATTGCTTTCCACAGTAGTATCGGGCTACTCAAATAGAATAATACATAATAGCTAACTCTTTGGTACTTAGACTTTTGGTACTAAGACCCAATAGACTTACAACTCTTCAATTAACGTGGTTGTCACCTACGACTTAATTTCTCCCCACCCAAACAGTGTTACCATACCTGCGCGTTTCAACTTCGGTGAAATTTTTACCTTTCGGTTTCTTTCAAAGAATGAAATCGATTTGCAAAAGTATTTCATGTCGATGCACCGATAACAAATTTCAACTAGTAAGAGAATTACCTTCGGTCTGACCGAAGCTAAAATACCCTACACATGCGAGTACGATACATACTGAGACCATGTGTTAGTAATTTTATCGAAAATCGGTATTCGGTATTTTATCGATAGTTTTTCGATATTTTATGGATGTTTTATTCAAAATTTTCGATATTTTATCGAAATGTTTCGATTGATTGTCGATAATTTCCAATTCCACTTCCAATTCCACTTCATTCCCGATTAATTTTACAATTTTGTTTCAACTCCAGTTCGTTCCAGTTTCAATCCCATTTCGTTCCCGACCTCATTTCCAACCCAATCCAAGAAACCGCGTCCAAATCGGTTCAGTATTTCTCAAAATAAACGAAAATAATACAAATGATAGACTATCGAGAACAAATTTCGAGAAATTGCACGAGGGCGTGCGAAAGTGGGTAATTCGATTTATATGGGACTTAGTAACTTTTAACTGAACACAATATGCAAACAGGCTTGCCAACAGTGTCATTTTGACCCGGAGACTCCGGGTTTGGAAGTCAATCTCCGGGCTCAGGATTTAGCAGAACTTCATCTATTGTGGGAAAATTTTTTTTATATATATATTTTAAAAGATATAAATCAAATAATGCATTTAATAAACTCTTCTGTCGGCATTTTATATTGCTGTAGTTTGGTTTCTTGCTGTTCAATAAATGCAAGTTTTAAATTATCAGGGTATTAATGATCTATTCGCCTGGGGTTCTAAAATGTGAAAAAATTGTGTTCTTGTCAAAAACCGGGGGCAATAAACCCTCAATTTGTTTCTATGGTGAATAATGTGTATTAAGCTATTGACCTGCCAGGATGACCCAACATTTTCGGATTCGACAACCACAAAGGAAGGACTGGATAACCACGAATGACGGATATGAGGCAAATCTCCAACACTTTACACGGTCGAAAATTCTGGTTAAATTTTTCAACCTTTTAAGTTAACATATTTATCCTAACCAAAACAAGTTGAGAATCTCAACTTTAAAAGTTGAAATTAAGTACATAAGAGTTTTTCAACCAAAAAAGTTGAAATTTTAAACTTTAAAGTTGAAAATATTGCGGAAGTTATGAGTACATAAATCAAAATGGTTCAACATTTCAACCTTCATGGTTTCAAATTTTTACCAAAGTTACAAATTTCAACCTTGATGGTTTAAAATTTTAACCAAAGCTAAAAATTTCAACCTTCATGGTTTAAAATTTTGATCAAAAGTTCAAATTTTCAACCTCAACGGTTGAAAATTTTAACCAATGTTAAAAATTTCAACATTGATAGTTTAAAATTTTGACCAAAAGTTAAAATTTTCAACATTGATGATTGAAAATTTTAACCAAAGTTAAAAATTTCAACCTTGATGGTTGAAAATTTGAAAATTTTAACCAAAGTTAAAAATTTCAACCTTCATGGTTTAAAATTTTGACCAAAAGTTAAAAATTCCAACCTTTTTGGTTGAATGTTCAAATTTGATTCAACACCGCTTCCGCATTTGATTGGCTGAAATGAAAATAACACAAAAAAATTGTATGCTTGGGAATTTATTAGTTTTAGAATTTCTTGTTTATTCTTGTTTTAATTTCTATTTTCAGACATTGTTAATTTGAAATGAATTTTCAATTTTTTACTTTTCTATTACATTACATTATGGATATATTAATGTTATATTTGTTGTAAGTTATAATGGTATTATATTTGCGGAAGGAACAGATCATATAAATTTGTGTACTTACTTATGTTTGGTGTTGTCGAGATTTGAACCCTGGACATTTCCGTTCATAAACGGGAGCGTTGCGAAGGCCTCTTAGCAGCTCAGAAATCCATTAACTACATTTAAAAAAAAAAGGTTTTTGTAACTTAACATCAAAATTGAACATCAAAGTAATAATGGAACAGAACACATTTCATATGAAAATATTATAGATAAATGAAAGTTATAATTAAATTAATATTTTGTGGGCAGCCCTTTTTGTTGAATAACTGCCTGTAGAAGTCTTTTGCAATGTTCGAACTGCATATATTATATGATTGTACTTTCTGTACGTATTTATATACATTTTTCATACAATATTTTTGAAAATGAATTGAAGCATTTACATAAATTTCTTAGAAACCCCAAACTAATTACTTAATATTCAAAAATTAAACTCTTCGTTAATTCCGTAAAAAATTTAAAAAAGTTAAAGAAAAATATTTTTTTAATACATAGTAAAATTTTATCAAAAACTAAAACATTCGTAACTTTAAATTGTTTATAGGAATTGCCCAAAAACAAATAGTGTATAAAAAAGCTTACCGGAGATTTGAGGATATATTTATCTATATATATATTTATATATGACATATATAGTCCAAAACTAATTAAAATAAAAACAAGGAATATAACAAAAAAAAATAGGAAACGGAAATCTAATTCGTGCCGCGGGGGATTCGAACCCGGATTTCCAAAAACACTAAAAAGTTCTCAACTTTTTAGGTTGAAATTTTCAACGTCAGGGTTTAAAATTTAAACTTTTAGGTTGAGAATTTAAACCTTTACGTTTAAATTTTTGACGGAAAAAAATTCTCAACTTTTTGGGTTGAGTTTTTAAACCACAGGGTTTAAAATTTAAACTTTTTGGTTGAGAATTTCAACCTTTAAGTTGAATTTTTTGACGGAAATAAATTCTCAACTTTTTGGGTTGAGTTTTTCAACCTCAGGGTTAAAAATTCAAACTTTTTGGTTGAGAATTTCAACCTTGAGGTTGAAATTTTTGACAAAAATTAATTCTCAACTTTTTGGGTTGAGTTTTTCAACCTCAGGATTTAAAATTTAAACTTTTAGGTTGAGAATTTCAACCATTAAGTTGAATTTTTGATTATATACGTTTTCAACCTGTAAAGTTTAAAATCTGAACCCAAAATATTTGAAAATTTGAATTTAAACCTGAAAAGTTGAAGAAGGTTGAAAAATTAAACCTAAATATTCGACCGTGTAGCCTAACCGAACCCTTGGTCCATACAACATTTTTATTGGTTTGGGCCCATTTCAAAACTCGTAACACTTTATACACCTTCAAAAATATGTTCATTTTTTTCTACACCATTGATTTAAATTTTATTATATTGCATACAGAACAACTATAATTTCAAAAATGTGGAATATATTCATGATGCAATCAGAGATTCATGTTAAAATAACATGAAGTATTTTTGGTATATCTAAGTGACAAAATATATTTTGGAGTAGTGACTATTTCAGAAGGCATAATTTCGATATGACAATTTTGAAAATTTACGATAGAATGGTGGTAAATTACGTAATAAAATTAACGTACACGGAAAGAAAGTGGTGCAACATTCCCGGGACTTGTCCGATCTTTATGATTTTGGGCCATATAAATTAG
The DNA here is from genome assembly GCA_951394025.1 of Heteromyza rotundicornis. Lineage (NCBI taxonomy): Eukaryota > Metazoa > Arthropoda > Insecta > Diptera > Heleomyzidae > Heteromyza > Heteromyza rotundicornis. Next base: position 26,659,033 of record OX596011.1, on the reverse strand, counting down.
TTATTGCATTTTATCTCAGTCGCATGTAATTTATTGCAAATTTTTTTATGAGAGACTATAGTTGGGACTGCCTTCTATCGAATTGTCGTGGTCTGAGCATTTTTCGCGTAACAGAAGTGACTTATTGTGGACATAGTCAATTTTCACTGAACAGAATTTGAAGATATATGTAGTTACGTACTTTCATTCTCTATATCTTCGGGTTTATAATACATATGGCTTGGCGGTTAAGACATAACGTAGACATCTTATCTAGCATCAACGTGACATACTTATCTCGTTTTCGCCCTGAATTGGACTTAGTAACTCTTCACTGAACGAAGATGATATTACATATTCGCAGTTCCATACTTTGGGCCAATTTCCTAGTACACATTTTACGCAAACTTTCACAGTACTTCATTTCCACATTAAGGTCCCCACACATCAACGCGAAATTTCGCAGACGCCGCGAAACTGGCTCAAAAATTGTTCTTGAAAAGGCGATATTCAAATAAAAACTATTTGTTTGTGGTGAAAAATTTCTTAAAAACAAATACAATTGTATATCCTTTATACATTTTGTTAAAAGGAACGCACTATCGCATTTTCAAGAACAATTTTTGAGCAAGTTCCATGGCGTCTCCGAAGTTTCGCGTTGGTGTGTGGGGACCTTTAAGCTCCCCACACACGAGCAAGTTCCGTGGCGACTGCGGAATTTCACGTTGGTGTATGGGGACCTAAATGCATCGCCAATAATATTACAATTTGATACGAGAAGAAGTCCATTGCGAATGAAAATTAAATTAAACTTAACTTAACTTAAATGTACATACACACTGCAACTGGCCTTTGCGACAAATAAGAACATCAAAATTGGCCCAAAAAGTTTTAAAAAACACTTTCTTCCCACTAACAGATAAAAGAAAATATCACAAAATCCAAGCAGAACGTCTCTCGCAGAATGATATTTCCCTCAATTTGGCAACACTCCTCACAAGCGGCGCGTGCTCAACCCGTGCTGCCAAACAAAATTGCGTTCGTGCAATCGTTTACATTGCCTGAATATTTGTCCCCGAACAAGCATCGAAAACTACAGATTTGTTCGTTTTTAAGTGTTTACACAGCCCGGGCAATTTGAGCGAGCATTCGGCTACGTACCAAAAATCAAAGATCGCAAACCGGGCGTTAGCACCGGCTAAATGACAACAAAAAACATAGTTTAACAAAGAGCATTGCAATAAAACCTATTGACTCATTTCATTTCTTCTCATTTAACTACCGCAACAAAAACCAAATTGATTTCCAAATATATATTATCATTACACTTATACCACATGTCACTTAATTTAATTCTAATAATCTTTCAAACATACTTCACTGCGCCACACACATACAATACGAATCATTCATTCATCAAAATCTATTTCAATACCAATCGCTACATCAATCATCCATGTCTATAAAATCGTATAAAATAAACTCAACAGTATAAACACCAATTAAATGTTGTATATATATTTAAAAATAACTTTCATCTATTCTGTATTACATTGAAGATAATGCAACAACAAAATTTATTTAGTTATGAATAAATTTGAATAAAATATCCATAAAATATCGAAAAACTACACTCAAAGAATTTTTTCGTTCGTAAGAAACGAAAAATTAAAGAAACATACATTCGTTTGTTGCTTCGTTTGCGACCAACATTGAAAAAAAAATGTTCAAATTCAGACAGGATTCGAACGCGGGACATAAGGTTAATAAGTTCCGCACATACACGCTGTGCCACGGAGCTACTTTCGTTATGGTAGATAAAAACAAAGCTTATATCGAATTCGATTTAACAATGTAAACTTTTATTAAAAATTACTTTTTAATTTGCAGCAATTTAAAAGTAAGTTTCCTATAAAAGTAAAATGCAATACTTTTTTAAATTTTTGCACATTTATTTATTATTTGCGGCAAAGCGAATTAATTTGGAACAAATGTTTTTTGTTTGTTTTTTCGTTTAATTTTGTATTTAAAAGTAGTATATTTCAAACATAATAATAGCCGTAATTTAAGTTTGAAATTGAAGTTGTCGATTTGGGTACAAAAACGCGTACTATGAGCTCCTGGCGGCACACTTTCCCATTATCCGATTTGGCTAAAAATTTTACACAATAACTTGCTCACCCAATAGCGTCTTTTCAGGGTGTGCACTTTTTGAAATTCGCAACTTAATTTTTTTTTTCATTCAATAGCTTTCAATATAGTGTACATTTGCTCCAAATTAAGTCGTTTTGCCGCAAATAATAAATAAATTTGAAACAATTTTAGTAATTTAACTTACTTCAATTGCTGCAAATTAAAAACTAATCTATTTATATAAAAGAGACGTGTATGTTTGTTACCAGTAGACGCGAAAACTACAGCACCGATTCTCACCAAAATTTAAGTATGTGTTCTAGGGGTCGTGAGTCGTGACATAGGATAGGTTTTGACATGCCCACTTTTACCGTCCACAAGTTAGTAAAAACTGCTATATCTCTCACGTTTTTGATCACAAGAAAATGAAATTTTCCATGAACATACTATAAGACCTAAGCCATAATCTGGGTTACAAATGGCCGGGATAAGACAATGGGGCGTCAATATTTTAAAAAATTTTACTTTTCGGCTCCCAATTAACATTTTTCAACGGGACATAATTTTATGCTTTCAATTCTAAGTTCAACGTTACATATGGTCGGAATTGGGGGGGTGCCACTTTTCATACAATTCAATATTTCAAAATGCTCCCAATAAAAATATGTGACAAATGTTTTCATTAATTTATTATAACCTTAAAGGCAAAAAGAACTTTTTTAGGGCCAGCGAAGCGGACTGGGCCCTGCTAGTTTCTAATAAACGAAAACCATTGTTAAAATTCAATTCGAAATAAGCTATTTTTAGAATCATTTAAAAGTTACAGTATGAAAAAGTAATTTTTGGTGAATTTTTGTGAATTTTTTTTGGCGGTTGCGGAAAAATGGTGCGTGCTGGCTAATTTCGAATTCCGCGTGGCAAAATACATAAGAATTTGTCTATCAAGTCTATTTAACACACAAAAAGTTCAGTTTTGTCGACCAGTGTTATTTAAGCATATTGCGTAGAAAATCCATTGACACTATCCCATCTCCTTTCCAGCATACTGCCATGCCTCCGCTAGAAGCGATGATGGAATGTGCAATTTCTTCCTTGCTTCTAAATGAGTGATTATGATGAACATTGCAGTTTGGCCAAAGAAGTTCCAATCGAATTAAGTCCAATTCTTCAAAAGAATCTATTCAAACAAAAAAGCTCTAGAGTTTATGCTTGTCGTTCAGTCGACATCTCTAAAACTGCGACCGCTATTGTGCGGACCAAAACCACATATAAGTAATCAAAATGAGGTCTTGAGACAAACATTTTTTTGGGTGAATTCGATTTCCACTCTTCGATTTAAGTATTGTCACTGGTTATATCAAATTATATCAAGAAAATTTCTTGAGGTGCGCTTAATTATTTACTATAAGTTTGTTCTTCACCCCAAATTTGCGATTATAAGATTACTTTGAAAAATATAATTGAGTTGAGACTCAACCCTCGCATTGATGTCTGCGCTAGCTTCCCAATACCGTGTAGTGTGCCTTTTTCGTCCGATCCAATTACCGATCCAACTACCTGTTTCCTTTCACTCTGTTGCTGGTGCGTCTCCGTCGTATTTGTATATTACTTCGTTATAATTTTTCTATCTTACCTAATATTCATATCTTACCTAATATTAATTATTTTTCAGGTGATTTTATTGGAGGAATCGTGGTCGGAATTATTTTTGCTCAATACTATTCAGTGGTGTATTCCTTTGGACCCAACGGGATGTGCTTTATTTTCCGTGGCCGAACACTGTAATAATAACGACAGTAGCATAAAGAATGACAATTGTGTATCAAAAGAGGAGGTAAATATAAAAATTATATTTACGGTTACTACACTCAAAGAACTAATATGTTTGGATCACGTTTGCTTCAAATATACTACACTTAAATACAAACTTAAACGAAAAAACAAATGTAGCTCATTTGCTCCAAATTAAGTCGTTTTGCGGCAAATACATAACACCGTTCGACACTAAAAAATCAATTCTTAAATCCGTTTAAATCGCATTTATGCATTTTGCATTTTTCTTAGTTCCACAAAAATACAGTCTTGATTGCATTTTAAATATTAAATACGCATTTGATAGGTGAAAAACATACATTTTCCCCCTTTTTTTTAAACAAAAATATTTTTTTCTCCTCCCCTCTTTTTTCCCCTTTTTTACTCTTTTTCCCGAATGCGAACCTAAGTAAAAAATTTCAGCCCTGTAGCTTAAAAAATACGAAAGTTAGAACTTTAAATTGGCTCCATCCCACTCCCTTTCCAAAGGGTAAAAAATTTCATTTCGTCAAAAAGAACCCACCTACCATTTCATCATTGTAGCTTGAAGGAATCGGAAGTTATGCCATGTTGGATACGCTTCTGATGGACTTCAAAATTTAATAGAATGCATTGTCACCGGAGTTCTATCAGTGTTCCAAATTTCAGCTCTCTAGCTCATGTGGAAGTGTATGAAAAAGCTCGCCGCAGATTATATATAAAGGGTTATAAAAAAACATGTAAACTTTTTACAATCGGATATCAGTTCCGATCATGTGAGTTACCAAAAGTTGATTTTTGTTGACCGGTGTAATAAATAAATTTGCAACAATTTAAGTAAGTTTCCAAGAAAAGTTTAAAATTTTACTTTTATTGGATACTTACTTAAATTGCTGCAAATTTAAAACTGATTTCTAATAAAAGTTTAAATTGGTAAAATCGAATTCGATGCAATCTTTGTTTTTATCGACCAAAACGAAAGTAGCTCAGTGGCACAGCGTGTATATGCGGAACTTAAAAACCTTACGTCTCGCGTTCAAATCCTGTCTGGGTTGAACAATTTTTATTTCGTTTATCCAAAGTTGGTTGCAAACGAAGCAAGAAACGAATGTACACTGAGGCATAGTAGAATTAAATATTTTTTATTTAAATGTGATTTGAATATTTTAATATTTGGAAATCAGTATCTCATGTAGAAATTCAATACGCGCGTATTTAAAGTATAAATAAAAATAAAAAAAGGATAAATAAAAAAACTTCATTGCCGCCAGCTAGTCTTGAACCTACGACATCTGGAAATTGGAAATAAGAAATTTACACTTGCCTATAATAGGCGCAATTTTTCTGTGTCTAAACTGAAATATATATATGAAGCAGAAAATAAACCAAATTATTTTTTGAGTTTCTATTTTTAGATTCGAAAACTTCAATTTAGATGAAAAAAACCAACACTTGTGGACAGTATACACTTGTCATTTCTATGTTTAGATTTAAAAACTATAATTTATAAGCCTTTTAGAAAAAAACGAACGATTGCTGAGCAATATGCAAACGTTTATACGCTTGTCAATAATGCCGGAAACAGACGAGTCGGTTAGAGCGCACTCCAAACTCCGGAGGATGTCGGTTCGGATTCCGGGTGAACTGAATTTGTGGAAAAGTTGTTACAAATGATTCTAAGCAAATTCGCGAAAAAAATAATAAATAAAGCAAAAAATATATAATTTTAAAAAAGTGAAAATAAAAAAATTTTTTTCTCAATCGAAATAATTAAAAAAAGTTAATTTCTCAATATTTAAATTAAATATATCCATATTTAATACAATTTTAAATATGCGCATATTTTATTTAAACAAAAATAGTCTAAGAGCACTATCAAATACGTTTTCATTTGATTTCACTATTTTTCCCTCAGTGTATGTTTGTCTAATTTTTCGTTTCTTACGAACGAAAAAATTCTTTGAGTGTATGAAAAATATGTGTATATGGGTATCATCTAAACCTGTAACTGACCTTGTGAACACACCCCGGGGACCGGGACTCGCAGCAACTTTCCAAATAAGGGGCAGTGTAATCTATATGCAGGGTGTCCCTAAATAAAACAATTGATTGCTTGGTCGAGAAATTGTATGGGGGCAACCGAAAATGACCTATAAGGAGTTATAAGGTTAGGTGTGCACAAAAAAGGAAAAAAATTGTTTCACTATTTGTTGTCTTACTTCTGAGCTACTGCAGCTGGACGGGTTTTAAAAGTACTCCAATAACAAAATCAAAGGTCTTAAATACGCCAAGATCTGATCAACATAACATAGAGTTAATTTATTATCAAAGTCAAACCAAATTCTTTTTGCGAAATTTTGTGTTTAGGTTTGTTATTTCGAAAACTTTGCCGCGGGACATGTCCCGCATTTCAAACATTTCAATGAATTTTGTGGTATTTATTGAAAAGATAACGTTCATGTAAATTTTGGTTGTCATCACTCAGTTTATAAGCTAAAAGAAAGTAAATCTATAATTGCCGTGGGTTGTCCACCACACACTTTGAATAATTTTGTTATACTCCTCTAATTGATATATAGTTTTTTTAAGTCTAGTTATATTTTTCTGTGGAGGATATACATTATCAATTAATTCTCTAATATTTGTATTACTTTTGTAGATTGCTGCTGATGTACGTACACTACACGAGATCTTCTGTAAGTACAAGGCAGTGTTGGTAGATCCAGCTGAATTCGCGTGTCTTAAGGCAATAGTACTTTTTCGTCCTGAAACAAGAGGTCTCAAGGACCCAACACAGATTGAAAATCTACAGGACCAAGCACATGTACGTGTGTTACCCAGTTACACATTGTTTTCTGTAAATTTATAAATTTTTTTTCATTTTTCAAAGGTAATGCTGTCGCAACATACAAAAACTCAGTTCTCTGCTCAAATTGCGCGCTTTGGTCGCTTACTACTTATGTTACCGTTATTACGTATGATAAATTCACACAAAATTGAATCTATATATTTCCAGCGAACTATTGGAAATACACCCATGGAAAAAGTTTTGTGTGATATGTATAAAAATTAATTATGTTTTTATGTACAAAAATTTTAATGAGACTATAGAGATACGTATATGTTAAATGTTTTCTTATCACACATTATTAATATTTTTAAATTGTACCAATAAAAAATATTTATTAATTTGTTTTTTAATGTGCGTCTTTAGTTCTACGCTATGTCTGCGATACGATACTTGTAGAAAGTATATTTTTCCCTGTGCGAAAAGGAAGCTCTAGGGCTACAACGAATTCCGGCAAGAGGAAATGATTTTTTCATATTTTCAGCAACTAGAGAGAGTAGTTTGTTGATTTTATTTTCCTCTTTTTTTTTTAATTTTTTTAACTGACTAATTTAAAAATTATTTTACAAAACAATTAAATACATTTGCCGATATATTTTGAAGTATTTTATATTGCATTTTTATGTATGAATGGACCATTCTAAACACAATTGCGTTCTCAGCCATCGTCAGGATGTTTACACACATCGTATTTTCCATTTCTCAAATTTCTCAAAATGTCGAAAAACTGAGAACGCCATTTGTTTAGAATGGCCTGTGATATTTGTTCTTAACTTCATTAGTTTCATTATTATTATTTAATATTCTAATAAAATTTATATTTCTTTATATAAATATAAATAAATTGTTTCATACACAAAATTTTTCAAATTTGAACAAAAGGCTGAAACCGATCGAAAAAAGGATCTGTGAGTGCTGGCACTCAATCGTATATAGTTAAAATGTTTTTTTATGTGTTTTTTTTTTTGTTAAAAAAAAAATTTTATTCGTTTTCTATAGAAACTTTAACTATTTAATTAACTTTTAACGAAGTTAACTTTTCAATGAAATTAACTTTTTAATTTAACGAAGTTGAAAGCCCATCTATTTCAAAGAAAAAGAGCACTAATTTTTTAAAATCGGTTGGATGACTATGATAAATGTAACTTACGTAATGATTAGTACCTACAATTTGCAATAAAACTGAAAAAATCGTGTAAAAGAGAAAAAACTTAATTTCATGTTTTTTACTCAAATGCTTATAACTTCCATTTTTTCCAACCGATTTTAATAAATAAGTGCTCTTTTTCTTTGAAATAGATAGGCTTTCAACATCCACGAAACTGGGATGAACAAATTTTGTTCTACTTAAAATTAACGATAACAGCAGAATTTATTTTTAGAATTTTGAAAAATTGTCAACATGTCCATAATTGTTGTCCAAACCGATAATCTGGTTGGCAGGTTTTGTATAAGAGATAATTAGTCAATACAATTATCTTAAATTCGACATTAAACATTTTGTAATTGGACAATCGAAACCGGAGATATTTGCAATAGTGTGTTTCAAAATGCCAAATATGCAAATAGTACAATATCTTCGAAACTGTCCTACTTAAAATTTTTCCGACTTCTTATTAGCGTGGGTTTTTACTTAGGAAATGACTATCAAAAGTCGAAGATACATTTTATTTATTGAACATTTTTCAATATTTACTGATAATTTACATATACCAATACATTTTGAAACATTGTTCCAATTCCATTTTGTTTCGGTCCATTTCCATTTCGTTCCCTACATTAGGAGATCATAGCTCAAAAATTACGGCAGTTATCGGGCGAAATTACGAACAGGCAGTCAGACGGACATCGGTATATCGACTAAGGAAGTGATGCTGATCAATAATATATGTACTTTTCGGTGGTGGGATGACATAATTTCCGTTTTATTTAGACATAATGTCAATTGACATTGTGTCCGAATGAAAATGAAATAATGTCAACTGACATTATGTCTTTTTGCTATTTGACTTTATTTCCAAAAAAAAAAATTGTTTATTCAAATGACGTGGTTATTGATGGGGTGTATGTGATATTTTCATTTTGCTTTTTTCAATACAAAATTGGTGACATGTCTCCTTTGTTGCTTCAGAATCTTCGAAATTACCATCAATACTTATAGAAGATGGGAATTTTCAATAGACATAGGAAGCCCGTACTTCCAAATGTGCCGGATTCTTACCGACTAAACCCATCTCCCTTGCGATCGCATTCCTGTTGCACCCCGCGGTACTGCCAATTGAGGCATTCCTTCGCAGGGCAGGTTAGAGTCTACTGCTCATTCACAATTTGTGAGACAGCATTTTTCCTTGCGGTTTGCTCGTCGCATCGGACTTGTTGCATCATAGTTGACAGGATTGCGCTTAGTGTGTCCCAGGATTTCTGTGAGGTAAGCATGTTCTGTGAGGTAAGGATGTGTTGTAGGGTATTTGTATATCTTTCAGTGTTCCACATTACAGCAAAATCAATATTACAACAAAAATTACAACAACTGTACTTAAATACTATTAGAACATCAACATTACAAGAAGCATTTTATTTTGTATTGTTTGAGAATTAATGAAAAAAAAACCGATGAAAACTCCTTTCAAAATTACACTATTACAATAGTCAGTAAAGAAAAATCAAAATAGTGCGATTTTGTATGGGAAAATTCGTAACTTTAAATTTAATATCCCGGAAACTAGATTTTTCCGAATCAAAACTTTTGCAAATTCTTTTTGACTTGATAAAACATTTTTTAAATCGAGGCGTGACTTTATGTCTATTTTTTTTGGACTTTATTTCCTTTTCATTTGGACATAATGTCACTTGACATTAATACCTTTGACATTATGTCATCCCTCCCTTTTCTGTACCTACCACGCCTCCTTATGGACGTTACAAACAATATACCCTTGGACAGTAGTGTGGAGAGTATAAAAATAATAAAAATATGTATTGTAACTAGAGACCGACCGAGTTTCAGTTTTTTGGGCTAAAAAAGAAGTTTCGGCTATTAAAAAAAATTTTTTAATTCTACTACATTTTACATATATTTTTGTAAAGTCCATAATTTTTATACACACTACTGTGGTAAGGTATACACACTTTGACACAACGTTTGTAATGCCCATAAGGAGATGTGTACGCTATGTAAAAGTATATATATTTGATCAGCATCATCTCCTAATCCGATTTAGCTAAATCCGTCTGTTTGTCTGTTTGTATGTCCGTCATCACGATAGCGGTCGCATTTTTGGACTTGAAATTTTTTTTTTTTCAAACTTAGCTCAATTTTGAGATTTAGCCAAACCGGACAAAAACTAAAGGGGCTGCCATACAAAATACCTAACATTTTCCAATTTTTTTTTTCTGGATTCGATAGGAAATCTTTTTAAATGGATTTTTGATATGGTTCGAGTTTTCAAAATCACCTATAAATGGGACAAAATGGAGTCTTTGTCATTGATGAAGTTATAGTATTAGAGCATCTCAAAAAACTAAAGATTGGTTTCAGAGGTGGTCCAGATAACATACCTTCGTGCATTCTGAAAGAATGTTCTGAAGAGCTTGTTGTACCTATCACTTTATTATTTAAACATTCCCTTTCATGTGGAAACTTTCTAGTTTCCTGGAAATCATCATTCATAATACCACTGCATAAATCCGGCAGCAAATCAAGTATTACAAACTATCGTGGAATAGCAAGATTAAGTGCAATTGCAAAACTTTTTGAACAAATTATTTGCATTCAAATAAACTCTAGTATCTTCAAAGCAATTTCACGTTTTCAACATGGATTCTTACCTGGCAAGTCAACTACAACTAACTTATTAGAATTTTCATCTCATGCAATTGAAAATTTTGAAAAAGGATTACAAACTGATGAAATTTACACTGATTTTAGCAAAGCTTTTGATGTAGTAAACCATAGATTATTAACTTTGAAACTGTCAAAATTTGGATTTCCGCCAGTATTATTAAAATGGAATAATTCATATTTATTGGATAGAAAACAACGAGTTATTTTCAAAACAACCAAATCAACTGAATTTAATGTTACATCTGGTGTACCCCAAGGAAGTCACCTTGGACCTGTTCTCTTCTTGTTATTTATAAATGACTAGCTGTTACATACCCGGCTTTGCACGGGTTGTATAAAATTTTAAAAGAAATAAATATAGGAATTTTCGACAACTTCAATGGCGCTGTAGTTGATGGTTTATTCCCCCCCCGTGAAACTTGGTGCCAGTTGTGATCCCACCCGGTAAGAATCACCAAAAAAAAGTCCAAGGACGCACTTGGTGGCAGTTGTAATCCCACCCGGTATGATTCAGAAAAAAAAGTCCAAGGACGCACTTGGTGGCAGTTGTAATCCCACCCGGTATGATTCACCCAAAAAATGTCCAAGGACGCACTTGGTGGCAGCTGCAATCCCACCCGGCATGATTCAGCCAAAAAAAGTCCAAGGACGCATTTGGTGGCAGTTGTAATCCCACCCGGTATGATTCACCCAAAAAATGTCCAAGGACGCACTTGGTGGCAGCTGCAATCCCACCCGGCATGATTCAGCCAAAAAAGTCCAAGGACGCACTTGGTGGCAGCTGTAATCCCACACGGTATGATTCAGCCAAAAAAAGTCCAAGGACGCACTTGGTGGCAGCTGTAATCCCACCCGGCATGATTCACCCAAAAAATGTCCAAGGAAGCGTTTGGTTCCAGTTGTAATCCCACCCGGTATGATCCACCCAAAAAATGTCCAAGGACGCTCTTGGTTCCAGTTGTAATCCCACCCGGTAAGATTCACCCAAAAAATGTCCAAGGAAGCACTTGGTGTCAGGTTGTAATCCCACCCGGCATGAGCCACCCAAAAAATATCCAAGGACGCACTTGGTGGCAGCTGTAATCCCACCCGGTATGATTCAGCCAAAAATATTCCAAGGACGCACTTGGTGGCAGTTGTAATCCCACCAGGGATGATTCACCCAAAAAATGACCAAGGACGCACTTGGTGGCAGCTGCAATCCCACCCGGCATGATTTTGCCAAAAAAAGTCCAAGGACGCACTTGGTGGCAGTTGTAATCCCACCCAGTTTGATTCACCCAAAAAATGTCCAAGGACGCACTTGGTGGCAGCTGTAATCCCACCCGGCATGATTCATCCAAAAAAAGCCCAAGGATGCACTTGGTGGCAGTTGTAATACCACCCGGTATGATTCACCCAAAAAATTACCAAGGAAGTACTTGGTGGCAGCTGTAATCCCACCCGGCATGATTCAGCCAAAAAAAAGTCCAAGGACGCACTTGGTGGCAGTTGTAATCCCACCCAGTTTGATTCACCCAAAAAATGTCCAAGGACGCACTTGGTGGCAGCTGTAATCCCACCCGGCATGATTCATCCAAAAAAAGCCCAAGGATGCACTTGGTGGCAGTTGTAATACCACCCGGTATGATTCACCCAAAAAATTACCAAGGAAGTACTTGGTGGCAGCTGTAATCCCACCTGGCATGATTCAGCCAAAAAAAAGTCCAAGGACGCACTTGGTGGCAGTTGTAATCCCACCCGGTATGATTCACCCAAAAAATGTGCAAGGGCGCAGTTGGTGGCATGGACCACTTAATATTCGATAGTTACTATGTTACATTTTAATATTATTTTTTGTTGTATGAGAGGTGCCACGCCCCGTTGTTCAAATCCAACCTGTTATGTCCTATTGCAAATTCCATTACTAACACAATTTTTACTTAAAATTTCAATAAAATCAGTAAAGCCGTTTAACCGTGATATGGGGTAGAAAATTGTATGGGCGGTGCCACGCCCCTTGCCCAATTATTCCCATTTTCAACACATAGCTGAGAAAACATACTATACAGCTCCATTCCAAATTTCACTAAAATATATCCATTAGTTGCTTAATTAGCTGGTATTTAAGTTATGTGTTGTGTGGGAGGTGCCACACCCCTTTGTCCAATTATTCCCATATTCGACACATAGCTGGGAAAACATACTGTACAACTCCATGCTAAATTTCATTAGAATATATTCAATCGTTGCTTAGTTAGCTGGTATTTAAGTTACGTGTTGTGTGGGCGGTGCCACGCCCCTTTGTCCAATTATTCCCATATTCGACACATAGCAGGGAAAACATACTATACAGCTCCATTCCGAATTTCATTAAAATATATCCAATAGTTGCTTAATTTGCTGTTATTTAAGTTACGTGTTGTGTGGGCGGTGCCACGCCCCTTGTCCAATTATGCTCATATTTTGCATAAAGCTTGGAAAAGTTATTATGCAACTTCGTGATAAATTTCGTATTTATTATTCAATATTCAATTCAAATTCAATTCAATAGTTACTAAATTACCTTGTGGACATATTTTGTGTTGTATGGGAGGTGCCACGCCCCTTTGTCCAATCCCAACCGCATATAGCCTATTACATGTCGATACCTATAGAATTTATCCTGAAAGTTTCAAGAGAATCGGTACAGCCGTTTAGCCGTGATTGAGGGACAAACAGACAGACAGACAGACACACACTCAGTTTTATAATATACTAGCTGGGCCCGACCCGCTTTGCGGGGCCTAAAAAACTTGTATAGTTCCATTGTTAAACTTATCCTATAAGCAAATTTTTTCCCTGAGACCGAAAGGTGAAAATTTCACCGAAGTTAAAACCCACAGTTATGGTAACACTGTTTGGGTGGGGAGAAATTAAGTCCTAGGTGGCAACCAAGTTGATTGTTGATCATATGGTATTTGCTATAAAAAAAAAAGTTTCCGCAAAAATGTGGGAGAAATACGTATTTTCTAACATATGGGCGGTAAAAATGGGCGTGTCAAAACCTATCCCATGTTAAAACTCACGACCCTTAGAACACATATATAAATTTTGGTGAGAATCGGTGCTGTAGTTTTCGCGTCTACCCGTGACAAACATACACGTCTCTTTTATTTTATAATATATATAGGGATATAGGGATCTACCATCTATCATCAAAAATAGACATATTTTAATGTATGCAGATGACCTCAAACTTTTCCACTCATTCAATGACAAACGTGAAACAATAACTTTACAGACGGACCTTGACAAGCTATGTAACTGGTTTACAATAAATAATATGAATCTCAACTTGAAGAAATGCAAACAAATGACTTTTAGAAGAGTGAACCCCATCTTACACACTTATAAAATCGAAAATGAAGAACTTGAAACATTAAATTCTTTTCAAGATCTTGGAATAACTATGGATCCAAAACTTTGTTTCAACACGCATGTGAACAAAACTATCAACAAAGCAAATGTTCTAGGATTTATTAAACGCTAGTCAAAAGAGTTTAATGATCCTTATATCACTAAACTTTTATATTTCTCTTGTCCGTCCTATTTTGGAGTATGCATCTATTGTGTCTATTGGAATGCCATAGAATCAGTGCAGAAACAGTATTTAATTTTTTTGTTTACGTGGATTGCCTTGGAATGCAGATGTTAATCTTCCAACATACGAAAATCGTTTAAAACTAATTTCTCTTCCGTCGCTAAAAAAACCGTAGACTAATTCTTAATTCAATATTCATTTTCGAAATTCTACAAGGCAATGTTAATAGTGAATGTCTGTTGAGCAAATTAAACATTAAAGTACCTTCCCCGCGCAACAAGAAATCAAGTAAAAATAGCCAAATCCAACTATATGAAATTTGAACCATTCAGAGCCATTCAGAGCGATTTCAATAATATCTACAATGCAATTAATTTCAACAATTCAATTCAAAAAACAAAATCGGAAATTCTTCTTTTCCTAACAAACAATAATTCAAATACCTAAATTCAATAAATAATTATCATATCTATAACTTCCAACTATTCCGCTATAGCCCTAATGCTTAGCAGAATAAACACAGCTAAAAGTACTTTTTGCTTAACTCAACGTCGATCTTTGCAATTACCTGCGCTATAGCCTTCATGCAGAACAGTCCGGACTGTTGCTGTTCGGTCACCGGTCCGTGCGTCATACGGATGCGCCTCTCAGTCAGTCGGGCCGGTAAGTGGCCCGTGGGATTCGTCGAAAGAAAAAAAAAAAATTACAGTATGCCTGCGCTAGAAGGGAGATAGAGTGGTGTCAATGGACTTTCTACGCAATGTGCTTAAATATTTAGAAGATATATCTTAGGTTTTTTGAAACGTTCAAATCCTGTTATGGTAATATTTATACCCTACACCTCATGAGGTTTTACCTCACTGTCTGTTCGTCTGTCCGTCTTCTTTTCTTGTAAACTCGATTGCACGAGCTAGAAGACTGCTAGGGATCCCAAATTTTAGATTCATCCTTTTTAGGCCCTAGAAGGAGTTGGTATTGAAAATGGGCAGAATCGGTCGACTGCCACGCCTACCTCCCATATCAAGATTTCATCAAAACATAATGAAATTTTGTATAGTGGGGTTTTCGGGGTGGCTGATTTCGAATTCAATGTCGCATTTTCAAAATTCGAGATGTCGACTTGCCCGACTGAAACTTACTCACTGGTTTCTTATTCGTTTTTTTTTTTATTTTTAACATTTTAGATTTTAGATCTTTTAACGGTGTGAGGTTATCAGCTCTTGTTTTTAAGTTGTAGTAAAAATGGTGAAAACAAAGCTTTGAGCAGATTTAGTATCACCATTTATGAACGAATTGTTTGATTAGTATTGTATTTTTTAAGTTTTTTTAAAGGACAACAATATTGTGGAACATTAATTTGTCGTATCTTTTTCAGTTTATGAAATAAAATGGAATACCTACACTCAAAAATGTGGATTTTTTTCCAAATTCAAATATTTTTAGAAATAATTAATTAATTAATCTAATTAAAATAGTTGATTTCCGTATTGAATTAAAGAAAATCTCTTGAATTTTCTAAAACATTCAAATTTCCAACAATATCACATATTGATTTGGAAATATTTTAGGAATATGATTTATTTTATTTTGCAAAATTGATTTTTCTATACAGACATTTTAGAATTCTTTTTTTTAGGCATGAAAGAATTTTTGTGGATGCCGAAGGTTATTTAATGGAAATCCAATAACGTTACATACACATTTAATACCAAAATTTGTTTCTGGAATGTCCGTCTGTCCGTCTGTCTACACGATAGCGTTCGAAGTTTTGCAGATATTGACTCTAAGCACACAATTTGCTATGTAACCGCAAAAATGAGGCGATAATGTGTATGATTTTTTTAATTCGAATTATTACGTTAATTTTCTGCAATTTATATAAAAAAAACTCAAATTTACAAAAACTTGAAACGGAACTTCAAAATTTCGAAAAATGATTTTGGCAGTCGATCTAGCAAAAGTCTCGAATATCGAATTTCCAGAAAAGTTCCCAGCTACCTATTTACAATTCTCTGTAAAAAATCGAAAATGAAGCATAAACACAATGGCCCATATTCATAGTCAAATTAAGTTCCACCTTATCTTTAGTACTCTACTAAGTTGACAGATAATACACTGAATTGACAGCTACTAAGCTGGTACTAAGGTTTAGCAGCTACTAAATTTGACTATGAATATACGCCAAGTTTATTAATTTTTATGTGTTGTTTTTTATGACCATTGCAATGATGCATTGTGAAATTAATAAAGTGTGCTAATTAGAAATGTTGCCTCTTTCATTGGCTCAATTTTTCATTTCCATGATATAAGCCGTGGCCAAAAATAGTAAACGTGGTCCGATATCAATGAAATTTTGCACAGTTGGTTTTTGTACCGAAAGAAACATATCTTCCGAAAGCATTCCGATGGGAATATTTAATTTTAAATATTAAATTGTATTTGAACCATGCACTAATATCTTGTGTACGGACATAGAGTAATACGGGTAGTTTTCCATATATAATCTTTCACAACTTTTTCACTTTGACAAATCGTGTTTTTAGAAGTAACGGTACTTAGAATATTGTAAACAAAACAAAACAACAAAGTTGTTGTTATTCCAAAAGCGGGGCGCAATCCATAATTATTTGAAATTTAATTCAGGAAGTTGAACTTTTAATTGTTTTTTGAAGTTTTTTTCCTCCTTACTTTCTACAAAATTTTTCATTAAATTATTTTTTTCATGAATTTTGAAAATTTTTTTAATTTTACTAAAAAACATGTAAAAAGAGAAAAAAATTATTTAAAAAAAAAAGGCGCAAGTTTGCGCATTTTACATACCTTTCGCTTCATTTTGCAAAAAAAAATCGCGGGGGTACTTGGGGGTCCTTTTTTTAAATGACTACTAACAATTTTTTTTTTAATTTTGTTTACAATTTCGTCCAAACAACACGACAAAATTTTAGTATCCAGTTCGATTTTTTATTATATTTTCTTCCTACTTCCTAGAAAATTTCCCATTACACGATTTTTTTCTACATTTTTTTTTTTAGAATTTTGGCGATTTTTGAAACATTTCATTAAAAATGTGTAAAATTATAAAAATTCTGTGTTTCACAACTCCGCGTTGCCATACAAAAGAAGATATCACAAAACCTTATTAGATTTTTTACTAAGTGGGAGTATTTCAAACCAAACCCCAAACCGGTTTTTTTCAAAACAACAAGTCCGTTTCGGGTATTTTTGGCCCCACTCATTACACTGTGCGGTGTTGCCACGGGTACAAACAAATAACAGACTACCGTTATTCGAAATTATTATTATTAATTAAATCGTTTTTTTTAACATATTTGTTAACTGTATCAACATTTTTCGAAAACTATTTACATTGTGAACCTCAATTATGCAACTCTGAATACGTGATACGAAAATATGGATGAAAAATAAAAATGTCGATAATATGGATTTATGCATAAAAATGTTAAAAATTTTGATTTAAATATTTTATATATAAATAAATATAAAAATTAGTCCTTGTGATATTGTTTGAAATTTTAATGTTTTAGAAAATTCAATAGATTGTTTTTAAATCAATCTGGGAATCAACTATTTTAATTATATTGATCAATAAATTATTTCTAAAAATATTTGAATTTTTGAGTGTAGGTATTCCATTTTATTTCAAAAACTACCAGCGACAAAATAATGTACCACAAATAAAAAACTTAAAAAATAGATTAGGTTAAGTTAGGTTAAGGTGGCTGCCGGAACACCGACACACTTAGACCAAATAAGGTGATACCACATGCTGCAATTATCATGGGCAAGTATATGATAATTGCAGGGACCTACAGTTTAATGTCGGATCCGAACGGCGGATGGAAAATTGAAGCATTCCTTGGCAAGTTATACTCTCGTAAGTTTAGCCAATGTTTACGAGAGGTGGCGGTCTTTACAGAAAAACATGTCACACACACTTTTCCTTGACCTGCTCCGGGTAGGGATTGAACCTCATCCCTTCCGATCGTGACACAGCAGAACCAACTGCACCACGGCCGCCACTCAAAAAATATATTACTAACCAAACAATTCGTTCAAAAATTGTGGTGCTAAATCTGCTCAAAGCTTCGTTTTCACAATTTTGACTATTACTTAAAAACAAGAACTGATCTCGGCAAACCGTTAACAGATCTAAAATCAAAGTACAAACAATTTATTAAAAACAATTTAAAAAAAATTACCATAATCAGGATTTGAACCCACATTCCAAAAAATATAAAATATTTTCAAAATATTAAAAGATATTTAATATTTAATGCCGGTATGCCTTCTTGCACAGGCATACCGGCATTCCTCCACTAGCAGCGAGGAAGGAATGTGCAATTTCTTCCCATAGCAGGCGTGCCTCTGGCGTAGACACCATGCGAAATTTATTAGTGGGTATTTTGATGTCCTGCAACTGAATCTGAAAATTTATGAGAAAAAACAGTCTAAAGGAACTGGCTAAAGTATAATATACTTTACACTATTACATTTCAAATTTGTCAGTTTACAAAAATTACATTTTCAGAAAATGTATTTTTTTGGATACATGACCAGGACCGGTGTGTGTGTTTGTGTGTGTGTGTGTGTTAAAATGTTGTGGTTCAATTTGAGTTAAATGGCTTGAAAAGTTGGCCCTTTCATATCAAAACAATCAATTATATTAGTTTTCGTCGCAATGAGCAAAACATCATAGTTTTCGACGCAATACAGTGAGACATAATACTCTTCGGTGTAATAAGCGAAATATCATAGTTTTCGACAAAACTTATTGAAATATAATATTCTTCGTCCCAAAAACCAAAACATTCAACTTTTCCTTGCAAAAAAATAAAACAGGCAAATGAAACATTATACTTTTCTTAACGGGCGTCGATATGTTCAGAACAAGCTAATGAATCTGGTCACATTGATTTCAAGAAAACACTACATAGATGGAAATCTATGTGGCGCTCCCTTAGGTTATTATGGCAGCAATGGTGATCGCTTTCATCAAGCTATCCTTAAATATAATGGCCATGACCTTGGGGGTGCAAAAAGGAAGCTATCCTGAAATAACCAACACATTATTTTTTTTAAAACAAAAAAAATAAATTATACAAAAAAAAATTTTTTTTTTACATTAGCTACTCTTTTTGGGGGTTAGTAAGCCTTTTTTTTAGGTTTCTGTGAAACCAAGCCAAACAAAAAAACAATAAAAATACGCTTTAAAACGAGAACAAAATTTTTAAATTAAAATTATTTGGACCATCTTGGTACTCATACCCAATACCGAGAGACTACAAATATGTAAAAAGTTTTCATTTTTTTTAACCCTATAAAGGCTAGATTCAAAGTACAAGTACATTTTAAGATTAAATTTTTGGTTCGTAGAGGACTGTAGACCATCCGTCTAGGGACATTATTACACGCAGAGAAAAAACCGCGGTCAAAACAAATACTTCAAGCTCTTGAAAAATTGTAGCGAAAAAGTATTTCCCCCAACAATGATATTTTTGTATTGAGATTAATTACTTTAATTCAAATACTTTCTGCAAATACTGCACTCTTCATACCACAGTTGAAAAACTTTTAAACTGAGAATACAAATTAGCACTCAAATATAAAATTGTTGCCATAAGAATATTATTCTTGAAAATCTATGTTGAGAGAATTTGAGGTCTTTACACCAAGTTCGAAAAACTGTCATCAAAACTGTTTCGTTGTTTGATTTTTCATTGAGAGCTTGAATCGAAGAGACGTCAATCTGCTTCTATGACCTCACTTTCGTGACTGAACATTATTCGTTCGACATGCTACGCTTGATCATGTACCAATACATGTACGCGATAGCATGATGTGTTCTATTTTTAGATTGAACAGTCTGTACAGAGTATACTACAATTAGACGCTAGTCCAATAATGTTATCGCGCTATTTTTAACTAAACTTACAAAAAACTAAAATCCAAAAATTCCCACGCGATAATTAAAATCCCTAATTGCCCGAATAGCACAGTCGCGAAGCGTGGGATTAGAGCCGACCCTCTCTGGTATGGTATCCCCGGCCGAACGAATAACACGAATACACCGAAACTGCCGCGATATATATATAAGTACCCTGTAGGACCAGAACAAACTGGTTGACTAAATACATTAGTTTATAAAATAGTTTAAAGACAACTAGTTGATAAAGTGGTTAAAATAAATGCAGAGTTAAAGTGATTGACCTCTGCATTTGTTTAAACCACTTTAACAAGTAGTTGAAATTGTCTGAAAAAAATGAAAATACGCAGTACGAGTCGGTATTTCCAATAGGGATCACGTCGCGACGTCGAGTTAATTTGTGGTAAGACAAATTTTTAACTAAAAGAAAATAATACAAAAAATATATAATGAGTAAAAGAAATATAAGGCGCCTTATAAAAAACCAAAAACAAAAAAACATTCGAAAATTGAATCAAAATATAACAGAATCACGATGTGAAAACATAACTGAAACATTATTTATTTGTTCTTTCTGTCTTGGCTTCTTTTTTTTCTTTCTTTCTTTCTTCCCTTCTTAATTTTCTTTTCATTCCATTTCATTTCTTTCCATTTAATTTTTTTTTTCTTTCTCTTCTTTCTTTTCCTTCTTTTCTTTCTTTCTTTTCTTTCTTTTCTTTTCTTTTCTTTTCTTTTCTTTTCTTTTCTTTTCTTTTCTTTTCTTTTCTTTTCTTTTCTTTTCTTTTCTTTTCTTTTCTTTTCTTTTCTTTTCATTTCTTTTCTTTTCTTTCCTTTTCTTTTCTTTTCTTTTCTTTTCTTTTCTTTTCTCTCTTTTTCTTTTCTTTTCTCTCTTTCTTTTTTTATTTTCTTTCTTTATTTCTCATTCTTTATTTATTTTTCAGAAGCCATTGTTAAGCATTAAAAAAAGGCACATTCACAAAGTTTGCATTAGAAAGAAAATTCAAAAATAATAAGTGTCCTTAGACTGAAATATTCCTATTAATAATAATGTTTATTAATACTGAACCATTTTCCATCTATGACTGAATTCTTTTTATATTGATTTCTGTTATTGCTGAAAGCCAATATTTGTTTAAGACTGAAATGTTTTTTTTTGATTTCAACTAGTTTTCAAAGTGTTTAAAAAAAACTACTTTAGAATGTAGTTTGCTCCAACTAATTTTAAACTAGTTTAAAACATAAGCGGACAATTGACTTGCCCCTAGGACATCGCAGATTAAAAGAAACTGAAACTTTGCGGGACCAGACCGACCTGTCTGAAATGCCTTGCACGATTCTTTGCAGAATCAATTCACCAGCAAAAACTTGGCTCAGATGCGGGACGACACAAACAAAAAATATGAACGCTTATATGGCCACACCTATATGTGAAAGATCTTCTCAGATTTTCTAGAGTGTGAAAATTACCGCTTTGGAGGCACTCATGTCTGTATAGACTCTGTACAGGCTCAAAGAGTACAAAAGCTCTAGTTCAGGTTTTGACAATTTACTATTGTAAGGTCGAGGCTGGCAATACCTTCATCGGATCGCCGCCGCTCACTTAGCTAACTTAACGAAAGCAAAAGCGAAAGAAAGGAATAGAAAGCAAGAGAACTTTGACAGCTCAAACAAAATATTTAGTTGTCTTCTTCCCCACGCCGGTCGCATTTCACCCGCGAGTGGCAAATTTGTTTTGCTTAACAAATTAAGCAAAACAAATATATTTATAAAATAATAACAATTAATAAAATTGTGCAGTGCGTTCCTTCGGGCAGTGCGTGTGTGATTTCCTCCGATTTTGTTCGCCCGTCGCCCCGAACAAAAGGGAAACAAACAAAAAAACAAAACAAACAAAACAAAAAACAACAACACCAGTCACAGAGGAACGCAATAAGTCGTGTGTCTAATATCTGAAAAGTAAAATCTGAAAATAATAAAGTAATCCAGAGTTTGCATCAAAAATCAGATGCGAGTTGCATCCACACAAATACTCCCATACAACTTTAATAAAAACAAGTGAGTAAGTTTCAGTCGGGCAAGCCGACTTATATATACCCTACCACTATTTGCGAAGCCACTGCAAATACGAAAAACTAAACAAATAAAAAAAGATTTGTGTGAAAAATTATGTCAGTGAATCATTCTTTCCCAAAAAACAGGAATTCTCTCACAGAGAATTCAACATCCCGCTCTATACAAGAGCTTGAATCAGCATCAGCTAGTGCTAGTGCTAGTGAAAATACGGCAAATTCACAAATAAAAGCTTTTGCCATGCAACCAACAGGTGCGAGCAGTGCGAATGCATCGCAACCTGTAATTATTACCCTCCCCGCCAACAGTGCATCTGCAGAAACAACTATAGCAAAGAGTCGATCGTAAGAGGCACTCTTTACTAACTCTCCCGCATCGCCATCGGACGCTCTCTCATGGAGCAAACAATGTAACAGCCCTATGCCCTACACCAGGCAGCGAATATGACTGCATTTTTAGCATCACAAACAAATTTGGCAAGTACAATTAAGAAATTTAATGAGAATAAAGACCCTTCTAATAAGTTTTCTGAGAACGAAAACCCTTTGAATAAGGCTCAGTCAGCAAATACGAGTGATGCAATTGGCGCAAACCCTATAGAGAAAAACACTCCACGTGTGGCAGTGCAGACAGGCATGCACTGCAAAAGCCAGACCCTTCATTGCAAAAGCGTAAAACTACTCCTCCCAAAAATACGAATACTCCTAAGGTTTTAAAGACAAAGCCGAGTATCCAGCCCATAAATCTTGGGCAAAATAGATATTCACTATTATTTGAAGATGATAATTCAGACCCGAAACCCAAGACGCCAAAGCCGCCACCAATTTATCTCAGGGAAAAAAACTCCAATTCCCTTGTTACTCTGATGACACAAATTGCAGGTTCCAACAGTTTTCATGTGATACCTATTCTCAAGGTCGCCATCCATGAAACTAAAATACAAATCTATAATGAGGCAGATTTTCGCAAAGTAGTGGATCATTTCGATAAGTGTAAAAAGAGCTATTACACATACCAGCTCAAAAGTAGCAAAGGTCTATCGGTTGTTCTAAGAGGTGTAGACTCGTTTGTCGAATGTGTCGATGTGAAAGCGGCATTAATTGCATTAAAATTCCAAGTTAGATCTGTGTCTAACATTCTAAATAAGGAAAAATAACCCCAACCTCTTTTCCGCATCGAATTGGAATTCGACCCTAAGACCCTGCAAAAAAGTGAACCCCACCCTATATACAATCTGCGATATTTACTACACCGTAGAGTCAGTGTTGAGGAGCCGCATAAACGTCAGGCCCAATACAATGCCAAAACTGCCAAGAATTTGGTCATTCGAAAAAATACTGTACACTTCCAAGTGTTTATGTTATTTGTGGTGACCTTCACCAGACCCAAGTGTGTCCCAAATCGAGAGAAGACGTAAATGTTAGACATTGTAGTACCTGCGATGGAAATCACACTGCCAACTACGGAAAAAAGGAAAAAAAGGAATTCGTGTCACAAAATATAGCTGCGCTCTTATCAGAAAAGAGATCAATAAGGCGTGATTGGCAAAAGTTCAGATCACCCTATCTGAAACAAAAGCTGACCCTCGTTACACGAAAACTCCAAAATGAACTGAAGGCAAAAAACGAGAATGATCTGCAACAATTCATGGAAAAGCTTACACCGACGAGCTCAAGAAATTACTCTCTTTGGCGTGCCACAAAAAATTTAAAACGACCCATAATTGCACAGTCGCCAATTCGTTTACCCAACGGAGACTGGGCGAGAAGTGATGCCGAAAAAGGTACTGCTTTTGCAAGTCACCTACAAAATGTATTTACTCCAAACCCCCCAACTGCAAATTACCCGTTACCACAGCTCGCAACCAGGCCAAACTATAACCCACTAGCTGTATACGCAGACTTCATATTGCTACTGTAGGTATATACTATAAATTTATCTATAGTTGCTGTGTATTCGATCTTAAAACACTCTCCGAGTATCCCTGAAATATTAACATGAAGGAGGAGGAGGTATCTTGAATCTGCACATATTTTTCAACACTAATAAAAAATCAAATTTTTTCCAAAATTTCAAACGCTGAAATAAACTACATTCAATGCCCTATTAAATAATGATAAGCTCTACATTTTACCTCCATCCCAATATGCATGAGATCAATTTAAAAAAACGCTTTACAAAATATTTTGAAGTTGACCGAAACACCATGAACGGTTCCACGTAGGCTAAGAGTGTTTATGGGGAAACTGTTTATCCTCTCATTCTGCAAAAAAAAGGATTATATATTCGAATCGCCTACAGCCCCTATTTTAAAAGTTACAGATAGATAAAGCTATATACTATTTTTTAGTAAATTTTTAAGACAAAAGTCCAGCCGGCCTGGCTTTTTTCAACTACCGAAGTCCAGTTTTTTTGCTGCTGTTTTTTGTGGGAGCGAACAAAAAAACACTTTTGCATTTATGGGTGCTCTAGTGAAGAGGTTATTGCAGGTAGAATTTGCTATTAGTAATATAGTGCATAGGAGACCCCAAGTATAATGCTTTTCGGGGTGGAACAGCACGGTGAAGTAATTGACGAACTGACTGAGCATTTGCAGGAGGCTTTTGCAGATGTAGAAGTTAACTTAGGAAACCGCCTCTCAGACTATTCAGAGGTCTATGTCGTACAATTTAGAATATTGTGAAAAACATCATAAGCCAGCAAAACTGTTCAAAGAAGGTGAACTGGTGGTAGTAAAGAATGTGGACACCACTGTGGGTGTCAATAAGAAGTTTGTACCTAAGTACCGAGGACCCTACGTTATTCGGAAGGAATTGGGTAATGACCGCTATGAAGTAACTGATGTAGAAAATTGTCAATCAACTCAGATGCCTTATAGAGGTATAATTAATTCAACTCGGTTAAGAAGTGGTTAGAACTACAAAATTCTGTGAACAAAAATCTTTCGTACTCTGAAGGCAGCGATGATGAATACGAGGATTATGAATTCCTTGAAGAGGAGTTTGTAGAGTAGGACTTGTACAACCGAGGCCGATTGTAGTGTCAGATCGGCCGAGTCTATAGTGATCTCACTGTACACATCTAACATCATTTATTGTAGTAATAAGTAGTAGTGATTAGCTATAAGTGCAACCCTGTAACATTAAGTTATCAATGACTTTGTTATGTAAAAAAGGTTGGCAGCCTTGTACAGGAAGAGCCATGTTCTTTAAACTTACAAGAGGAACGCAATAAGTCTTGTGTCTAAAATCTGAAAAGTAAAATCTGAAAATAATAAAGTAATCCAGAGTTTGCATCAATATATAAGTAAATGTAAGTATATTTAATGTATTTTTTAGGAAACAAATTTTTTTTGTTTAAAAAATCCATTTTTAATGTAATACATAAACTGATATGAATTTAAGCATATATGCAATAAATTTGATTTTGACAATTTTTAGATCGTTAAACAAATTTATTGCCATATGGCAATAAATTTAAAAAAAAAACTGCTTTCGAAAAATTTTTTTTTCAAATTTTAATTTATTTTATTTTTTAATTTTAACATTTAATTCCATTTAATCAAAAATATTTAAAATTATACCAATTTATTTATTTAATAATTTTTTGTTGTTGCATTGTCTGCAATGTAATGGATGAATGGATGAAAGTAATTTTTAAATATATATATTTAATTGGTGTTTATACTGTGGAGTTAATTTTGTACAATTTTATAGAGAGGAAAATTGATGTAGCGATTGGTATTGAAATAGGTTTTGATGAATGATTCGTATTGTATGTATGTATGTAGCGCAGTAAAGTATGTTTGGAAGATTATTGAAATTAAATTAAATGACATGTGGTATAAGTATTTGAAACAAATGCCGTTAATTCGGCCGGTGCAAACGACTGGATTACGATCTTTGAGCTTTAGTACGTAGCCGAATGCTCGCACAAAATGGCCCGGCAGTGTAAACACTTGAAAACGAACAAATCTGTAGATTCCGATGCTGGTGCGGGAGGGAATATTCAGTCAGTGTAAACGGTCCTGCGGTCTAAGTGCACATTAAGTACCTTTATCCCTTTTAGACAGAATTAAACCAAAAATTCCCTTACGAAGGGAAATTTGCCTAAAGTTGGCTGCACTGGTTGAGCGCCCCGTCTGTGAGAAGTGTTGCCACATTGAGAGACGTTCTGTTGTGTTTTTGTGAATTTTTCTTGTGGGAAGAAAGTGATTTCTATAACTTGTTGAGACAATTTTGCAGAGCTTATTTGCCGAAAAGGCCAATTGCAGTGTGTGCATTTAAGTCAAGTTTGATTTAATTTTCATTCGCAATGGACGTCTTCTCGTAATATTAATGGCGGTTTGCATGCATTTAGGTCCCCATAAGCCAACGCGAAATTCCGCAGCCGGTACGGAACTTGAACAAAAATGTTGCTTGAATATGCGATACTGCGTTTTTTTAAAGAAAATTTATAAATGATACACATTTTTAGTTGTAGCTTTGAAATTTTTCACCGCAAACAAATTTTTGTATTCCAATATCTTTGCTGGAAGAATTTTCGAGAAAGTTCCGCGGCGGCGGAATTTTGGGTATTTTAAGTTGTAATGAAGTACTGTTTGTTTTTGTGAAATTTTTCAGCAGGAAAAAATTTGTCCGAGCCGAATATCGCCTTGCAATTTTTGAGCAATTTTTGGGGAAATTTCGCGGCAGTGTGTGGGGAGCTTTAAGTTGGGTATAATTTAATTTCCATTCACAATAGACATTTTTCCGTAGTTATTTGGAATGTAAATGGCAAATGCATTTAAGTGGAAATGAAGTACTGTGAAAGTGGGCGTAAAATGTGCACTGGGAGATTGGGGCAAATTATGGAATTGCGAATATGTAATACTCGAGGAGAAGCCGCGTTATTTAGGCATTGCCTTAGGTTTTTTCCATTGTTGAAAAGTTACATGCAATCAAATGGAAATAACCTTAATTATTACTCCCTGCTGCATTTAATGTTGAAAATACACGAAGTTGTTGAAATTTGTGATCGGTACATCGACTTGAAATACTATAGCAAATCGATTTCATACTTTGAAAGAAATCGAAAGGTAAAAAACCCCGCATATATGGTAACACTGCTTGGGTGGGGAAAAATTAAGTCCTAGGTGGCAACCAAGTTGATTGTTGATCATATGGTATTTGCTTTAAAAGATTCACAAATGTGAGAGAAATAGGTATTTTCTAACTTGTGGGCGGTAAAAGTGGGCGTGTCAAAACCTATCCTATGTCACGACTCACGACCCCTAGAACACATATATAAATTTTGGTGAGAATCGGTGCTGTAGTTTTCGCGTCTACTGGTGACAAACATACACGTCTCTTTGATATATATAGATAATAAAATAATATTCACTTTGGTCTGATGTTTGTGGTAGCTGATTTCGAATTTGATATCGGAATTTCAAAATTCAAGATGGCGGATCCAATTTTTTAGCAATAACAATAACAACAAAAATTGATATACAAAAATTATTTAAAATTTGTTTTCCATAAATTTACTTTTATGTTCCCCTCGAACTTGCCATGTTTTAAAGGGTAGGCGGTAAGCTATGTGAATTAGGCATTAAAAAAAGCGAATCCAACAATGGAGAATTGACAATCCAAATTTATAGTGATCAGAGTTTGCCCTACGAAAATCAACATTGTTAATTTTCGTAGGAACATGCCTTACGTAAGAAACACCTGCTTGTGGAATTCGTGTTGGTCGACACATTTTCGACAGCACCATCAATCATAGTGCAGTGCATGGCATGACTTACTTCAGCAGCTTCGCCAGTTTGTGCAAATATATCACATTCAATGTTTTCTATTTTAGTGCGAATGTTATTGTATTCCAGTAAAATCCTGCTTTTGTCTTCTTTTGCAAAAACAAATTTTATTGTCTGGTTATTTCCACTGATAAACTTAAATTCATAGAGAAGCGTCTTCCTTTTTGCTAACTCGGAGCTCGGGCAAATCTGGTGAGTAAGCAGACTGCGGATTGAGTGTACAGACTGCGGCATTTGGCTAACAGTTTTTAATTTTTTTAGTCTGTTATGTGTGTTTGTTGTTGGTTCGCTTTTGTTTTTCCTTTTATTTACATTTGTGTTTTTGTCCCTTTTCTTATTTCGATCGTTTTCTTTGACTAGAGTTTGATTCGTTTGTTTTCATTCTTTTTTTATAGATCTTGCAATTTTTTGCCGTTTGGTTTTTATTACTATGATTCGCGGCGCACCTGCGAATTTCATCCCTCCTGCTGCTGTTTTCTATTATGCTTATTTTTTGTATAATTTTTTTTATAAATAATAGATTTGTTACAAATAATTATTTCAAAAATCAGCAAAAATTGTAAATTGAGAAATAATGATGAGGACTCTTAGGTTAATGTATTTTCATATTGCGTTAAAAAAAATAAAAAATCACCTTCATTTTCTAAAGTATTAGAAAATTTTTAATAATTTAAAAATATATCGAATAAAATACAAATATAAATTAGAACTGGTTTGGAATGTTGCGCCATAGTAGGTTAGGTTAGGTTAGGTTAGGTTAGGTTAGGTTAGGTTAGGTTAGGTTAGGTTAGGTTAGGTTAGGTTAGGTTAGGTTAGGTTAGGTTAGGTTAGGTTAGGTTAGGTTAGGTTAGGTTAGGTTAGGTTAGGTTAGGTTAGGTTAGGTTAGGTTAGGTTAGGTTAGGTTAGGTTAGGTTAGGTTAGGTTAGGTTAGGTTAGGTTAGGTTAGGTTAGGTTAGGTTAGGTTAGGTTAGGTTAGGTTAGGTTAGGTTAGGTTAGGTTAGGTTAGGTTAGGTTAGGTTAGGTTAGGTTAGGTTAGGTTAGGTTAGGTTAGGTTAGGTTAGGTTAGGTTAGGTTAGGTTAGGTTAGGTTAGGTTAGGTTAGGTTAGGTTAGGTTAGGTTAGGTTAGGTTAGGTTAGGTTAGGTTAGGTTAGGTTAGGTTAGGTTAGGTTAGGTTAGGTTAGGTTAGGTTAGGTTAGGTTAGGTTAGGTTAGGTTAGGTTAGGTTAGGTTAGGTTAGGTTAGGTTAGGTTAGGTTAGGTTAGGTTAGGTTAGGTTAGGTTAGGTTAGGTTAGGTTAGGTTAGGTTAGGTTAGGTTAGGTCAGGTTAAGGTGGCTGCCGGAACACCGACACACTTAGACCAAATAAGGTCCATTGTGATACCACATGCATCTTGCTGCAATTATCATGGGCAAGTTTATGATAATTGCAGGGACCTACATTTTAATGCCGGATCCGAACGGCGGATGGAAAAATTTAAGCATTCCTTGGCAAGTTATACTCTCGTAAGTTTTGCCAATGTTTTACATGTCACACACATTTATTATGTATCTTGCCCCGGGTAGAGATTGAACCTCATCCCCTCCGGTGACGGTCTTTCCAGAAAAACATGTCACACACATTTTTCCATGACCTGCCCCGGGTAGGGATTGAACCTCATCCCTTGCGATCGTGACACAGCAGAACCCTTTAACCAACTGCACCACGGCCGCCACCATAGTAGGAGCATTTCAAAAATATATTGCATAATTTGCTCCATATTTCTCGAAAATATTAATATTAATAATGTTGTCGTTATTTATTTTTAGTTAATTTCTAGGCATAAAGAATAAACAAAATTAACGAATTAAAGATAACAGACTGAAACCATTTTTGAAGCGCATTTCGTTAGCAAAGCAGCTTTCTGTTTTTTCTTTGCTAAAAAATGCACTGGCATGTCCGTTCAAAAATACCACTACGATGAAATTTATGAAATAGCTTCAGATGATTGTTATGATTTCTTATTTTTTTTAATGCAATATGATAGAAAATACAGGAACCTAAGAGTCCTGATCATTATTTGTCAATTTACAATTTTTGCTGATTTTTGAAAGAATTTTTTGTAACAAATGTATTAATTGGTAAGAATATATAAAAACAAGTGAGTAAGTTTCAGTCGGGCAATCCGACTTATATATACCCTACACCTACTGAAATCAGCGACCCCAAAAACCCCCTATACAAAATTTCATACAGTGTTGATGAAATCTTAAAATTTCGGCCGCCATATTGGTTCCGCAATCTTGAATTTTGAAAATGCGACATCAAATTCGAAATAAGCTACCCCAAAAACCCCACTATACAAATTTCATACTGTTTTGATAAAATCTTAAAATTACGGTAAAAACACGAATTTCACTTATATGGGAGGTAGGCGTGGCAGTCGACCGAATCCGCCCATTTGCAATACCAACTCCTTCTAGGGCCTAAAAAGCATAAATCCAAAATTTGGGATCCCTAGCTTTCTTCTAGCTCCTGCAATCGTGTTTACAAGAAAAGAGGACGGACAGACAGGGAGGTAGGCGTGGCAGTTGACCGATTCCGCCCATTTGCAATACCAACTCCTTCTAGGGTCTAAGAAGGATAAATACAAAATTTGGGATCCCTACCTTCTTCTCGCTCCTGCAAACGTGTTTACAAGAAAAGAGGACGGACAGACGGATAGGGCTGGCTAAATCAACAAACATCAGACCAAAGTGAATATACCCATACCTCGTGAGGTGTAGGGTATAAAAATAATCAAACATATATATATATTTTTTTTAATAGTAATTTTATTCAATTGAATAACCTAATTTAATTTAGGTCTAACAATGACTTTTCAAAAATTCAGAAATTCAGCTTATTTTTATAATATGTATTCAGATTAAAACTATTTGCCCTATATCCATTGATTTAGGCAATGTAGAGTTATCGTAACAAATATATGGGGAATATATTAGTTTCGTTTGAGACGTGAGGGATTCAGAGGTCTCAGTAAATTTGTAGCTAGAATGTTTGGGTGAAACATGAGCTTCTGCTTGTACTTCGAGGTAAATTTCGGAATTTCGTCTTTTACTGCAGGTATATTCAGGTCTCTGTGGATGTTAGTATTTTTTATATACCAAGGGGCTCTGGCAATTTGTCTCAGGATTTTAGATTGGACTCTCTGGAGTTTTTCCACGTTCGAGGGAGAGGCAGTGCCCCAGAGTTCAATTCCATATGTCCATATGGGTTTTATTATACTTTTGTATATTTGGACTTTGTATGTGAGATTTAGCTTTGATGCTCTTGAGATTAGCCAATTTAGTTCCCCTTGAGATTAGCCAATTTAGTTCCAATTGCTTTAATTTGATCTGAGTGATTTTGGATTCAATATGTTTATGCCATGTGAGTCGGCGATCGAGATGCATTCCAAGATACTTGGTTTCGGAGCTTTCAGGGACGACTTGGCCGTTTATCTTCAGAGCAGGACACGTGCCCCTTCTTAGAGTGAAGGTTAAGTGACAGCTTTTGGAGTCATTGACCTTGATTTTCCATCGATGTAAGAGATGCCATGTATAGAGATGCCATGTCTGGGTTTGAGTGAGAGCACATGATAGCAGTGTCATCAGCAAAAGTCGATATGAGAGTTCTATCACTTTTGGGCATATCTGCAGTATAGAGAATATATAGCAGGGGCGCGAGGACACTGCCTTGTGGTACTCCGGCCAGTATTTCGTATTTTCGGGAGACAAAGCTTTTGTATTTTACTACAAATTTTCTATTTGTGAGGTAGTTTTTGAGTAGACAGTGCATATTAGCGGGAAGAATATGCTGTAGTTTGTAAATAAGTCCTTCGTGCCAGACTTTATCGAAGGCCTGGGTGATATCGAGGAAAACAACGGAGCAATACTGTTTATTTTCGAAAGTGCCTTTTATTGAGTCAACAATGCGGTGCACTTGCTCAATAGTGCCATGCTTTTCGCGGAAGCTAAACTGGTGATCGGGAATCACTTTTTTTTCTAGAATTTTCGGTAGAATCTATTTTATTAAAAGTTTTTCGAAGAGTTTCGATATTACAGAGAGCAAACTTATAGGCCGGTATGACGTCACATTACTGGGATCTTTTCCAGGTTTGGGAATCATTGTAACTTGAGATAGTTTCCAATCATCTGGGTAGTGACATGTTCTGAGAATCGCGTTAAATATGTGCAATAAGTGGGTTATTGCAACTGTTGGCAGTTCTTTTATCATTGTTGGCGTTATCAAGACCGGTCCTTCCCGGGGTGAAAACGGTTTTTAGGTGATTGGCAAAAGCTGCACCCTTTTGTGCATCGCTTCTGGCCCAGTTTCCATTTGGCAGCCTTATAGGGGGTTCTGCCAGTTTTGGTTTTTTCATATTTTTTGCAGCTCGCCAGAGCGAGTAGTTTGTTGATTTTGTGGGTGCGAGATGTTCAACAAATAGCTGGAATTCTCTTTCGGATTTCCTCTCAAGCTGCTTTTTTAGAATTCGAGAGACATCATTAAGCTGTTTTTTCAGATTTGGGGATCTGTTGTTTTGCCAATCGCGACGTATTTTCCTTTTATTTTTTGTTAACTGCTCTATGTCCTTTGGAGTACACTTTGCATAGCTGCGAGTTGAGCTTTTTGGGATTTGGGCGGGAGTGACCGCTGCAGCTGCTTGGGAAAGCAAGAGTGTGAAATTACTAACAGCTGTGTGTATTTTAACTTTCGTTTTTAGTGACACATTAGGGATAATGTGGGAGCTTATATACTTTCGATATTTGAGCCAGTTTGTGAGTTTACTGGTCAGCTTATCTGGTGGATTAGCCTCAGGACTTGGCGCATACTTTATTGTGATAATAGTATGCGTATGGTATGATGAGAGATCTAGAGAGGATTTAATAAACAATTGGCTCCTTTTTACAGTTTTGAAGACTGCAAAGTCAATGACATCGGGGGTTTTGCGACTGTCAGTTGGCCAGTAAGTTGGCGTGCCAGAAGAGATCACGTCAAGAGCGAGTCTGTTGACAGTGTTCAACAGGAGCCTGCCCTTTGGCGATATAAGGCGAGAGCCCCAATATGTATGTTTGGCGTTGAAATCGCCGACAACGAGATACTTTTGTCCAAGAGAATGGAAAAAAGTCTGGAATTGTTGCTCAGATATTTTGTGTCTGTTTTATACGACTTTTAATGAGAATGGCGGTTCCACCTCTAGCGTTTCCGCTTGGATGCTTTGTGTCATAGAGTCTGTATCCTGGTAAAATGAAAAAATGTTTTTCAGTGAAGCGTGTTTCAGAAATTAGTATAACGTCTATGCTGGACTCTTTCAAGAACTCGAGAAGTTCTAGTTTGTGAGGACACAGGCCGTTTGCATTCCAGAATGATATTTTTAGACCATTCATGGCTTAGACATGAGATGATATAGTAAAAGACTTTGATTCTTTATCATTTCTTGCATCATATTTTGCATACCAGACATAAATTGAGACATATTTTGCATGAATATTTGTAGAGTTTGTTCAAGGCTACTACTAGGAGGAGCAGGTTGCGCGTGCACAGTGGCAGAGTGGCCGCTTTTTAAGGCACTGGCGTAGGAAACGCCTTGTTTTGTAAGTGGGTTTGCGAAGGATTGTGCAGCAGATAGCGGAGGAAATTTTTGGGTTTTCCATGTTTCATGTTTTTGCGTCACATTTTCCGTCTTTTTTATGAAGCTTTGATAGACTGCACAGCCTCTATAGTTAGCAGTGTGATTGCCACCGCAATTACTACATTTTTTAATAGTGAATCCTCTTTTGTTTTTGTGCACGAACCTGTTTCGTGCAGGTCTCCACAAATTACGCACACGCTGGGAAGAGTGCAGTAAGACTTTGTGTGGCCGTATTCTTGGCAGTTATGACACCAAATCGGTCCACTGCGCTTGTGAGGCACTTCAATTGTGATTTTGCGATGTAGCAGATATCTGAGAGAGTATATCGGGTAGGGTTCAAACATATAGGCGCAAAGCAGATAATTTCCATAATTTATCATGTGATTCCAAAAATGCCAGAACCATCAAAATACTTTGTCGCTAATCCAAACAATTCATAGAAATATATACATGCATATAAGCAGCAGGAGGTATTAAAATCGACAACAACAACTTGCGCCGCCAATCAAAAACCAAACGACAAAAATTGCAAGATCTATAAAAAAGAATGAAAACAAACTAATCAAACTCTAGTCAATGAAAACGATCGAAATAAGAAAAGGGACAAAAACACAAATGTAGAGAAAAGCAAAAACAAAAGCGAACCAAAAACAAAAACATCTCTAAAAGACTACAAAAAATTAAAAAAATGTTAGCCAAATGCCGCAGTCTGTACACTCACTGTCCAAAACTCCGCAGTCTGCTGACTCACCAGAATTACACGAGCTCCGAGGTAGCAAAAATCAAGAGGAAGAGCTTATGACGCTTCTCTATGAATATAAGTTCTCTGAATGCACTACATTTGTTTGGTTGCAAATATTTTAAGTAACTTTAAATTAACTAAGTAAATTTAAAAAAAATCACAAAGAAAGTAATTAATATTTGACTAACAATCGGAGAAGTTTTTGCTTTTTTCTAATAAATTAAGGTTTGAACTAAATTATTCTGAAAAAAATGGCACATAATTTTAGGATATTTTTTTCCCCCATCAAAAATAAAGAATTTTCCAAAAATTCATCTTTAAAAAATTAAAATTAAAAAATTAATTAAAAATAATATTTTTATAGAAACAATAAAAATCAAACGCAATGGGATTTGACGATATACATCCTAAGTTTTTGAAATCTCTGTTACCCATCCTTATTTCATATATCACACATATTTGCAATACGATCCTTACCACTTCCACTTTTCCGACGCCGTGGAAAACAGCTAATATAATCCCCATCCAAAAATCCACAAATGAATTGCTATACTGCCATATATATCAACGGTTTTTGAACGTATATTACAAGAGCACATTTTTAGCTCACAATAAATTGTTATCTGATTTTCAGTCAGGATACAGAACGGGTAGGAGTTGTGTCACAGCTTTAATAAAAGTATCTGAAGATATACGATCAAAATTAGATACAAACGAAGCTACATTGCTTACTCTTTTGTATCACTCGAAAGCTTTTGACTGCGTAGATCATACCATTCTTTGTTCCAAAATATCGAAACTTTACTACTTTTCAACCACAGCAACAAATACACACATACTTGATCGGGAGAACACAATCGGTTTGTATTGGAGAATCATGTTCACAATACTTACCACTCTACACAGGAGTACCACAGGGTTCCGTCCTTGGACTACTCTTGTTCTCGATCAATGTTAATGATCTTCCAAATGTTTTAAGCCATACAAAAATACATCTATACGCGGATGACGTGCAGTTGTAATCAAATCATTGTTGGAAACGTCAACAATGATTTGTTCGAAATTTACGGATGGGCGTTAAAAAACGGTTTATGTCAAAACCCTGCGAAATCTAAATGCATGGTAATACATAAACGCCCTCTAAATCTTACAGATTTGCCAACAGTTCAGCTAAATTGTACCGATATAGAGTATGTAGACAATGCAAAAAATTTAGGTGTAACATTCAACACGACTCTCACTTGGAACAAGCATATTAATGTGCATGGAATGCTTCGTACACTTTGGACGACGCAATATTTCACCCCACAACACATTAGTATGCTTCTGGCCAAAATGTATTTAATGCCAACTTTTCTATACGGCTGCGAGATTTTCGCAAACTGTGATAGTGTTGGCAAACGCAAACTTAACATTCTTTTTAACAACATCACTAGATACATTTGTTTAAAAAGATATGACCACACTTCACAACATGCAAAACAGGTCTACAATATGACTTTTAATAATCTTTTAGACTACAAAACATTGATTTACTTCGCGGTCAAATAGGGTAAATAACTTAATTCAAATAAGGCACAGTTGTTTAACCTCTGAACGGCAGTTTTTCATATATGCTATCCGTCTTTGGAATTCCCTTCCCAGTGATATACAATGTATTATTAAAACAACGCTTTTCCGAACCAAACTTTTAAATTATTTATCGTTATAAATGTTACATGTTTCTTCAACTAGAATTACAATTCGATTGAAGTAATTCATAAATATAAAAGAAAGTAAACAAATACAATAAAAATAAATTAAATTAAAAATCTTACATTTATGTTAAGTACAATTTTAATTAATGTTTAAACTTATTGCAATTGTAACAATGTAGTGACCAATGTTTAGCAATTAAGATTTAGTTCCTATTATGTTGGGTTATAAGATCCCAACATAATAGGAACTAAATAAAAAAATAAGAACTAAATAAATAAAAAAATTAAATTTAAAAAAAAAATGTGTACCACCCCTTAGTTATTTAAAAATTATAAGATTATTAAGTTGCGTCTAAAAATGTATTTTTGAACGTTATTTTTCGTAAACTACTTTCGAAAGAAACTGCATATTCAATATATTTTGCATACATATCGTTAACTTTGAATTGCTGTGGCTGACACAAATTTTTATTTGTAATCAAAAATCTTTGCGGATTATTCTTAGTGGGACTATAACCTATAAATCAATATCAAAAAATTGATATTTGGAGCAACTCACTTTTTGTCCATGAAACGGAGCATAGAAAAAGGGAAACAATAAAAACAAAAATTTGTGTCTCGAATTTTATGCCGCGACAGCATTATCGACGTTACGAGTCGTTTTTACCATAATTTTCTTAAGAGCGAATTGACAATTGTTACGGAAACTTTTGTGTATATGTGATCTTTTATCGTTTTCCTTCACGAATGTTTTAGTTTTTCATCATTCATCATCCAAGCTAGATTTAAAAAAAAAAACCTAAAAAAAAAAAAAAAAAAAAATTTGGTGATGTGTTGCACTTCTTGCAGGTTATTTGACCGGAAACTTTAACGGCGTAAAGATTAGCACGTTCTTGCAGGAAATATTTCATTTTTCGCCGCAAAAGTTTCCATTTGGCATAAGGCATATATAAAATTGGTATTCGTCCGGTTTAACCACTCGGTTTTACGCATCCCTAATTGGGATGCTGTTGCAGTGCTGCCATATATATGGAGAAATCCGTATTTACGGGATTGTGAAATTTTCAGGAAAAAAACGGTGAAAAAAATCGCGAACCCTTTTTTTGCTGAATTGAAATGGCTTCGGTGTATAAAACGAAATCCGCAAGAGTTTTACCCCGCTCGCTTATGGTTTTGGAGATATTTGTATTTAAAGTTCCGAAATTTCACATACAAAATTTCGATTAGTTCTTCTTTCTGCACTGTTTTTGGTGACATACAAAAGGTGTTGTCAGTTATTTTAGCCACGCTTGTTTTGTACAATATTCCACGATTACAACAACACAACAATTACAATAATGTAGTTGTATACTTGTTGTTGTTGTAATGTAGTTATAACGGTGCTGCTGCAATGTTGTTGTACAGCTGGTGTTGTAATGTTGTTTTTGTTGAAACAACCGCGCAAAACAGTGTAATATATTGAAACTAATACAAACAAGCAACAATAACACTAAAACGCATCCATCTAAACATAGCTATTACATCACTTACGATACACCTTAATATATAACAAGTGAGTAAGTTTCAGTCGGGCAAGCCGACTTATATATACCCTACACCTACTGGGCCCTATTGAATTTTTAAAATGCGACATCAAATTCGAAATCAGCGACCCCAAAAAACCCCCTATACAAAATTTCATACTGTTTTGATGAAATCTTAAAATTTCGGCCGCCATATTGGTTCCGCCATCTTGAATTTTTAAATTCCGACATCAAATTCGAAATCAGCGACCCCTTATACAAAATTTCATACTGTTTTGATGAAATCTTAAAATTTCGGTACAAACACGATTTTCACTTATGTGGGAGGTAGGCGTGGCAGTCGACCGATTCCGCCCATTTCCAATACCAACTCCTTCTAGGACCAAAAAAGGATAAATCCAAAATTTGGGATCCCTAGCTTTCTTCTAGCTACTGCAGTCGTGTTTACAAGAAAAGAGGACGGACATACAGCGAGGTAGGCGTGACAGTCGACCGATTCCACCCATTTTCAATACCAACTCCTTCTAGGGCCTAAGAAGGATAAATACAAAATTTGGGATCCCTAGCTTTCTTCTAGCTCCTGCAATCGTGTTTACAAGAAAAGAGGACGGACAGGCGAACATACGGATAGACGGACAGACGGACAGACGGATAGGGCTAAATCAACTCAGGAGGTGACGCTGATCAAGAATATATAAACTTTTCCATACCGGACACTTCTCCTTCTTGGTGTTACAAACATCAGACCAAAGTTAATATACCCATACTTCATGAGGTGTAGAGTATAAAAACGTTGGTGCGTATGTATGAGTGAACATCACGGCTAAACCACTGAACGTATCAGAACTATACTTACACCATACGTTTATTTGTGAGCTCCGGAAGGTTTGTGTACTACTTTGAACTTTATTGGTCAAAGGAGCGTGGTACCACTCATACAATTTAAGCATTACTTCAAAATACATCTGGGATCATTTCCAGCACACATGGTATTATGCTTCTTATTCTAAAACAGCAATTCAAAAATTGGACAATGGTCAAGCTTTGACAAAAAAAAACTAAACTAAACAAACAAATTTTGATTAAAAAAATAATTTGTACGTTTAAAAATCAAAACGAAAAACAAATTTTTTCCAAAAAAAAATTAAAATGCGGACGCACAGTCTTTCGCTTAGTAGAAGTTAGCTAAACAAAATAGTTTTATTACAATAAATGGTTGTTTTTAACTTTTTAAGCATAAATAAGTATCGTTCAAATATAGCAATTTTCGAGCTATCGACTCCACACATATTTTGGAATTCCTCTTCTTTTTGCTTTTATTTAGATGGTATTGAAAATGGACAACATCGGACAAAAACCACGCCTACCTCCCATACAAAATAGCCGCCTAAAATTCGTTATTTTCGGTTATCTTGAGCAATACAGAACCGATTTGGACGCCGTTTTTTGTATTTGGTTATAAATTATGTCTAAAAAATTCTACACCGCAACAATGAAGAATTGGAAGAGAGCGGACAGGAGCAGGAATTGCAGCCACACGTGCATCAGAAACTGACGCATACTAAACCAATCGACTTGCACAAATGAGGACTTCAAATCAGGCGTCACGTAATTACAAATACATATAAAAGTGTTTGTCCCGATTGATTGAATGATTGGTGATAGACTGGCTCATCACCGCCCAGCCCAAACCGCTGAACCTAGAGTTCTACAATTTTTTATGTTATGCTTTGGTGTTCTGTGGGTTCACGGAAAAGTCAACGGGAGGGGTACTTTCACTACTTTAAAAAGAAGTCCGAGCAACGCCGGGGTATTCAACTAGTGTAACATAAAAAACCGCACGATTTTATGTTACAATTCATCATCTTTAGTTGGAAGCGTGTTGGTGCTATTGTTGCTATTGTTGCTTGTTTGTAATAGTTTCAATATTCCACACTATTTTGTGGGGTTGTTACAACAACAACAATAATAACACTACAACAACAACATTACAATAACAACAACAATACAACTGCATTATTGCAATTGTGGTGTTGTTGAAATCGTTGCAAATTGTCCAAACAAAAAGCGTTTGAATATTGTGCTAAAAAAACAATGAACATACCTTTTGTGAAATGTCACCAAAAGAAGAAGAAGAATTGATTGAATAAATAGAAAAAATCAAACATTTTATATGGGAAATTTCGGAATTGTAAATGCAATTATATTCAAAACTATAAGCGAGCGGGGTAAAACTCTTTTGGATTTCATTCTAAAGGGTCAAAACCCACTTCCAAAAAAAAAAATGTTTGGGGTCCAGGCCAACTTATCAGGGACGTAACCAGAAAAAAATTTCGGGGGGGGTTTTCACAAATTTTTTTTTTACCTCTACTGAAGAAAGAAACTAGAAAACGCTTTTTTCAAAATAAATTTTTTGATTTTTCATAAAAAAAAGGTGTAATAAAAAAATTTGAAAAAAATCCTGAAGCGGAGTTTATGAGAAAAGGATTTATTCTAAAATCGATGTATTGTGTTCATATATTTCGGGGGGGGGGGGGCCTACAGCCCTCAAAACCCCCCCTTCATGGGTACGTCCCTGCTTTCATTTTAAACACACTTTCATTTGATTCACAGGAAATTTTGAATAACTTTAAACTTTCACAAGCTGTTTCACTTTGATGTAAATGTAAACCGTGATATTCGATTAATAACGAATGCTAAAACTGGAATTTTTCCAGTTTTTGGTACACGAAAGTTTTTAATACAATAAAATATCCAGGAGATACGGAACTTTCTCTTAAATTCTTTTAAATTTCATAACTATTCCATACATTTTTCTATTACTTCGTAGATTTCGGGGGGGGTTCGAACACCCCAAACCCCCCCCCTGGTTACGTCCCTGCAACTTATGCACCTCTTCCATTTTTCTATACGGATTTTGTTTTTACAGGTAAATCTAGAAAATACGGATTTTCGCTATAAAAAAAGTCTGGCAGCACTGTGCTGTTGTATTTTAATCTGATAGATATTTTATAGATTTTTACTGTGCTGAAATTCATAAAATTAAAATTAATTTGAATATAAGAGTCCAGTACGATGTTTTTAAACTGTTGGCAAAGCAGTTTTTTCAATATTAAATCAATGACTGATTCTGTGATCGAACTGAAATTTATGAAAAATTTCTTGGCGTCGTTAATACAATGAAAAAAACAATTCCAACTGGGAATTTTAAAAATATTCTGCAATTGATAACTTAAAATGTTGAAGTACACATGCTACATGAATATAGCGTAATTGAGTATTTTTTATAATCTTTTATCTTGTCTGACTTATTAGGTGCAGATGTGTCATATCTGTATCCAAACAAATATGTACCTGTACCGCATTTTAAGTACATTGATATTGTAAATGAAGAGTGCCTTTGTGGAAGAACTGCGCCGGACTTAGTTAAAGCTGCCTTATCCATGATTGTTTATCTAGGTATCGAATTGGCTTTAAAAGTGCTGAGTGTGTCTAACAATTTTGATTTTGCCGATATTCTGTAAAATTAACTTTTGTCTGGCAATTTAAAAACTAAATGGAGTTTGTAAAACTAATAAACAATAGTATAAACAACATTTGAAGGTCACATATTGCAATCATACTATGCATCAAAATGGGGATTTGATTTTTCTGAGTGCCGGGAACAGGTTTACTTTAAGGGAATGTCGTTTAAGTTGATAAGATGGGTCAGCTGAATTTCTGCAAATTCGTACCGTACTGGCGACACCTATGTTTTAACTGACAAAGTTATTACTACTCCTACCAAGCAAGGCTCACATTGTTGTACAAAAAATTTTGATAACTTTAGCATTATCGTAATTTGCCAAAATTAAATACATCTTTTAATGTAAATGCATCCAATGTGTCGCATATTCAGTGTATTTTCATTACGTGAAAGAGTAATGGCAATATGGAGAAGTGTTAAAGTAATTTTTTGATGTTTACGAAATTGCCTGTTGTGTAAAGGTTGGGACACTCATGTCGTACAAATACATATACAAAATACATTCATATACAAAATACACAATACACATTCTAATTTTAATAATGCAGTTTTATTTTATATTTGGCTTATTCATATTTTTGACCAACTGGTGGTCAACGGTTTTTGACCAGGACCTAAAAATTTCTTGGACTATATTTTTGACCAATTGCTTGTCAACGGCATATTATATTATATTTCTGGCTCGATCACGATATCAAAAAGCCGTTCCGAAGTTAGACACCAAAAACGAAACCCGTCCCAACCTTCACAGTTCACAGTTCGGCGTTTTCTTAACAACTATTTTGACCAACTCCAAATTTTTCCAAATGTGATGGTCAAAGGTACTCTATGTCCAGGACCTTAGTGTGTTTTCGGCCACTTAATAAAAAACTAGC
Organism: Heteromyza rotundicornis; assembly: GCA_951394025.1. NCBI lineage: Eukaryota > Metazoa > Arthropoda > Insecta > Diptera > Heleomyzidae > Heteromyza > Heteromyza rotundicornis. The sequence continues at coordinate 26,617,056 of OX596011.1, read as the reverse complement.
TGACGCACCCGGCTTCGCTGGAGTATATTTTAGCTATATTATGGCCATCCCGTCCAGCAGATTTAAAATAATGTCATCCTGCACTAATAATTATGCACTTCTTGCGTTTAGGATCCGTCATATCAGAGTATTTTCAATCAAATATTTTATATTTAAATACATCAAAGCTTTTATCTTTCTCTTTTTCTTTTTGGTTTTTTCTTCAACTACTAATTCTGAACAGAATTTTAAAGGAATTTTCGTAAGAACAAATAAATATCCATGTATTGCTTCATAGCTTATGCTGTGATTTTCACCAAAAACTATCACAAATATAAGAACATTTACTACGAATCGTTTTACATAACGAGTTTTAATCATGAAATTTATTGCGAGCAGTGATGTGATTTTGCTAAGCTTTTTAACGATTTTTCGAAACATGTTAGTAACGAGCCAACCCCACACCACAGAGATGAACTACGTGGGTGTATCAGACGATGTGATCGAATTGAATGATGAGCGTCCCCAAAATATATTGCAAAAACATGGTGCATTTATCAGCTCTGAAGAAAGCGATTATTCCACAGAAGTAGCTCTCTTTGCCAGTTTAGATATATATGGCGACAACGTCAACGTCTTGGCTGACTCCGATATAAAGTACCATGACGGGCAAAAAGGACTACAATTAACAGATAAATTGGATCAAATCTCAGATAAAACCGTTACCGAAACAAACAGTGATGGCTATAAAGTTGGTAGCAATATAAGCACTACCAATAATAACTTGGAGAAAACGCCAAAATTCAAAAGTGTTGAAAATGCAGGGAGATCGTCTACTACGTTATTGGATGAGTTCGTCGCGGGGAAACTTAGTACATCTGACGCGGTCAATACACTGCCCATATTTTTGAAGGAGCCAGAAAGCGCCTATGTTGTGAAAAATCGTCCAGCTATACTGAAATGCAAAGCAGCTCATTCCTTACAGGTAAGTACTTATAAATTTACAAAGAAAATAGCAATCAATATCTGTAGAACGCTATCGGGTTCGATATCTGGGAATATTAATTTATTATTTTTGTTTGGGATACATATTGTTGGCTGGAATGAGTTGTTTATTTTTTAGTAGGCAAAACTATCCAGCACACAATTTGACTCTTTGTAGACTCTTTTAGGTTCTCGTTTCGCTCAAAACAAACTCTACTAGGAGCCTTATATGGCGTGTTTCTTTCCCTGCAGGGTCACGATGAAATGTATAAGATATGTCTCTAATTGGAGTCCGAAATATAACCGAAAAATTACTCTGAAAAGGGTACAACAAATATGACTTAAATATGATTCCTAAATATGACCACATATAATTTTTGCAAATCGATGGTCATGGTGAACACCTCGTAACTAACATTTTTTGACGTACATAAATCAAAGAAAAAAATTTCAGTTTCGAAGTGTCAACGTATGACCATTGATATGTAATTTGGACGGCTATGCGGTAGTGCCATCTAATTATATTTCAAATATCAAGGGAATGGACCTAATTTTTTAATTTTCAAAATGAGCTTTGTTTTTATCGGCATGAATGATTAAGGCGTAGTACGGAGTTTCGAAACTTGAGGTGTTCGCACCTCATGTAAACAAAATTTCGCTTTAATAATTGAAATTTTAATTATTTTATATTTGGAATAAAATTTGATTTCATCTGTTCAAAGTTTTCTTCATTTGATGACGATGACGTCATCCTCCCTTGCACTGTTTCTGTAAACAAATAATAAAACGATCGCTATAACTCAAATGTTTCAGTTCCATTTTCTATCAACAAAATTTTAAAAACATTAAACAACCCACAACACTTCATAAACGCTACTGTACCGCAGGGTTCGGTCCAATCTCACACCCTCTTCCTGATTTTCATAGTTTTCTCAATAAAAAGTATAAGTCCGTTAAGTATAAGTCCGTTGCTCGGACTTGTGTTGCTGGGTGCTTTGTTTCGGAACGAATACATTTGCTGCAGCGAAGGAAAGGGTTGAAGCATGATCAAGAATGTGCGACTTGTGCGTATATTGCTGTTTTTCAACAACTCGGCACTTCATTTAAATAATGTTGGGGTAATCAGCGAAAAACTTGTGAATTTTAATTAAAATTAAAACTTAAAAAAGTTATGAAGAGTTTTTAGAAAATTTTTTAGAAGAATTCCAATAAAATTTTGCGTTTTACAGCAGATATAAGAAACAGACACATACGCTGCATTCAAAAGTGTCATAAAAGCCATAACATTTACATTCATTTTTTTTTTCGTACGCCTTTTTAATTTGTTATACCTTGATTTTTTTTTTGGCAATAAAGTCCAGAAATATCACAAAAAAAAGATAGAATGTCCACAAATGAGACCTTGCAAACTCCCTCATAGCTGGAAAAAATGTGAAACCGTCAAAAAAGAAACTAAAATATAAACAAAAACCAAAGTAACATACAATAGACAAAAGAAATTCAAATATTTCAAAATTTCAAATATGCAACCAGCCAAACCTAAATCCTTCTTCCTCACAAAAAAACCAAACACGCGTAACCACAAAAGCAACAGGCAAAAGTAGTAGAAAATCTCCAGACAAAATTCAAAGAATTTGCTAGTATGTGTATTAGATCACCCATGAGCTATATGGGAATTGCAAAAGTGTGCTCTGGTCAAAATAAAGCAACTTTGCAAAAGAAGGCTTAACAATAAAACCATTTCCTGAATTTTGACAAATTTTTTAAGATTTGGTTAAAAATTTATTTGCTTTCAAACTAATTTTCCAAAAACTAAATCTAAAACAAATTAGTCAAAATTCAGGAAATGGTTTTATTATTAAGCCTTATTTTGCAAAGTTGCTTTATTTTGACCAGAGCACCTTTTTGCATACAAAAAACAGTTTTGTAACCCCCAGGAAAAAAGTTCGAAAAGTAGGTTAATTTTAAATTAAATTTTTCAAATAGGTACATAACGGATTAATGCGTCCTAGTATTCATTCGAAAGGTATTTATTAGACCTTTGCAATGATACCAATATCGATACTATAAAGTGTGTCTGTGAGCCACTGCACAAGAAATAGCTTTATACGCAGACTTCATATTGCTAGTGTGGGTATATACTATAAATGTATCAACAGTTGCTGTGTATTCGATCTTAAAACTCTCTCCGAGTATCTCTGAAATATTTACATGAAGGAGGAGGAGGTATCTTGAATCTGCACATATTTTTCCATACTAATAAAAAAAAGAAACAAATTTTTTTTCTTTTAAAATCCATCTTTTCCTTAAAAATCAAAATTTTTTCAAAATTTCAAATGCTGAAATACACTACATTCAATGCCCTATTCAATGATGATAAGCACTACATTTTACCTCCATCCAAATATGCATGAGATCAATTTAAAAAAACGCTTTACAAAATATTTTTAGGTTGACCGCTTAAAACACCATGAACGGTTCCACGTAGGCTAAGAGTGTTCATAAGGAAAATGTTTATCCTCTCATTCTGCAAAAAAATTGTTATATAGTCCTATCGCCTAAATCTCCTATTTTAAAAGTTACAGATAGATAAAGCTATATACTATTTTTAGTCAATTTTTAAGACAAAAGTCCAGCCGGCCTGGCTTTTTTCCACTACCGAAGTCCTGTTTTTTTTGCAGATGTTTTTTTTGAGCCCCTACCTTTCCGAAAATGCGCGGGGAGCGAACAAAAAAACACTTTTGCATTTATGGGTGCTCTAATGTGTATGGCAAACGCCGAATATCCCAACTAGCAAAAGCATGCGGACACAACTCATAAAGCTGTTGTGGGTTTTAAATGCTATTACTTTTGTAAAATTGTAAATTGAATTTGTCATTTTTTTGTATTCTTCAAATACGCATAACTATTGTCAAAAAATAAATAATTTCTACTATTCTTAAAACCGGTTTATGTATATACCGACTAGGGAATTCCATCCCGGGATCCCAAACCTTTTTTATCCCGAAAATTCCCGGGATTCTCTCTAGAAAATCCCGTGATTTTTCGATATTTTAAACCCTCTTAAATGTGAATAAAATTCAAAATTCTCAAATATTTATTTCAAATTTTTTTATTAAACATTCTTTAAAGTTTCCTCTCATGGAATGTGCGGACTTGAAAAATTTAGCTCCATACTATTTACAAAAATTAAAGTGATAAAAACAAAAAAAAAAAAATCGAAATTTGTGCGGGACCTATGCGCGGAAAAAGCGCCCAACAATCTCGCATTAGTCTTGGCACTGACTGTAAAAGGCCAAATAAATAATCAATAAACAAAATTGAAAAGTGATCAATATGATGAGAACGCCGCCACTTGATTCAATCTCACAAACCGGTTTGTCGGAAAACACTAACAATGCTGAAGCACCCGCGAAAGCGTCGCAGTTAAAAGCCTCTGCATTCTCTGAGAATGCATCGCAACTCACTCTTGTGTTTCCCGCCAACAATGCTAAGCTCTCTCGCATCACTATCTGTTCCTTGGCGAGAACAATGCGAAACCCCAACACCCTACACCCAGCAGAAAACGGAAATGGCAGCAGCCGCAGCATCTAAATCGACTTTGGCAAGTACAAATTCTCTTAATACCCTTACGCCACACCTTCTTAATAAATTTACAGAGAATCAAAAGTCTGACCTACAATGCAAAAACGTCACGCGACCCCTCCAGAAAATACCAACACGCCTAAGATTTTTAAATCCAAATCGAATATCCAGCCCGTAAATCTTGGCCAAAATAGATATTCTTTATGAAGAAGAAAATTCAGACCCTAAACCCAAAACGTCGAAGCCGCCGCCAATTTATCTCAGAGAAAAAACTCAAATTCTCTTGTCAATCTGATAACACAACTTGCTGGTGCCAACAGATTTCATGTGATGCCCATTCTCAAGGACGCTATCCATGAAACTAAAATTCAAATTTATAATGAGGTAGATTTTCGAAAAGTTATTGATAATTTCGATAAGTGCAAAAGGAGCTATTACACATACCAGCTCAAAAGCAGCAAAGGCCTTATGGTTGTAATAAGAGGTTTAGACTCTTTCATCGAATGCGATGAACTAAAAGCCGCATTAACAGAGCAAAAATTTCAGGTCAGATCTGTATCTAACATAAAGAACAGAGAAAAGTTACCCCATCCCCTCTTCCGCATTGAACTCGAATTTGACCCCAAGACTCTAAAAAAAGGCGAACCCCACCCCATATATAATCTGCGGTATTTATTACACCGTAAAGTCAGTGTTGATGGGCCACGTAAAAGCCGTGGTCCAATACAATGCCAAAATTGCCAGGAATTTGACCACACAAAAAAATATTGTACACTTCCCAGTGTTTGTGTTATTTGTGGTGACTTGCACCAGACCCAATTATGCCAGAAATCTACGAACGATGCAGCCGTTAGACATTGTAGTAACTGTGGTAAAAAACTGCCAATTATAGAGGATGTGTAGTCTATAAAACACTTAAAAATAAGGTTTCTTCCCAAACGAACTGCACCACAACAACAACCATTTTCATATGCAAATGTACTCAAAGGCAATAACCAAGACCCACTCAACAGACTCAACAGACTCAACCCGCTCAACAGAACATTGGCCTTGAACAAACACTCCAGATGTTTATGCAAAACATGTCGCAGTTTATGAACGGCATGCAAACTATGATGCAAGAGATGTTACGCAATCAAAACATGCTAATCCAGACCCTTATAAATAATAAACCATGAATGCGATAAAAATATCCTTCTGGAACGCGAATGGCTTATGCCAACATAAATTGGAACTCATACAATTCCTCAATTCATACTGTATAGATGTAATGCTAATTTCAGAGACCCATTTGACCCAAAAACACATTTTTAATATACCCGGATACAAGTTGTACGACACTAAACACCCAGGTGGTAAAGCTCGAGGCGGATCAGCGATTCTAATTAAAGACAGAATCAAACACTATTTTTTACATGAATTGTGCACCGAGTATTTGCAAGCCACCAGCATATGCCTTGATGAATACATAAAAAGACTAACAATATCGGCAATTTACTGTCCACCCAGCTCCAAAATAACTGAGAAGCAGTTTCAGACATTTTTTGCAACCCTTGGCCAAAAATTTCTCGTAGCTGGAGATTTTAATGCCAAACACACTTATTGGGGCTCTCGTCTGATTTCGCCCAAAGGAAGATTACTATGGAATACTACCAGCAGACTCGGCCTTGATGTGGTTTCGTCAGGCACGCCAACATACTGGCCATCAGACAGACGCAAAATTCCAGACGTTATTGATTTTGCAGTAATCAAGACCCTTAAACGAACTCAACTAACCATTTAGTCTTCAGTGGAACTCTCGTCTGACCACACACCCACTATAATTACAGTAAAATATGTGCCAAATTCACACCCGACAAACTCACCAGTATGTATACGAATTGGCTTAAATTCAGAAAATATATAAGTTCACACATTACCCTGCTTGTGTCACTGAAAACTGAGGAGCAACTGAATGCGGCAGTGCGTAACTTTACCCTTCTACTTACAAACGCAGCACTGGCAGCTACCCCAAAAATCAATAACAATACCCAAAAAAAGGAATTTTTGCCACAAAATATAGCTGCGCTCTTAACAGAAAAGAGATCAATACGGCGTGATTGGCAAAAGTTCAGATCCCCTATCTGAAAACAAAGCTGACCTTCATTACACGAAAACTCCAAAATGAACTGAAGGCGAAAAACGAGAATGATCTGCATCAATTCATGGAAAAGCTTACACCGACGAGCTCAACAAATTACTCTCTTTGGCGTGCCACAAAAAATTTAAAACGACCCATTATTGCAGAATCGCCAATTCGTTTACCTAACGGAGACTGGGCGAGAAGTGATGCCGAAAATGGTACTGCTTTTGCAAGTCACCTAAAAAATGTATTTACTCCAAACCCCCCCAAATGCAAATTACCCGTTACCACAGCTCGCAACCAGGTAAAAATTTTAACCCACTACTCATCAGAAGAAAAGCACTTATGGACGATATGGCCAAGTTGAACCCAAAAAAAGCTCCAGGACATGACTTAATAACGGCTAAAATGGTGAAAGAGCTACCATCAATTGCTGTTACTCACTTACTGCACATATACAATGCTATATTAAGAATAGGTCACTACCCAACTGACTGGAAGCTGTCGCAGATCACGATGATCCCAAAACCGGGAAAAGACCCTACAAAATTCTGATAAAAATGATGTTACCCACAATACTCGCTAAAGGTGAAATACCCAATCACCAATTCGGATTTAGAGAAAAGCATGGCACAATTGAACAGGTTCATCGCATTGTTGAATTGATCAAAAAAACATTCGAGAAAAAACAATACTGCTCAGCAGTATTCCTCGACATCACCCAAGCCTTTGATAAAGTATGGCATACAGGATTGATATTCAAACTACAGAAACTATTACCCGCAAGCATGCACATTTTGCTTGACAACTACTTGACCCATAGAAAATTTGTAGTTAAACATAAAAGTTTCGTTTCCCGTAGATTTGATATTCTTGCCGGTGTACCCCAAGGCAGCGTCCTCGGACCCCTGCTTTATATACTCTATACAGCTGATATGCCCACTTATGATCAGACCCTCATCTCAACATTTGCCGACGACACCGCAATATTGTGCTCACACTCAGACCCCAAAATGGCATCACAACACGTGCAACAGCATTTAATCACTTTGCAAAATTGGTTAGCTCAGTGGAGAATTAAAGTCAATGAGTCTAAGAGCGTTCATCTAACCTTCACCCTAAGGAAAGATACTTGCCCCACCCTTAAAATAAATGGTAGTGTAATACCACAGTGTCGTGAAACCAAATACCTTGGTATGCATCTCGATCGCAGGCTCACTTGGAAAAGGCACATCAAAGCTAAAAATACACAAATCAAATTAAAAAAAATCGAACTAAATTGGCTCCTTTCGAAACAATCAAAACTCAACACCAAGTACAAAATCCTTTTATATAAAAGCGTAATTCAACCCATATGGACATATGGGATTGAGCTCTGGGGAACAGCATCTCCATCAAATGTTGAGAAACTACAAAGAATGCAGTCGAAAGTTCTGCGTCAAATCGTTGCAGCTCCATGGTTTATAAGAAATGCAGAAATCCATCGAGATTTACAAATACCGACAATTTCCGATGAGATCCCTAAGCGTACATCAAAGTACAAAGATAAGCTTAAGCTGCACCCAAATATTCTAGCTAGAAATTTGTTTAGACCCACCCAACCCCTACGTCTAAAGCGTAACTATTCTATAGCTTTTCAAGAGATAGCCCCTATGAATGATAACTACATAGGTTGTCCAAATCGTTGGATTAGGTCCACTAGTAAATTATAATGTGAAATTTGTATTTAATGTGAAATTTGTACCGTTAACAATTATTGTTAGTTTTAAGTTTTAGAAGATCCAATAAATCAAAATGAATTTATAAAAAAAAAAAAAAAAATTCTTTAAATTTCGGAAGTGATTCAAAATGACTTGAATAGGCTGTCCCTAATTATCTGACCGCCAGAAGAGTAAGGCGCAGGCCTTGCTCTTCTACGAACTATTCGATAGCTCTCGAAATCGTTTTCAAAAAAAGATAAAAACAGAAAATTTGTTTTGAATTATTAATCTTTCTTTTATTTTTTATATATTTTCCTCAGAAAATCTTACCGGCTTTTCTTGGCTGTGGCGTCTGCAGCTTCGTATGGTATTCGGACGAGAGTGATAATTAATTTTTAAAAAGCCAAAAAGCCGTCGGCAAAATCGAAATCGCCATACTTGAAAGCAGATTTCGCTACAGACAACAGCGCCCCCTACATTTAACAAATTTATATAAGGTAGCGTTCATATTTACGCGGTTGGCGTGAACATTTCCGCCCGCCTTGCAGCATCACTGCAACTAAATCTACTAGTAAATTACAAAATTTCATATTTATAAAAAATGGCGTACATTTATAAAAATGGTGATCAGCGCAATATAAATTCAATTTAATAAAAATACATACAAATTACATTTGGTAATTTCCTCTAAAAATTCCTCCACAAATTTGGGGTTGAACGAAAGTGACGTTGCTGCTCAAAGGCGCGCTGGGATTGTGTTGGCTCAAGCGTACGATGCCCAAGTCCATCCATATCATCGTCGTGCGCTCCTATGGATGGCTCAAGCGTACGAGGCCCAAGTCCATCCGTGCTGCAGCCTTGTGCTTCAGATGATGGCTCAAGCGAACTAGGCTCAAGTCCATCCCTCTTTTTACTATGCGGTTCACATGATGGCTCAGACGAACGAGGTCCAAGTCCAATCCGCAGTATCGACGCTTCCGCCACTTTCGCAGAATTTTGGCGCGCTCGTAAAACAACGCGATCCGTATTCTTTTCGGATATCTAAAATCCGAATTCTATCGTCTCGGCCGGAATTTTTTTTCGTATCTATGCCTAGCCGCCACTCATTTGGAGATAGCCTTTTTTCACTCATTATCTGTAACTTCTCAAAATTTTTCGTGTGTAGTTTTCCATTTTAAATATTTACGCCCATCCTCATTTTTACGAGTGGTTTTGTTATAATTTTTCTTATTCTTATTTTTATTTAAATTCCAAGAACTTTTCTTTGAGACTTCCTCAAGTTCTGGCAAATTTGACGACTGATCCTGCAGTGAAATTTGATTAAAGTATACCGAATATGTCGGTTTAATTGAAACCCCATTAGGGGGCAAAGGCCCAGTTAAGATCCACCCAAAAACTGTTTTCTGAGCAATGAGTGACCCTAGAGTGAGAACCTCTTCGTATTCCATCTAAATTAATTCGTGGATATATGTCACCTCCAATGAGGACATCCAATTGTTCGCTTTTATGAAAATTAGGATCTGCCATTTGCAAATCAGGTAAATTCTGCACCAAGGTCCTATCGATAGAAACTGTGGGAATGTTGCCGCTTAATTGAGGAAGAATGAGACCCTTCGTCTCTATTCTTACCCTGGGATCAATTGGTGATCCTATTACAAAATTGCACATTTTTTTAATTTGTGCCGAAACCACATTATTTAGCCCTGCTACTTGGGCATTCACGCTTTGAGTGGGTATATTCAGCCGTTTCTGCAAACGCGCTGATATAAATGTGCCCTCTGACCCAGAGTCGATTAGCGCTATGGCCGTATAAACGGAGCCTGAATGACATATGGTCACTAAAGCTGGCAAACGTTTGCTTGATGGCAAACGTTTGCTTGATGAGAGTTTACTTTTCTAGTCTGATTCTGATTGTTGTAGTTTTTATTTTGGTAGCCACCAGTCCTTTGGTTAAGCGTACCCCGAATATCTGAAACCGTTTCTAAAGTCTGAAATCTTTCAGTAAGAAAGCTATCTAAATCAACCCATTTGGGGATTGCTGTTTTGGTTTTTATCCCTTGCTCCCATAAGGAGAGCGTTGCTTCTGGTAAGCAAGTTGAACATAAATACACGAAAATTGCATTCCAATTTTCAACATTAATTTTATATAGTTCGAGAGCGGATATACAGTTATTTATATCCCGCTGTAATTTCTTTATAGCGGACCCCGAAGTCACTGGCTGAAGGCCGAACAAAATCCTCAGTTGACTGTTCACTAAAATCCTTTTATTTTCATACCTATCTGATAGGTTATCCCACGCCTGCACAAATCCATCATTTGTGAGAGGGGACTTCTTCACTATATCTTTAGCCTCACCTCTAGTTTTTTGATTCAGGTGGTAAAGTTTTTCAACTGATGAACATGACACGGAAAGTAGGCCAAGAGAGATAATCTCCATGAAATATCTCAGTGTCACACGGAGGCAACCTCATGTTGCTAGAAGGCGGACGATGTTCATTCGAATTCACAACCATAGTAGAACTGGGAGGGGGTGTTAAATGATGAACTGTCAGATTGTGAGCAAATTCACCCATCATGGCAGCGCAGGCTACATATGCCTGATAACAATTTCTGTACCTATCTTTTATTATTTGTAAATCGCCACTAGGCACCCCATTACTGGCAGAGGCTGCCTGTGAACAGACCTCATACGCTGCCTTTACTTTTACCCACAAATCTTTAAATTCTTCGCGTTGCACTTCTAACGAAAAAGTCGAATGGTCATTCTGACCAGTGGTATTGAATTCCGCTTCGAATTCAAGAATTTCGTCAGCCAGACGATGAAATTCCTTTAAGGTAGCCATTTTTCACAAAAATATCAAAAAACAAAAAATCCACTTAAATTTCAAAAAATCCAAAAAATTTCCAAATAACAAAAAATATTTGGAATTGCTAATTTTATTTAAATATTTCTCGACAATATTTAAAAGCGATAGAAAAAATGTATAATAATAAATTTCAACCCTTTGTCAGTGTCGGAAATACTGACATAGGGCGCACTTCAAATAGGAGAATAAGAATAGGAAAATGAAAAAAAACCAAAAAAAAATTGCACGGCCAAATCGGCCAAAATATTTAAATATTTTAATTCGCTTCTTTTGAATATTTCACAAAAATATTAAAAAGCGATAAAGAAATAAAAATTCCCTATTTAAATATTTTGCTCTGAAATATTCAGTTTCAGTTTCAGAAATATTTCGTATTTTCTAAGACTGACTGAAAACACAAATTTCACTAGAATAGCTCTCACGTGTTGTTGTTGCAGTTTTGGTTTGTGTTTTAGTTAATATTTTAAAAATGCGCACATATGATCACCATTAATAAATGTAACGCACCTTTTTTAATTTTGAAGCAGCAGCTTAGATGATGATAGTGATTGATGTGGAGGGCTTTTCTTCTCAGTTTCAAATTTGTTTGTTGTGGAAATCTTTTCGTCTCCTTTGGAACGGATTCGGGATTGAAGGACCAATAATTAACCGCAGGCCTTGCTCTTCTACGAACTATTCGATAGCTCTCGAAATCGTTTTCATAAAAAGATAAAAACAGAAAATTCGTTTTGAATTAGTAATCTTTCTTTTATTTTTTTATATATTTTCGGACGAGAGTGATAATTAATTTTTAAAAAGCCAAAAAGCAGTCGGCAAAACCGAAATCGCCATACTTGAAAGCAGATTTCGCCACAGACAACAGCTCCCCCTACATTTAACAAATTTATATAAGGTAGCGTTCATATTTACGCGGTTGGCGTGAACACTATTTATTTAAACATGATTTTTTCTATAACGGATCTAGCATCCCATATGTGATCCTGTTGAATTTCGAATCCTGTTTAATTTCGACAACAGATATTATTGAAAGTCACCATAAGTATTTATTTTTTGTTTTGTTTTGTTAATTTTCTAATCCAATAAATATATTTTATTGGATTTATGTTTGTTAAGTCGGTAATGAATAAAGACTAATAGAAACCATATTCTTCAATTGCGTTTTAACTGCTCATCTTTATCAAATTACATTGAATACATTATGACGTGAAGCTTAAAAAAACGTTGTAATTTTTTTATTTTGGTAAATTCAAAGAAAATGTTGCATAATACAAGTTGAAGGTTAATTTTTCTTGCAGTTGCAAGCCTTTTTAATTAAAACGTTTTTTTTATCAAAATAACATTTTTTTACATCCCGATCCCGGGTTGAGATTCCGGGATTGCCAAAAAAAAATCCCGGGATTGCCAAAACCCTCCGGGATTGAACTCCCTTATACCGACACACAAAAAATTGATAAACCGCTATTCAGCATCACACACATATTATCCCAAAGATTATTTGAATGATCTGCCGAATAGTTGAAAAACAACAAACGCAAATGTATCGGCACGCCAATGAACAAAAAGTATGTAGCTCAATGAACTTACTGTAGCATTGTCTTTTATAAAGCAAACAAAAATTAAAAAACATGAAATTTGACCGCTTCGTTATACATTAAATTTTAATTACATAGAATGGCCAACTGAAGATATTGGAAATATATGAAATATAAAAAAACAATTGCCAAAAATCTTTATTTTTACAAGTATATCAAAAGTTTATCAAAAACCGTATTGTCCAAAATTATTTTGTAAAAAAAAAATCCAAACTCTTTTGAGAAAAGTACAAAATTCTTTAGCGAAAAAACAAAAGAAGTCAGCGTAAAACAGAAATAGCTTGAATTGTTTCTTTTTTCCCTCAGCGTTTGTGTATTACATGTTCCATATCGTTAAATTTGTTCTTTTATTTTTCGTTAAATTTTTTCTCCTTTTTTTGCACAGTTTTTTATGTGCAATTGTTTTTTATGTAAATATTTTTCATTTAAGTGTGATTTGAATATATTAATTTTTGGAACTCAGTACCTCATATACAAATCAAATATGCGCGTATTTTTTTATAAATAACTAGCATTCACCCGTGGCGTTGCCCACGTAAAAAAATGTAGACATTCACAACAGAAAGCGAAATGGAAACACACGCTCGAAATTCCCCGCAAAATGGGTAATTCACCACAATCATTCCCTGATCATTGTGAATAAAGAGAGAGAGAGCACAAAAACTCCATATAAAAAACGTCGAACTCTGCCCTCTTAGCGATCTATATGCAGAAGAGAGTGGAAAGCAACATACAATAATGTTTTGCAAGCACAAACTTGTCAATGCAAATGAACGGAAATCTGTAAGCATAGGATAACATTTTTAAATAGAACTTAATACCGAAAATTGAAATACTTACCTTTCTAGTAAGAGAATTATCTTCGGTCTGGCCGAAGCTATAATATCCTGCACATGCGAGTACGATACATTCTGAGACCATATGTTAATAATTTGATCGAAAAATCTGTATTTTATTGATAGTTTTTCGATATTTTATCGATAATTTTTCGATAATTTTTTGATAATTTTTTGATAATTTATCGATGATTTTTCGATTTTTTATTGCTAATTTTTTCATTTTCAATTGATATTTTTTAGATTTTTTATCGATAATTTTTCGATTATTTATCGATATTTTTCGATATTTTATCGATAATTTTCCAATATTTATCGATAATTTTCCAATATTTATCGATAATTTTAGTTTCCTGATCCATTTCAAAATTTTGTTCCAATTCCATTTTGTTCCGGTCCAATTGCATTTCGTTCCGGCTTCATTCCCATTACTTTCCCGACCTCATTTCCAACCCAATGCAGAAAACCGCATCCAAATCGGTGAAGTATTTCTCAAGATAAACGAAAATAATATAAAATTGGGGGCCATTTTGTATGGGAGCCAATCATTCGCCAAAATAAGAGGAATCCCAAAATTTGGAGGCGATCGGTTAAGTATTTCTCAAGATAAACGAAAATAATATAAAATTGGCGGCCATTTTGTATAGGAGGTAGGCGCGGCTCTTATCCGATGTTGCCCATTTTCAATACCGTCCAATCATTCCAAAAATAAGAGGAATCCCAAAATTTGGGTCGATAGCTTAAAAGCTACGACAGTTATCGTGCGAAATGACAGACAGACGGACATGGACTAATCGACTCAAGAGGTGATGCTGATCAAGAATATATGTACTTTTTCATACCGGACACGCCTCCTTATGGGCGTTAAAAACGGTGTGACAAAAACAATATACCCTTGGACACTAGTGTGCAGGGTATAAATATCCTATTTGCTTCCTTGGCACAAACAGGATGTTTAAAAAAAAACTAGAGAGTGAATTATCTTCGACTATGCCGTAGACTTGTAAAGTAATGAAATTTTCATTACGCATTTACCATTACCATTACCATAACAGGTTTCGAAATTTTATTTCATTACCATTACTGCAATGGTAATGGTAATGAAGTAATGAACATTTCAATGCAATGCTAATGAAGTTACCATTACTTCATTGCGATAGTAATGATAATGAAGTAATGAAATTTCCATTACTTCATTACTTCATTACCGGTCGAATCTTGCCAAGTTTAATTGTAGCTACCACCAAGTGTGTCCTTTTTGGATGATTCATGTCAAATGGGATTCTGCTTCTGAGTGCGTCCTTTGACATTTTTTGGATGAATCATGTCAGGTGGAATTAGGACAATTTCTGAGTGCGTCCTTGGACATTTTATGGATGATTCATGTCTTTTAGGATTAGGCCAGCATCTGAGTGCGTCCTTGGACATTTTATGGATGATTCATGTCAGGTTGCATTAGGACCGCACCTGAGTGCGTCCTTGGACATTTTATGTATGATTCATGTCAGGTGCGATCAGGTCAGCTTCTGAGTGCGTCATTCGAACTTTATTGTAACTTTTATGGGTGAATTACTTCACTATAGGTTATACCACCTGACATAATTCATCCAAAAAATGTCGAAGGACGCACTTAGAAGCTGTCCTAATCCCACCTGAAATGAATCATCCATAAAATGTCCAAGGACGCACTCAGAAGCTGCCCTAATCCATCCTGAAAGGATTTATCCAAAAAATGTCCAAGGACGTACTTAGAAGCTGTCCTAATCCCACCTGACATAATTCATCCAAAAAATGTCCAAGGACGCACTCAGAAGCTGTCCTAAGCATGATTTACCCAAAAAAGTCCAAGGACGCACTTACAAGATGTCATAATCCCACCTGACTTGATTCACCCAAAAAATGTCCAAGGATGGACTTTACCATTGCAATGAAATTTTCATTCACCATTACCATTAGAATTGACATTGCAATAATGGTAATGGTAATGAAATAAAATTTCATTACCTGTAATGGTAATGGTAATGGTCGCTCAATATCCCAAGTCTGCTATGCCGCAGCTAAAATACCCCCACACACATTTAAAATTATCTCGAACATAAAAAAATTGTGTCTCAACACCCCATTTTGAGCCATTTATAGGTGGTTTCTATAACCACGTTCAAAATCGTATGTATTAATTATGGGTTTTAGCTCGTTTTACAAAAAATTAATTTTGGAAAGGTAGTACAACAACTAAGCAAACCAGACTGAGTTTTTTTGCTTAGTTGTTGTACTCCCTTTCCAAAATTAATTTTTTGGAAAACGAGCTAAAACCCATAATTAATACATAAATTATGAAAAGCTCAATAAAAATCTGAATTTTTTTACTAAATACACGTTCAAAATCTGTTTCTAAAAATTTCCAATTCAATTCACCAAAAAAAATTTTGTATCTCAAGACCCCATGTGGACCTATTTATATGTCGGCTTGGAAGCACGGACCATGCTAAAAATCCATTTCCAAACATTTCCAATCGAATACAGCAATAAAAAAGACTTGGAAAATGTTGACCATTTTTTTCGTTATATGGGAGCCACGCCCAGTTTTTGTCCGATTTGGCTAATTCTCGAACTTGATCTCAGTATTAACGAGAAAAAATGTACCCAAAGTTTCAAGTCGATATCTCCAAAACTGCGGCCGCTATCGTGCGGACGGACAGACACACGGACATCGCTAAATCGACTCAAGAGGTTATGCTGATCAAGAATATATATACTTTTCCATACCGTACACGCCCGCTTATTTTTATTATTATTATGAATTTATTATTAGCATATAAGGATTATCTTTTAAATGCAACAGTTAAAATAAATAATCAACAGAAAAAAGTGGAAGAAAAATTAAATTAATTAAATAGATGAATAAATAAATGACTTAAAATTAACAGTGAATAGAAAATAAATTAAATTGGCAAACTAACAGTAATACTGCACACACAGAATCCACACGTTTCCAGTAGCCACTTTATACCCCTGGCCAGCAGGAGAGCAATTACAGGAAACATTTGGACTCAACAAACAGATATGCAACATTACTTTACATACTACTTTATAAAAAAACAATAAAATATAAGTAAAATTAGCAGATATGAAAAATATTTAGAAATAGTCAAAAAGATATAGTAGATAAAGTAGAAAGGCGAGAAGAAAGTATAGTCTGAAGAGAAAAGAAAACTAAATTGATTTAAGAAAAGTATTGGAGTGTTAAAAGCTTAAAGTCTACTATGTTTGTTACGCCCCTAATGTGAATAGGTAACGAATTCCACAGACGAACAGCACTAATGAAAAACAAACGCGTAGAAGCAGTGTAATTAAATTTAGGTGTTATAAGAATCAAACTACGGGTTGATTTACTAAATTGTAGTTTATGATACAGATAAAGAGGGGATCTTGTCTGAATCAACCTATGCAAAAATATGCAATTTCTAGACTTAAGATATGCGGAAATACTACAACCAAGAATACGAGTATTGAAAGATGATATATGATCATACCTCCCAATCCCATAAACATACCTTGTTGCGTTGTTAAAGGCAACTTCTATCTTATGCATAGCAAGCGAGTCCAGGTTACTGTATACCACTTCCGAGTAGGATATTATTGGGACTATTAACTGAACCACTAACTTGCGTCGAGTTTCAATAGGCATAAATGCTGAAGTCATACGAAGATTTCTCAAGGTATAGTAAACTTTACTCACTACAGAGTTGATGTGATCAACACAAGTAAGTGAGGAATTAATTTTAAACCCAAGGTTCGTTACTTTGTCAATAACCAACAACTTAGTGCCATTTAGCAATATCGGAGGAACGACAAGAAGATTATAATTAGTTCTAGCTATAGGCAGGACATATGATTTTGATGGATTTAAAAATAGTTTATTGCACATGGCCCACATACCAATAGACTCTAAGTCTTCATTTACTCTGGCACACAAATCTTCAATAAGACCAATAGGACGAGACAAGTAGAGTTGAAGATCATCAGCATAGGCATGCATAGTAACAAATCTACAAACTTTGAAAATATCATTTAAAAACAAAATAAATAAATGCGGGCCAAGTACAGACCCCTGAGGCACTCCACTGCTTATAGTTTTATATTTTGAATAACAACTACCAACTCTGACTCGTTGAGATCTACCTTCAAGATAGCTTTTTATCAGGTTACCCGCAGTTATTGAAAAACCAAAAAATTGTGTTAATTTCAAACAAAGCAGAGAGTGATTCACACTGTCGAAAGCTTTAGAAAAGTCTAAAAGGCAGATCAAAGTCAAGTATTCCTTATCATAAAACAATCTAATATCATCCAATATTTTAACTACTGCAGTAGAGCAACTGTGCCCAGGACGGAAACCAGACTGGAGAGGTGACAAAAGACTATTGGCAGTAACATGATTGGATATTTGTTCCGCCATGAGGGACTCACAAACTTTGGAGATGGAAGATAAAATACTTATAGGACGGAAATCACTGGGTACAGAGGCCGAAGGTTTTTTGGCTACAGGAACGATAGTAGCCACTTTCCAAATGTTAGGGTAGCAAGAGCTAGTAAAACAATGGTTAATAATGTGTGTAAGAGGATTCAGTATATAGGGCAATATTAACTTAATGAACTTAATAGCTACCCCATCTTCACCAATAGCATTCGATTTAATTTTCATTACACATTTGGCAACATCGAGTTCACATACAGCGGAAAATTCAAACTTATTAATGATATTTGGAGAAACTACACCTTCCAAATTAAATTATAGGCGTTACAAACGTTGTGTCAAAGTTAGTATACCCTTCGGAAGGGTATACTATATGCATATTATATTATAACAATCGTTCTTCGCGGTGAGAGTTAATCTGAGTTTTTATTTCAAAAATGGGTTTCGATATACTATTCTTTATCTTGCTTTTACATGGATACAAGCAGATAAAGATATTTGTAGATTTCCCTTTTTAGTTTACAATGTCAATAAAACACGAGAATATCCTGATAATGATATTTCGGGTTTTTCCTTACATTAGTAGTTTTTCCTTAATTGACACCCTCAGATTGAAAAAACCCTGAACAAAATGTGTTTGCGAAAAAGCCATGGAAAAAATTTTGCATGAAGAAGCCATGCAAAGTGAACGAGAACGAATTTTGGTGCAAGAAAGCTTAGTATGAAAAACTGATGGAGCGGCCATCAGACTTTTACGCTAAAAAGCTTTTTATTAATTTTCTATGAAAAATTTTATTATGCAGATTTTTTTTCAAAACATTATTTTGAAGAAATTTTGAGCTAAATATTTGTTATAATTTTACGGCTTAATTTTATTTCGAAGCATATTTAAAATTTAGATATATTAACATTATCGCTTCTGTGAAAAATTTTTTTTAACTTAAATAATATTATTATAGTAATGATTGCATAGACTAGTATTATACTTGTAAATATATTTATAGAATAAGGGCCTGCGCACACAGAGGCGAAATTCGCTATCTAATTTCAGAACTATTTCGATATTTAAAAAATCTTACTTCGAAAACGCAAAGTGCCTCACATATGTAACATAACGCCCAAAATAAAATTTGGACGTTATGGCCGGCAAAACAGCGGTCATAACGCCCAAAATAAGAAAATGTTGTTTCTTCATTCCTCTTTAACATGAAACATTTTTCGCCGGTGGCGCAATTCACTAACTAACTACAATAGGCAGATGGTACATGTTTTACATATCCTTTTCTTGATTATTCTCATAATTTTCTCTATATTAATTTCTCTTATTTATGATTCTTGTTTTCGCTTTTGTCAAGTTTTCTTTGATTATTCGTTGGTCAATATTTCCTTAATGACGTCAATTGGTCGAGCTTTTATAGTTAAATGAATGGATTTATAATACCATTCTACACTCTTAAAAACTTTTTCTAATGTTGAGAGTTTTGGGTTCTCAACTTCAAATGCTCTAATTTTTTCACTGGAAGTGCTGTGAAATCTTTCTATATCTGAGTTTCCTGTATGGCTATTTGGTTTTGTTAAGTGTACTTCTACGTTATCTTGTTTAAGAAAATCTTTTACATTTGTTGAATTAAAGTCATTGTCTGCTATCAATAATTTCGGGTTTCCTCTGAGTGAAAAGTACAATCTTAATTTTTCTACTAAAGTTATGCTATTTCTGTATTCTAAGTTGATAACTATAGCGTGTTTTGAAAATCTATCAATGAATGTTATGAAGTTTAATTTTGAATTTGTGTACGTGTCAGTATGTACAACTTCATTAGTATCCGAAGGGGTTCTGTCAAATGAAACTTTGGTTTCATTGGTTTCTTATCATATTTAGCTCTATTACAAGTGTCGCAATTATTTATATATTTTTGAATTAATAACTTTAAGTTTTGAAAATATATAAGTTTTTTCAAATTTGTATAATTTTTATTTATATCTGCATGTTCATATTTATGAAAGTTACCAATTTATTTATATGCTTCTTCTTCATCTTTCATGTCTTTAGCATGAAATTCACATTTGCAAAAATTTATCTGTGTACCTAAAATTTCTATGAGTATTTGTTGTGCTATGTTTAACTGATGTTCAGTTAGATCAGAATATATACCTACTTTTCCTGATTTTACGTACCTACGACGAATATCTATCATTTTATTGCCTTTTATGTCATTAGCATTAATATATATTTTAATGTTATTGTTAATTTCTTCTTTTTCTTTAGTTTTGCTATTTGTCAAAATTATTTGTATGTTGAAACGATTAACGACTGTATGAAGTATTGGGAAATGTTTACTTAATTCATCATCTTTAGAATGGATAGTTGCCATTGAACTCCTAACATCGTCTACAACGTTAATTTCTTCCGTATAAGCATTTACTATGATTAAAAAATCTGTATTATTATATTCTTTTCCTTCTACGTTTATCTCATCATGATATACATTTTTAAATTTTTTTCCCTTCTAACACATAAGTATCTTCATAGTTAAAAGTATTTATAAATTTTATTTTCTTATTGTGTATTTCTAAGTATATAAAAAGTACTGTTTTATTCAAAGCACTCAAAACAGTACGCAAAAGTACTGTTTTTTGCACTGTTTTTATTATTTTTTTTGAATATTTTTTTGTTTTTTTGTATACAAATTTTGCAAACAAATTTTGGTAAAACCTTTTTCTGAAATCGTACAAAAAAAAAACCATAGTGATTCAAATGTCGCCACTGAAAGAACAGTCAGTCTCATATTTTCATTTAAAAAATAATAAAAAATCTTTGCAAAAGAAAGTTTAGTGATAAAAATGTTCTCCAAATTTTGAGAATTTTTTCAAAACTTGAATTTCGGCCAAAAATTACGAAATGACAAGAAATTTGATAATTTTCATACAAATTTACCAAAAACCCAATCTTTAGAAAAATTCTCAAAATTCAGGGAAGGTATTGGTTTGACGATTTCAATGATAGAGACCGACCGAAATTCGGTTTCGGTTTGGGTTTTTCGGCTTTTCGGCCAAAAAAAGCTGTTTCGGCCGTGTTTCGGATTCGGCCGAAAAATAAAATATCGCTTTCGGCCAAATTTCGTTTTCGGCCGAAATTCCTATATTTCCGCCGAAAATTTCGGTTTCATATAAAAAGTAACAAATAAATAACAAAGATTACACTGATCGACAAAACTGAACGTTTTGTGTGTTAAATATACTTTATAGACAAATTCTTATGTATTTTGCCATGCTGGATACGAAAATAATAATAATGAAATTTTTACAGCACCAAAAATGCAACTTTTGTGGCGTTTGCAGAAAAATGGTGCGTGCTGGAAAAATTTAAAGTTTATTTTCGGATTTAGCGTATCAAAATACATAAGGAACAACCAAGTGGATAAAAGCGGTATGTAACACAAATTTAAGCATTGATCACAGTTTCGAAGAATCAGAAGCGACAAAGAAGACATGTCCTATCGGAGTAGATCTAATACTCTCGCAATGATTTATAAATTTCTACTCCTCTACTACGGTAGCAGATTTTTCTAATTCCCTCAAGATATTATCTACTACTATGGTAAGAAATCTACTCCTCAAAATATTATGTGATTTTCATACAATGCAAAAGTACTATTCTTTCTACAAGGAATTTCTAGTACTCTACGCATAAACCCATATCTACTCCCCTCTCTTGAAATCTACTACCCTGACAGTAATTTCTACTACTCTTGATTTCCACACATTTGATA
The DNA here is from genome assembly GCA_951394025.1 of Heteromyza rotundicornis. NCBI lineage: Eukaryota > Metazoa > Arthropoda > Insecta > Diptera > Heleomyzidae > Heteromyza > Heteromyza rotundicornis. The sequence goes on along the minus strand of OX596011.1, from coordinate 26,595,146 downwards.
GTTTGCTTCTAAATTCATCTAATTCATGATCTGAACTTAAAATGATCGGCCCATATTCATAGTCAAATTAAGCTCCAACTTAACTTTAGTAATCTACTAAGTTGACAGATAATACACTGAACTGGCAGCTACTAAGCTAGTTCTACAGTTTAGCAGCTACTAAAATTGACTATGAATATGCGATCGATTTCAGCCTACTGATAATCTTAATTATGTCCCACTTTATTACATTAAATCTCACAATTGTTTCTTTTATTTTTTCGGTTTCGGCTTCGGTTTCGGCCGAAATTAAAAAAATAAAAATTCGGCCATTTCGGTTTCGGCCGAAAAAAAAAATAAAAAATTTCGGCCATTTCGGTTTCGGCCGAAATTAAAAAAAGCGATTTCGGTCGGTCTCTATTCAATGATACAAATATCTAAATAATAAAGTTTTAGGAAAATATAAATTAATACCCATTTATGGTATACGCTTTGAAGTGACACGCACTGTAAAAAAAATTAAGAGAAAACATACAAACATTGCATTTTTGAGTACTTTAGACAGAAAATATTCCCAACTCAAAAATGTTGAAAAAATAAAATGGCTGCCCAGTAGAGCTGTCAAAAAAGAAAGTACACCCAAAACTCTTAAGTTTGAAATTTCAGGCCGATCCGATAACGGTAACCCGGACCGCAAAGGCCCTAAAGTTGGCCAAAACGAGACAGCTCTACTGCCCAGGGTAAATGAAAATTTGAACAACATTTTCAGGCGACATTTTCTCGGGCACTAAGTGAGTATCTTTGTTTTTATCTGAATTTTTAAATTTGTTTTTATTGATATGTACTAAACTAAATGGAAAAAATGTGTACTGATATTTTTTAATTGCACTGTTTTTTTTAATCAATGTACTGTTTTTCCCTATTTAAATTCTGCCTACTTTGTTTTCCCCCAACTAACAGGGGGGAAAACTCGTGCCAATGAGCACGAGGTGCAAATTTCATGATTTTTATACCCCCACACTCACTGTGGCAGGGTATACTAACTTTGTCACAACGTTTGTAACGCCCATAAGGAGGCGTGTCCGGTATGGAAAAGTATATATATTCTTGATCAGTATCACCTCCTGAGTCGATTTAGCGATGTCCGTCTGTCTGTCCGTCCGTCTGTCCGTCTGTCCGTCTGTCCGTCTGTCCGTCCGCACGATAGCGGTCGCAGTTTTGGAGATATCGACTTGAAACTTTTTTTACATGTTTTTCTCGTGAATACTGAGATCAAGTTCGAGAATCAGCCAAATCGGACAAAAACTGGGCGTGGCTCCCATACACCGAAAAAAAAGGTAAAAATTTTTTATTGTTGTATTCGATTGGAAATGTTTAGAAACGTATTTTTGACATGGTCCGAGGTTCCGCAGCCACATATATAAGGGTCTAAATGGGGTCTTGAGACCAATTTTTTTTTTTTTTGTGTATTTAATTGGAAATTTTTAGAAATGGATTTTGGACATGGTCCGGGCTCCAAAACCACCTATAATTGGCTCAAAATAGGGTCTTGAGACCACAATTTTTTATGTTCAAGGTACTTCTTCCTACTGTGTGGGGGTATTTCAGCTTCGGTATAGCCGAAGATAGTCCACTCTCTAGTTTCTAAAATTTTTGGTAAAATAGCTTTGGAACATTTTTTTGAAATATGTATTTTATAGGTAATTTAACAAGCTTTCCAACAAAAAATAAAATATTAAAAATAACAGGATTTTTCCAAAAAGGTTTTCGTCCTTGAAACAAATTGAAACAAATTTAGTAATAAAAAAAGGAACGGAATGGAAGTGGAACAAGAACTAAATGGCAGCTACATTTCATCCTGCTTTTCAAATTTTAAATTTTGGTTGGAATGCTTGTTAAATTACCTGCAAAATCCATATTTTGAAAAAATTTTCCAACGCTATTTGAATTTACCAAAAGTTTTAGACAAAATCATGTTGTGCAAAATTATGAAATTTGCATTTCGTGCTCATCGGCCCCCTGTTAGTTAGGGGAGAACTAAGTATGCAGAAGTTGTAGGCTTATTACCCCTATAATATCTGAAAGTTTCAACAAAATCGCGACAAGTTGAAAAAAAGTGGTAAATTTTACGTGGAATGTCCCATGATCGCAAAACTCAAAAACTATCAAAGATATTGGGACTTTACTTTTTGCATCTTAAAGCATATTACTTGGAGATGGTTTGTGCGTAAAATAATTTACGGGTACACACGGAAGCCAACGTCAAACATGACGCCAATACACGTTACACCTTAGTGGTTGTGGTTTTTCATACAAGCTATACAACTACTCATTCATTCATTACAACATGCGTGACGAGTGACGACAAAAGAAACTTAAACCAAAATATTGTACATCAAGAAACTTTGCAAGAAAAAGTTTATTACAATATAAAACTTTGTTTTATTTTTTCGTGAGCGAAGCCGCGGGTACATGCTAGTCAAATCATAATATTTAAAAATAAAAAAAACTTTATTGACGCCAGCGTGTCTTGAACCTACTTGTGGATATTGGAAATAATAAATTCATACTTGACAATATTTCTGTGCTTAAACAGAAATATATATGAAGCAGAAAATAATCAAAATTATTTTTTGAGTTTCTATTTTTTGATTCGAAAACTTCAATTTACATTTTTATAAAAAAAAAGATAGCCGATCAATATGCAAACGTTTAGACGCTTGTCAATAATGCCGGAGATAGACAAGTCGGTTATAGCCCACTACAAACCCCAGATGATGTCGGTTCGGATTCCGGGGAAACTGAATTTGTGGAAAAGTTGTTACAAATTATTCTAAGCAAATTGGCAAATATAAAAATGAAATGAAATAAAAAACAAAAAATTTTACAAATCGCTCATTCCCTGCAATAAAGACACAACTCAAAATATCTTATTATTGGAAAATTACGATTTAATATTTTAACTTTGAGTATTTTATATGAATTTTAGCAGTTGCAAAGTTTTTAAAAACGTTCAAAAAACATTAAAAACTAAAAATATGAATTCTGTCTTTTGGCAGCATGTATATTAATATCTGAGGATCCGAATGTCACTAGGATAATCAGATATTAATCTACATGCTGCAAAAAGACAGAATTCATATTTTTAGTTTTTAATGTTTTTTGAACGTTTTTAAAAACTTTCCAAACTCCAAACAAATAAAAATGTTCGGGCATGAAAATTGGGGCATTTGTATGAAATTTTCGTCATGATGAGCAGTCAGCATGTTTCGTGCACGATATACAATTTTCCGGCACAATTCCTCAACTATTTCTGCAGTATTTTCCTACTGGGTATCGACGAGTACTTAATTTTAAGTTAACATTTTTGTAATTGAATTATGTAGTTGCGCTAAAAACCTATTGAGATAGGCTTTTTCGTGTGTTAGCAATTTGTTTTCTCATGTGGGCGTGTGTGTCCGTGAGCCAAATCCACTTATGGATTTATATGAAGTAGGTACATTCAAAAATACTCATACTGATATATTTTTCAGCTTTACTTCAAATGCAGTGGAAGTTCACAACCCCCACCGTCGATACACGATAAACATGTTGATCCTCATAGCGGCATACATTTAGAGGAGGTAACTGCTACAATACACCGTGACTTGGTGGACGAATATTTTGGAAAAGGATCATTTAAATGTGAATGTCAGGCGTGGTCTTCGCGCGGTGTCATCAAAAGTCAATCCGCTACTATAAGTATAGCATGTGAGTCGATGTTATAACAAGTTTTCGCAACTTTTCCTTATAGTTGTCATGACTGTAACCTGAGCCTGTATGGTGATTCTACTCTCTCTCCACCTTTGATCGGGGGTGTTAATTGGGTCGAACTTGGGAATGATTTGGCTCGTAGATATAATGTACGATATGAAGGTTTGTATGTTCTAAGTTGGGAAATTTATAGTCATTAGAAAATACCTGCCAATATAATTGCATCGTGCCGTTGCTGCCTAAAAAGTAATTGCAATAGCTGAAACGAAAGTTTGCAAAGTGTTTGAAGAAATTGACTTGAGGTAAATATTACGCTTAGTTTTGTATGGTAAAAGAAGTGAAATTTCGTTGGTTGGTTTTTGTAGGTCCTGTACTTGCGGGGGCCTCAAGCGGTTTTTTTTTGCAGTTTGCAGAACTGTAATCAGCTGTGTAGAGGAAGGTCAAAAACCTGTGGATTTTTGCGAAAAGAACAGAAGAAAAGCCTAATTTCACCACAGATTCCTTTCAGAAGCAACGCGGGAGAGCGATCGCCGATAGAAACCGGTTTCGCTCTGAGCAGTGATGAAAAGAAAAAAAATACTTAAAGGAAAAATCATATTTAAGGGAATTTGAATCACGATCATGAGTAGCTAAACTCAGTTTTGTTGGTGTGGGTGCCTACCCATAGTGCAAGCGGACGGACATGAAGGTCGGACGGACGTTTTAGATGGACACGAAAGCAAACTGACTGACTTAGGGTAATGACAGACGGACATAGCAGTAATTGGGAGTAGTGCCGATGACCAGAGCCCAGGCGCTTTTCATGGCTATGAATCCGCTGGATCATAGATGGGGTGGGAAGGCTCTACCTGTTGGACAGTGACATTGGATCGATTTTTAGGTAGATAGTGGGAGGGGTGTCCAAAGACTAATTTGCCAGCATGAAATATGATGAGAAGATTTGAAAGAGGGTTTTGGTAGTTTTATAGGTGCATGGATCGTATTGAATGGATATGTTGTTAGTAGCTGAATGTGTGTTTAAATGGATAGTGAATGTGGGCACCTTGAGAATTGAACACAAAAATTTTAATTTAAAAAAACTGGGTGTGGTTGCTTTTATAAAATAAAACTAGAGAGTGGACTATCTTCGGCTATACCGAAGCTTAAATACCCCCACACAGTAGGAAGAAGTACCTCTAACATAAAATTATGTGGTGTCAAGACCCCATTTTGAGACACCTATAAATAGTTTTCGAGCCCTGACCATGTCCAAAATCCGTTTCTAAAAATTTCCAATCAAATCGACAAAAAAAAAAATTGGTCTCAAGACCCCATTTTGACCCTTATATATGTGGTTTCGGAACCTCGGACCATGTCAAAAATACGTTTCTAAACATTTCCAATCGAATACAACAATATCCGGTGTATGGGAGCACCGCCCAGTTTTTGTCCGATTTTGTCCGAACTTGATCTCAGTATTCACGAGAAAAACATGTACCCAAAGTTTCAAGTCGATATCTCCAAAACTGCGACCGCTATCGTACGGACGGACGGACAGACGAACATGGCTAAATTGACTCCGGCGGTGATGCTGATCAAGAATATATATACTTTTCCATACCGGACACGCCCCCTTATGGGCGCTACAAACGTTGTGTCAAAGTTAGTATACCCTGCCACAGTGAGTGTGGGGGTATGATGAAATAGTGGTTTAAAGTGTGTTCCAATGCAAGCATATGTATAATAAAAAAGAGTAAAAACAAGTTTTTTAAAATATAGCCCTTTAACCGACTAAAAAGCAGAAAATAAATTCCCTTTAAATAATTTTCCGCAATTTCGATTTAAAATTAAGGGTTTTTGGCTGGTTTGTTCCTAATGTCAGATTTTGAAGTGGCCAAAAAACCCCCACAGCAACCATCAAAGAGTAAAATTTTATTTTGTCAATAAGAACCCACCTACCAAATTTCATCATTGTAGCTCGAAGGAATCGGAAGTTATGCCATGTTTAAGAAAAAGGGGGTTGAGTCCCCCCACGGCCCCCTACGCCTCTGATGGAATGCATTGTCACCGGAGTTCTATCACTGTTCCAAATTTCAGCTCTCTAGCTCATGTGGAAGTGTATGAAAAAGCACGCCGCAGATTTGAGGATATATATACCGACATATCGTCGCTGAGCTTACAAAAAGAGTTATGTGATTTTTTTCGAATTTTTTTTATTGGCCCTTTTAACTATATAAGCCATCGCCCACCTTCCCTCATAATTGGTTTTTTGATATCTCAATTGGTTCAGAAGTTACCAAATACAGCTATTTTCAGTACTAAAAAGTTTCTAAAAAAGAAGCTATGTATTCATTTGCACATAATTGTTTTTGATCAAAGCCGAAACTAGAACGCGAGCATTGATGTAATTGCCAAAATAAAATTGAAATAAGTAATACAGGGTTTGCTTATATTTAATCTGATGATCCAATAGAATTTTGACCATTTGCAAAGGTAATAGGATACATTTATATGTTCTTTGTCTAAAAATAAATTTTTTTATTTTATTCTAATCATGGAAGTTTTGAATGAACTCACGGGCGTATTTGAAGGTATGACGTCTTGCCAGCATCGTAAGGCCCAAAATTAAACGGGCCATCTTGAATTTGGAAATTTCCGCACCAAATTGGAAATCAGCGACCTCAAAAAACCCTATGTAGCAAGTTTGGAACTATTTCAGCGGAATTATGTTACATATTTTAGAAAACACGATTTTCACTTATATGGAAGGTAGGCGTGGGAGTCGACCTATAACGCCCATTTTCAATACCAACTCCTTCGAGGGCCAAAAAAGGATATATCCAAAGGTTGGGTCCTCTACAGACGGACAGATGGACAGACGTATAGTTGTAAAACAACTCAGGAGGTCACGCTGGTCAAGAATATATAGTTTTCCATACCTATCACTCCTTCTTCTTGGTGTAACAAACTTCAGACCACAGTACATATACCCTACCTCATGAGGTGTAGGGTATAAAAAGCGACATTCAAACCGATTTAATATGTGATACAATATATTCCCGAATTCAAAATGTATCCATAAATGGTCTTGAATAAAATAAAGTCCATTTGGTCAACTTAACATGTTGACCAATAAAACCGATCGTTAAATTTCCACTTCAATTATATGATTTTTAGTATGCCCAAGACCCAATTTCCTTCATTATATATCTGATAAGCCCAAGAAAACGTTTCCGCGAAATTGCATTAATGGGAGGAGCCACGCCCAGTTAACTAATTAAGCCCATATCTTCTCATATTGTGGCTAGGCCATACATATGTCTTGGATCTAAATTTCATGCAATTCCGTTGTGCCGAAATCGAATTAAAATTCTTTATCAAAAAGAGTTATGTGATGGTTTAAGGCGTTAAAGTGTTGTACGTCAGAATCGGTCAAAAAACTGAATTTTTTTTTTCAATGCAATTTTTACTAGTTAATGGAATTTTTTGAAAATATGACAATTTCAAAATAATGCGTAAGGACACAAAGAATCAGTTTTTTTGCTCTCCTGAAAAGTTGATGAAAAATACATAACTCTTTTTGTAAGCCCAGCGACGATATATATATATGTGTGGGCGTAATAGTGAACAAATCGAATAGTGTGAAGGTTTTGCCTGTATCTTCCAGCTTGTCAAATATTAGTGCGTTGTATATTTGGAGAAATTAAGTAGAAATGTTTCGGTCTATGGTATAAGAGAGTAAATAATATAAATAATAAATTACTTACCAAAAACTAATTTTTTTCTCTTAAAAAAAATTTTTTAAATCAATTTTATTGCAACGAAGTTTTAATTACACTTCATTTCAAATGAGCCCAAAGTTTCCAAAATCCATAACCTACTTCCATCTCTACGAAATTTAACAAAGTTGATTTAAAAAAAATTTTTCCAAGTGAATTTTCTACTTTTCACATTCGCTATAGCCGCCCCTCGTAATTTGTTCGTTAAAACTAAGTATGCAGATTTGTTCATTGGATATCTGAGAGCACTTAAATCCTAGAACCGTCTCTCAGACCAGCCATAGCTGTTCATAGGCCCGTATTATTCACCTCTGGATATTTTTACCCAGTAGATATTTCCAACTTTTCCAGAGGTTTGATATTATTCAGCTCTGGATATCGTTTTTACCTAGAGATTCTCGGGATACATAACCAACGAATAAAGTTAGCCAGGGAAAATTTTAACCAGTCAAATTCGACTGGTTAACGGAGATATACAGAGTTTTTTCATAGAAATTTCAGAACTTTATATATTTATCACATAATTTGTGAAAATATTTATATGTATTTAGGTATTCGAGGCTTACAAATCAGAATTGCAATGGTTCTAAGTAGGGTTACCAGACGTACTCTTTTAAAGAGTACAGTACTCTTTTTAGGCCCTCCTCTTTTTTTCCGAAAGTACTATTAAGTACTCTTTTTTTTATTTCTGGGACTTTATCATATAACAGTTTAATGTATCGGCACAGTAAGGTAACCCATTTGGATTCTAGAATTTTTTTTGTCTTTTAAAAAATATGTGGTGTAAAACCGAGGAGTTTGGGACCCCCTGCAACTCTGTACTCTTTTTTACTCAAGAGAATCTGGTAACCCTAGTTCTAAGGGACATGAACGGCATTGGTGACCGATTAGTTACAGAATATGCTCCATTCACTTGAACGCGCTGAACTAAGCCAGGCCCATTTGTCGACACTAACAGTACCATATGAAGTTAATGCAGAGGCTGTCTATTGTGAAGACGAGTAGGACAGCAACGATAAATAGCTCAACGGCGTATCCACTAAATTCGATAACGTGATGTCCTGCAAATTAGGGAACAGTAATGCAGAAACCATCGACAGACATTGCTAAGCCAACAAAAAACGATCACATTAATTTGCAATTCAAATTGAATAACAAACCATAACAAAAAACTAGAGAGTGGACTATCTTCGGCTATACCGAAGTTGAAATACCCCCACACAGTAGGAAGAAGTACCTCGAACATATAAAAATGTGGTCTCAAGACCCTATTTTGAGCCAATTATAGGTGGTTTTGGAGCCCGGACCATGTCCAAAATCCATTTCTAAAAATTTCCAATTAAATCCACAAAAAAAAAAAAATTGGTCTCAAGACCCCATTTAGACCCTTATATATGTGGCTTCGGAACCTCGGACCATGTCAAAAATACGTTTCTAAACATTTCCAATAGAATACAACAATAAAAAATGTTTACCTTTTTTTTCGGTGTATGGGAGCCACGCCCAGTTTTTGTCCGATTTGGCTGATTCTCGAACTTGATCTCAGTATTCACGAGAAAAACATGTACCCAAAGTTTCAAGTCGATATCTCCAAAACTGCGACCGCTATCGTGCGGACGGACAGACGGACAGACGGACAGACGGACAGACAGACGGACATCGCGAAATCGACTCAGGAGGTGATACTGATCAAGAATATATATACTTTTCCATACCGGACACGCCTCCTTATGGGCGTTACAAACGTTGTGACAAAGTGAGTATACCCTGCCACAGTGAGTGTGGGGGTATAATTATTTTTAAAGTATAAAATCGAACTCTGAAACTCTTTGACTTCTGGAAAAATCACAAGAGCTGAAATATCCAGAGGTGAATAATACGGGTCTTATAAATTATTCGAAACTTCTATAGGAAAGGATAATTTGAAAAAATAGTGCAATTAATGAGCTAAGGAAGACAACATTCCTGTAGAATTTTGTCCAAAAAATCAGCTTCAAAAAAAGGGGGTGGTCGCAGTTAAAAGCCTCTGCACTCTCTGAGAATGCATCGCTACTCACTCTTGTGTTTCCTGCCAACAATGCTACTCAAGCTGAAAATATTTTTTTGAAGAGTCGCTCTGCAGAGGCGCTCTTCGGAAGTTCGCCCGCATCACCATCTGTCCCTTGGCGAGAACAATGTCAAACCCCTACACCCAGCAGAAAACGGAAATGGCAGCGGCCGCAGCATCAAAATCGACTTTGGCAAGCACAAATTCTCTCAATACCCATACGCCAGAACCTCTCAATAAATTTTTAAATAATAAGAACCAAAAGTCTGTTTATAAGCCCCAGACAGCGAAAAAGTGTAGTGTTAGGAAAAATTACATTATGATGTTTAGAGATTCATGCCGCAACTAGAGCTGCCAGTTACGGGGGATTCCGCCGTAACCCAAAAGGGAAAAATAATATTAAACGAGGAAAATTTAAATGAAAAAACGGTGCAAATTTAAACACAGACTTTTGCGATAAACACTCATTGTACTCGTTTAAACACTTTTCTGTTCAATGATTTATATTTTTTGTAATCATTTAAGTCACCTTGTGTTTTTAAGAATTGCTCACGCTGGCCATAACATTCGAAAAAAATATGTATTTCATCCGGCTCAAACCATACGCTTAGTTGTTGAAAAATCAAAGTCAACGAATCCAAAAGCTGCCACTTAACCTTCACTCTAAGAAGAGGGACGTGTCCAGCTCTGATAATAAACGGCCAAGCTGTTCCCAAAAGTACCGAAACCAAGTACCTTGGAATGCATCTCGTCCGCCGTCTCACATGGCACAAGCGCATCCAATCTAAAATCACTCAGATTAAGTTAAAACAATTGGAGCTAAATTGGCTAATCTCAAGGGCATCAAAGCTAAATCTCACATATAAAGGTTCCCGACCTCATTTCCAACCCAATGCAAAATGATGAATGTTTTGAAGAATCAGAAGCAGAAATTTAATAGTAATAGGGTAAGCTGGGGTAGCTGTGACAAAGGGGCACAATTGACTTTGAGATTTTAGGTGAGTTCTCACCATAATTTGTGAAACCTTTACATGAGGAAGTTAGGAACGCTCTTTTTTCCTAATCCTCACACAGTTTGGCAGTTGTAGCTGAACCCTCTGATGAGCAACACATGTTTTTCGATTTTTGAGAACGCTGATGTAATTTTCCGATACAGGTGCGTAAAAAACTAGTGAATTGAATTGTAAATTTGAAGTGCTAGTTAAAAAAGTTAACATAACTATTTAGTTTTCAGAAAATTTACTCAAATTTGAATCCAATTAAATATAAAAGCCGATCTTCAAAAAAATGTTCGACAAGAGCAAGGGGGGTAGTATTGACATTACATAAACATTTTTTGTTTGTTTGTAAGAGATGAAGGTTGGCTGCAAACGTTAGTTTATAATGTCAAATCGTTGTTACATACATATTGTTACAAACTGTTAACTCATCTTGCTCAATTATGCACTCTAGCTTTTTTCATTGTAAATATGTGATTTTTTAATTTTTTCAGAAATATTTTTGATTACAATTGTGATTTTTGTTTCAAATAATATGTATTTGAAACAATATTTCCGTCATTCTTCCCAAAAAATAGTTGTTGAAAATATCCTTGTCAAATGCTCCCCTTTAAAAGTCAAGAGTGCCCCGTGCTTGGGGCACATTTGACAAAACCACTTTTGTTTTTAGAAAATTTTTAAAAAAATATATTTTTGGTTTCCAGAACAGAATGAAAATTTAAGGGGTTAAGTCAAATAATCACTCATTATAGGGCACCAACACTTTTCAGAATCGGTCCACAAGTTTCGAAGTAATGAGACTTTGCAAAAAAGGTGTCACACCTACCCCAGCTTATCCTACATAATTAAGCGTATCAGTAGGCTGAAATCGATCATTTCATGAATTAGATGAATTTAGAAGCCAACTATCAAATGCGTGCAAATCAATTGAAGGGGTTTTCACTTTTTGCTACGACGAGAGTAGTAGATATTCGATTTTAGGGGAGTAGATTTGAATAAAGAGGGGTATATTTAATTTTTTTTGCTTAGAATAGTAGAAATTCTACGAGAGTAGTAGAAGTTGCTGTCAGGGTGGATTTCTTATAATAGTAGTAGAAATTATCTTGAGGGAAGTAGATAAATCTACTACCGTAGTAGAGGACTAGAAATTTAAAAATCATCGCGAGAGTAGATCTTTCAAGAAAATAAGTTTGTAAAAGTATCCTAGTGCAATTAATAGAATAGTTTCTGCAGCCATTCGTTGTTTTTCGTTGTCATGTGGGATGAATGGCATCACTGCATTGATATTTATTGAAAAATGCTTGACAAAATATCAGAGTTGCAATTATTTATTAAATAACACTGATAAAACTTGTTAAATGATATTTTGCCACGCTGAATCCGAAAATAATAATGACAATTTTCCAGCACGCACCATTTTCCCCCAAACGCCATTTTTGTGGGTTTTCCCTTCTAATGGAAATTCATTTTCTTAAATGAGAAACTACAACCAAGAAGTGTCTAAGTTTAGTACTTGACTGCATTTGACACTAGTCATATAATTATGTTGCACCGGACTTTGACTCATTAGTTCCACATTGTTTTATTTATCAAATTATTTTTGGCAAAAAATAAGACGAATTGATTTGTAAAGTAGTATTGGGCTACTCAAATAGAATATCGCAAATACATAATAACTGACTGGTTTTTTTTGGTACTTAGATCCAATAGACTTACTACCTTTCAATTGACAGAATACATTTTTAGTAATTACCTTTTGTTCACAGATATACGAAAACAATTTGCATCCTCTCCCACATCTCTGAGAATTGAACTTGGCTCGCGTGCTGAGTTGTATTGTGACCCACCTAGTGGGTTTCCAGAGCCGAAATTAAGCTGGTACAAAGACCTTGTGCCAATTGCAGGAACAAGTGAACGCAGCTTTACAATATCTGAAACTGGAACCTTAACATTGCACAAAGTGTCACTACAGGTATGTAATGCCATACAAGATTCGCTAAGTTAGTGGTCGACTGCCATCATAACGATACAAAAATAATACGAAGCTGTATCAAAAAGACTGTTGTAGTATTTGTAAATCGTAATGAAAATGATTGAAAAAAAATGAAACAAAAATCCATTTCCATACAAAGCATGCCAATTTGAAAACTTGTATCTCATTTTCAGTTTTGAAGAAATTAACATAGCATGATTGTGTTTAAAGCATATAATACCTCTATATTGGCAGTAAATTGAAAGTACATTCACGAATTTCAAAAGACAACATATAAGAAAAAGCATATCCTCAGCTCGGATTTCTCTGTCACAGTTTTACAAAATTCAATGATTGTTGTACAGATAGGCTACTGCCAATACAGAAGTATTACATATATGGCTTTGTAGTGGCAAGACTAGTAATTCCAAAATGCGACTCAGCTATTTTTTACTTTTCTCTACACTATTCTTTTTGCGATCTCATTCAGAATAGTGGTATAATATCAAGTCGTGTATTTAATTACTAGCTTATACCCACAGCTTCGTCCGCAATAAGTTTGTATTTTCACGTCAATGTATAAATGTTATACTATGTATTTGTTGAGATTTGTATAGAATTCGATCGGTGATGTTTAGTCAATCTGCAACATTCCACTATTGGTTCGGCTTGTCAAAAATATTAGAATATATGTTTTTATCTACATATTCGGTTTCCAGAATACAATTAATACCTTCAAAGAGCTAAAAACGACGAGCAACCTCAATTCAACTCGTAATTCAAAGAAAAGTACTCAAAACTTAATGGGCTCAGCGCCACCAATACTTCAACTTAAAACTAACAAATTCGAAACTACCATTACAAGGGTTGGCGTAAACAGTATTATTTAAGCAAATGAAACTAGTCATCCCTCTGGCCATTCACTACCCAACACCAAATCCAAAATATCACCGATATCCCTCGAATGGGGCCCGAGTTAAAGTTCTATAAAAATTTGGGGCATGGCAATTGGTGAATCGCACATTTCTACAATCACGACTCTACACCAAAAACAAAATTTCAACCAAATTCCTTGAATAGGGTCTGAGTTATATCCCTTTTAAAACATGGTGGCTTCAGGCGTTGGTGTACCATGCATTTTCATAGTCAACCCTCTGCCCAATCACCACCCAGCCAAATTCAGCGAAATCCATTAAACAAGACCCGAGTTACAGAGCTTTAAAAATTTTTAGGGCGTGGCAGTGGGCGGACCGCAAATTTTCAATGTCAACCACCCAGCACTTTCGCGGACTTTTGACGTTACCGCTTTTGAGCACCTGTTTCGGGTTAATTTACCCATTTCAGAGCGTTTCCACAAAAAAAGTCTTGAAGATACACAAAGGATATCTTGATGATCCACAAAGTATATCTGGTCGTTATCCTTGTCCTTATTCATGTCGTTATCGTTTGCTCTCAATGTTTTTATAATATTTCGTAGTTTGCCTGAGCAATGTTTGGATCGTCCCATTCGGCTAACCATTCAGAGCAAATACAAGTTTAAAAACAGCTAATTGTCACTTTTTAGCCAATTTTTTTGTAACACTGCAATTATATTCAGATGCATAAAAAATGTTTCTGCATGTAAATATACGAAATATATTTAGTAAACATCTAATTTTTCAAGTTAGTGTGTTTTTTCCCGTGCATGGCACGGGCAAATTTACTAGTGTTTAAATAAAAGCGTATATGCTTTGTCGAGCCCAATGAAATTTCCTACATTTTGATATAAGTTCTATTAAAATCGGTTCAGTATCTCATGAGTTATAAGGGAACAACCCCACATACATACATACTCACGAACAGTTTTATATAAGTAAAGATATCTTTACTATTTATAAAATTAAAGCGTAAATTTCTTAATTTTCGGTATTAAGTTTTATTGAACACTAGCTGGGCCAGACCCGCTGGGCCTAAAAAACTTTTATAGTTGCATTGTTAAACTTATCCTATAACCAACTTTTTTCCCTGAAACCGAAAGGTAATTTCACCGAAGTTAAAACCCGCAGTTATGGTAACACTGTTTGGGTGGGGAGAAATTAAGTCCTACGTGGCAACCAAGTTCATTGTTGCTCATATGGTATTTGCTATAAAAAAAAAGTCGCTGCAAAAATGTGAGAGAAATACGTATTTTCTAACTTGTGGGCGGTAAAAATGGGCGCGTCAAAACCTATCCCATGTTACGACTCACGACCCTTAGAACACATATATAAATTTTGGTGAGAATCGGTGCTGTAGTTTTCGCGTCTACTCGTGACAAACATACACGTCTCTTTTATATATAAAGATTTAATCGTATGCTTAGTAGAGACCGACCGATAAGCATTTTCGGACCGAAGCCGAAAATGATGGTTTAGCAAAATCGGTCCCGGATTACAGCACCTACTTTTCATATATATTGGCGCAGCAATTTGGGCTACATTTCTCAAAGTCAGAATTTGTCCGTGAGCCTCCTACCCCTGTATATAAAATTTCATACAGTTCACCAGAACTCCTTTTAATATAGATATCCGGGCGTAGTAGTAAGCTTCCAACTCTATATTTCAAATTCGGTAATCCACCCAGAAAATGTAGTTCTTTGTGAAAGCTGTAATCCCATGCCACGCAATTTGAAGCGTGATTCACTCAATATTCGACAGTTATAAAGTTAAATTCTAATCATATTTTTCGTTTTATGGGCCTCAATTTTACATAAAAGTTTGAAGAAAATCAGTAAGGCCGTGGTGCGGGCTAGAAAATCGTATAAGCTACGCCCCATGTCCAATTTTTCCCATATTCGACCCGATGAACAAAAAAAAAATTTGTTTTAATTCCAAGTGTTGTGGTTTTTTGGTTTTCGAGGTCGCAAAAATAAAAAACATTTTGGAAAAGCTTCGGCAAAACTTCGACCATTTTTTGGAAAACCCGAAGCCGAATGTGTATTTTCGGCCGATACAAGCCGATGCCGAAGCCGATTAATCGGTCGGGCTCTAATGCTTACATATTTCCGTTCGATTGCATTGACATAGTCTGTGCTTACGGGTTGTACCATTTTGTGCTAAGCTAAGCTAAGCTAAATCAAGAAAGATACTGGGATGAAAAAATTTGTTCTACTTAAAATTTACGATAACAGCAGAATTTATTTTAAAAATTTTCCAAACTGATGAGAGATAAGTAGTCAATACAATTACCTTTAATTCGTTATTTAACTTTTTGTAATTGGACAGTCAAAACTGGAGATATTTGCAATAATGTGTTTTCAGCGTGGGTTTTTACATAGGAAATGACTATCAAAAGTCGAGGATAAATTTTGCTGCAAACTAGTGTAATTATCTCCTCGCATACTACTCGCTTTGTGAGTGAGTGCAATGTTTTTTGCGAGTGACGTAATAGCAATAGTTGAATTTGGGATAAAAGCAGGGTTGGCAACCGAAACCGTAACCGAAACCGAAACCGAATGAAACCGATTCATTTTAGGGAGCGAAACCTAAACCGAAACCGATTCGTCGTAACCGATTGAATGGGTTCAACCAAAACCAATTGAAAAGGTTACGGGTTTTTAATCGGTTTTCAAAAGGTTTTCGTACACAAAACTGACTTGAAGTTTTTTTCCTAAGAGAAAATTTATCGTATTTCATTTATTTATTTCATATATTTTTAAAATATAGGAAATATTTTTTTTAAATATTCAATAAATCTTTTTATAAGGCCGGCGCACACAGAGGCGATATTCGTTATATAATTTCAGAACCATTTCGATATTTAAAAAATCTAGCTTCGAAAACGCAAAGCGATTTCACCGCAGTAGATTTTGTTTGTTATTTATTA
Organism: Heteromyza rotundicornis; assembly: GCA_951394025.1. Classification (NCBI taxonomy): domain Eukaryota; kingdom Metazoa; phylum Arthropoda; class Insecta; order Diptera; family Heleomyzidae; genus Heteromyza; species Heteromyza rotundicornis. The sequence continues at coordinate 26,578,796 of OX596011.1, read as the reverse complement.
TATTGCTATGGAAACAATCAAAAAGTCTGACTGAAATGGTTCTGAAAATGACTATTTTGTTTGTTATTTATTAGACTACTATGGAAACAGTCAAAAGTTTTATTTTCAAACTGATTCGAATTGGTTTTGAAACTGGCTTTTTGTGTTTGTTATTTATTGTATTGCTATGGAAACAGGCTGTATAAAAAACGCTATATTTTCAAAAATACAATTATTTGTGACAAAATTAATTTCGAAACCGCCTGCGGCACGAATAACGCCTCTGTGTGCGCAGGCATTTTTATGGTTTTTGAAATTTTCGCTATTTTTTCGTAGTTTTATATGGCAGCCTTTTTCGTCCGATTTAGCTGATTCTCGAACTTGATCTCAATTCGGAGATAAAAACGTAAACCCAAAGTTTCACATCGATGTCTCAAAAAAAAAATATTCCAGCCTGTATGGTGACAGAAAGACGGGGATATGGCTAAATCTGTTTTCGATGCTGATCATGAATATATATACTTATCCATACCGGACATGCGTCCTTATGGACGTTTCAAACGTTGTGTAGGGTATAAAAACTAAAAATTTAAGCAGAAATTTGTTTGAAAATGCGATTAGATAAGGAAATTCGGTAAATGTAGTTAGATTCAGCACCCTTGATTTATATTGAATTGATATAAAATTTCCTAATATTTTGCCATCTAGAAACCTTTTAAAACCTAAACCGAAACCTTTTCAATCACTCCAACCAACCGAAACCTTAATTTTTTATACGGTTGCCAACCCTGGATAAAAGCTTTTCAAGTTGCGCGCGCAGAAGAAATTTGAAATTGCTTAATATGCAATATCTATATTATAGATATATAATGTAAGTACTGCCCACTAGGGCTTGCAATTTGGGCACGTTTAGGCAATCCCGGGATATCGGGATTTGAAAAACTGAGATAAACAAATATTTTTTGCCACAAAATTGAAATCCAAGGAAATTGTATTTTTTAATGAATGAAAATAAACAAAAAAACGCCATTCATTTACATTTTTTCAAAGCTGGGCATAGTTAATCGAGAATTTAACTTCGTTAATCCGGAAATAGTTAATCAAAAATTTAACTTCGTTAAATTAAAAAGTTAATAGCAAAGCTGGGCATTAACTATTTAATTCGTTAATAGTTAATTAACGAAGTTACATTTTTGGTTAACTTTTAACGTTTCAGTTAATTTCGAAAACCATTAACTTTTTCATTTAGTTAAGTTAAATTTCTTCGATTAACTAGCATTAGTTAACTTTGAAACGAAAACATTTTTTTTATTATTGAATGTAAAAAAAAAGTAAAAATTAGAATTCATACTAATTTCGTCGGCGGCGGCTAAACAGTTTCGCGCCGACCATAATCGGCTTCAATCGGCGTGCGAACAAATCGATGTCAATATCGGTTGAGCCGACACAACCGACTCAATATTTCGCCGCCGATCAAGCCGATACATTTGACGACGGGCTAGGCACGCCGTCTCGACTTGGAACTTTAAATTTTTGTCAACAACACGAAAGAGTTCTGTGTTTACAATTTTTCAACAGTGTGGATAATGCTAGTTAATCGAAGAAATTTGACTTCACTAAATGAAAAAGTTAATGGTTTTCGAAATTAACTGAAACGTTAAAAGTTAACCAAAAATTTAACTTCGTTAATTAACTATTAACGAATTAACTAGTTAATGCCCAGCTTTGCATTTTTTTAATAAACAGTGGATTTCCCATGTGGTAATTTTATCATATCACAAAAGTTCTCTTCCACATACATAGAATACGCAAATTGTAAATGAAAAAGTGTTCAAAATTTATGGAAAAATTCTGAAAATTTAACATTTTTAGGCAATCCTGGATCCCGAAAATCTCGGGATTTTAGTCCTTACAATCCCGGGACTGTCGGGACAAGAAAAATACCTGGATCCCGTGATTGCAACCCCTACTGCCTACACCCACTCACAATTCAATTTGATTACAAGATGAAGTAAATATACTTGACAATTGTTTTCATTAATATATTATTACCTTGAAGGAACAATGGCACACAAAAACCATAACTAGGTCCAGCAAAGCGGACCTAGTGGGAAATTACCATAGATGGGCACACTGCATTATATATTAAGTGCATTACAAATAGCAGTAATCAGTAAACTTTTACTGATACTGAAATTTAGTTTGCATTACCAGTAAATTTTTACTGATTACTGAAAAAAAATTGCAGTACAAATGAAGTTTTACTGCTTACAGAAAAAAAAAACTGTAATCAGTAATTTTTACTGGAAATGCAAATAAAATTTTCATTACCAGTAAACATTTACTGGTTACTGAAATACATGATTACTGAAAAAATTGCAGTAAAAATAAATTATCTTTTCTTAAAACAAGCATTTCAAAATTTACATCGCTAAGTTTTTGCCTTATGGAACGATGCACAATCCCAGCGAACGAAAACTGCCGTTCTACAGATGCAGATGAGGATAATGGGGTATTTTATTTTAGACACACGTTTTTAATAGCTGGATGATTTTTTAGACAATTTGTCGTTGTGTCTCGTTCGACCAGGTATAAAATTGTTTCCTCCAGATAATTTCCCGAGTCAGTGGAAACAGACTGTATGCTAACATCTGTTTAATCGGATTTAGAGGTAGTTATTACAAGGGTAAAACTATGACTCAATATTAGAATTCACGTGGTTTAAGTATCAGCGTGACAAGAGTGTAATATGATATTCCATATAATAAATATTCCACATATTCCGATATTTAAGAAGTTATAAATAACCAGGCATTTTTCGTTCTTTTAGTGTTCTTTTTTTTACCACTTTGTGGTTTAGTTCTTAAACTTTTGCTTAAACCATAACATTTGTGAAATGTCATGTAGGGTAGTATTTTTTGGATTATATTTAAAAAAAGGCATGTCTTGAGCAGGAACTTTAAGGCGAATATTCACAGCCAAAATTAGTTTCGACTTTAAAATAAAGAAAATATTTTACTTTCAAACATAAGTGAAATATTTTTTCGTTAGGCTTCTGGTCACACTGTACTTTATTTTTTGACTATAACTGTAAAGCTGTACCCACTTTACCCAGCAAACAATATTATGAGCGCTTAGAATTAGGTCCGCGAAGAGAGTCTTATTTCTGATGATTTTATGAGTCTTTTGTGAGTTCATTCAAAGTAATAAAATAGTATTTTATGGCTCATAATTGAACTCATAAAGTGGGGAAGGTTTAAGAGTAATTTATGACTCTATTTGGATTCATATTGCTTGCTGGATTAGTGCATGATTTCTCTCTGCTTCTTCATATGATTTCTCTCATTTGAAATCGTCACCTAATATTTTATCGAATTCACTATTGAAACTGTAGAACGGTTGTTTTCGTTCGCTGGGATTATGCAGCGTTCCAGAAGGCAAAAACTCAGTGATGTACATTTTGAAATGCTTGTTTTAAGAAAAGCTAACAGCATAACAAAATAAAAGAATAATTTATTTTTACTGCAATTTTTTCAGTAATCATGTATTTCTACTGAAATTTTTTCAGTAAACAGTAAAAGTTTACTGGTAATGAAAATTTTATTTGCATTACCAGTAAAAATTACTCATTACAGCTATTTTTTTCCAGTAAGCAGTAAAACTTCATTTTTACTGCATTTTTTTTTCAGTAATCAGTAAAAATTTACTGGTAATGCAAATTAAATTTAAGTATCAGTAAAACCTTACTGAAGAATGCAAATTAAATTTCAGTATCAGTAAAAATTTATTTTTACATCGTTCCATAAGGCAAAAACTCAGCGATGTAAATTTTGAAATGCTTGTTTTAAGAAAAGATAATTTATTTTTACTGTAATTTTTTCTGTAACCAGTAAATGTTTACTGGTAATGAAAATTTTATTTGCATTACCAGTAAAAATTACTGATTACAGTTTTTTTTCAATAAGCAGTAAAACTTCATTTTTACTGCAATTTTTTTTCAGTAATCAGTAAAAATTTACTGGTAATGCAAACAAAATTTCAGTATCAGTAAAAGTGTACTGATTACTGCTATTTGTAATGCACTTAATATATAATGTAGTGTGCCCATCTATGGTTCAAATATAATCCACAAAATTTTATGGTACTAAAATAAACCATTTCCATATTCAAAACAAACAATCGTAAAAATTTTTAGCCTTGATAAATTACTGAGTTTTGTTAATTTCAACATATTCTTGATCCTGAATTTCTCAGAAACCTGACGTGATGGAACGCCATCTTGCACAGCGTTAAAATCTATAAGAATGCTACGTTTGGTTTTTGGTGTATCAACACGTTATAATTTTGCACGATTGAGTTATTGATTATTTTAAATATTAATTTACTTAATGAATAAATATTTTACATAATCATTCACTTATTAAGCGTTCATTAAGATATAAACCATTTTCATTAAATATTTTGCAAAAATGTTTTAATATTTTTTTCATTTTGTCTTTATATTGAGCTTCGGCTTCGGTTTTAGCCGAATGTGAAAAATAGCGGAAGTTCGGCTTCGGCCGAAAAAAACCACCTTCGGGCAGACACTATTGATATCTGTTGTGTTTTGAAGTGAAACAACATATGTTAGTTTATATTAATTCCATTTATATTTAATTCTAATGATTCAGTTTCAATACGTGTTACCACTATGGCAGTGTCGGATACCTCTCTCTAATGTCCCATGTGTGTTGCCAGTGACATTCATTTGTCAGAGATACCAACATCCGCATATATGTTGTCATTTAATGTCGGTGATGCCAATAATATCATTAAAAAGTCATTAAAATTTCATTCCGATTGTATAAGTACTTGGGCCTCTGCAACGCGGTTTTAGTTTTCATGTCTGGGTAAAAAAAATTAAGCCTAAGAACATAAATCACATTGCAGAGACCCAACGACTTATCCAATCGAAATGAATTTACAGCGTTCCCTATTGAAGTGAATACGAAAATTTTGAGACCAACCACGATTTGATCAGACTATTTTGCTCCAGCTTAGAGCATTTTCGGTAAATATCACAACCTCGTATATCCAAATAAATTCAAATTTGTATAAAAGTAGCAAACTTGTAAGTTACTTACAACGCTTTTAATGCTTCAAGTATTTTACATTTCGCGTGGATTATTCTTTGTCATTTTAAAATATATTATGCATTATTAGTATCTATGGCGTTAATTTTGAAGAAATTTGCGATATGGATGTGATCAAATCGCTAAAACCAATCAATAATGTTAAAGTTAATGTAAACATTTGTTTTCTTTTTATTTTTATACCCCCACACTCACTGTGGCAGGGTATACTCACTTTGACACAACGTTTGTAACGCCCATAAGGAGGCGGGTCCGGTATGGAAAAGTATATATATTCTTGGTCAGCATCACCCCCGAAGCCGATTTAGCCATGTCCGTCCGTCCCTCTGTCCGTCTGTCTACACTTGAAATTTTGGGAACATGTTTTTTACTTCAAAAGTAAGAGCAAGTTCGAATATCAGCCAAATCGGACAAAAACTAGGGTGGGCTCCCATAAAAAAAAAAATGTATTTTTTTTGAATTTTTTTTTTGTTGTATTTGGAAATGTTTAGAAACCATATATATAAGGGCCAAAACAGGGTCTTGGGACCAATTTTTTTTTTCTGGATTCGATTGGAAATTTTTAGAAACGGATTTTGGACATGGTCCGAGGCTCCAAAACCACCTATAAATGGCTCAAAATGGGGTACTGAGACCAAATTTGTTTATGTCCGAGGTACCTCTAAATTCCTACTGTGTGGGGGTATTTCAGCTTCGGCATAGCCGAAGTAAGTCCACTCTCTAGTTTTAAAACAGATTTTGTTTTTTTTGTTCAATATTATCAATTTATATTAAACAAATCATAAATATAGTTCGTTTTTATTTAGTTGTTTATACTAAAAATGTCTTTTTAGCGTATTTTTTAATTAGTGCCACATTACCCGCATAGTCGAATAATCTGTCACTTTTTGGACATTTACAAAATGACTTGTTTCGACCTAAAGATAAACTTGTATAGCAAAACCGTCTACGGTGGAACATAGTCGAATACCCAACCTTTAAAATGGCGCCTTGGTTTTCTCTGTATCCCGTTCGATTTTAACAGACAAAATATGAAACTAGTGCCAAAATACCCGACACTCCCTTACTAAAACTAAAACTTTGCGTTTACAGCTGGAAAAATTGCATGATTATATTCGGATTCAGCGTATCAAAATTCATAAGAAACAACCATGTGTTTTCATTTAACAAAAGTACTGTCGAACAGAGTTATGTTTCACTGGACTTAGACCCAGTAGACCAACATTGTTTTATTTTTCGTATTTTTTGGGAAGAGATAGGACAAATTGTTTTGTGACGGATGTGAGTTTTGCGGAGCTGTAACAAGCCTTGTTGCGGATGCGAATGCGGATGTTTTAAAGGTGTGATTTGCGGATGTCTATGCGGATGTCTATGTGGATGTCAATTTAGTGCGGCAGCTCCGCGGAGGCGGATGCGGAACTCCGTCACATCCCTAATATTTTCCTGTTTTGATATAAACAAAATTTTTTTTTTTCAAAACAGCTTTGTTATGTTTTAAGATGGACGACTGTTAAAAAAACCAGAAGATTTCACGATATCTATGTGGAAAAAGTCAACTTTGCTTTGATAGAGCCAAAAACAACTGTTCTTTTTGGCTCCACTTGATTAAGGCCACCAAGAAAAACGTTAAAATTACATGACACCTTACCTTTTTTTGGTACAATTTTTTATATTACTTTTTTTTAGCAACGGGTGGAACCGTCCTATTTTCAATAACTGCAAAAATGCGATTTGGAATACAGTTATAGAGATATTTTAGGTTATTTCAAGAAATCGTCGATTAAACCGCGAATTAACGATTCTTTGTCATCGCATTTTTTGCCATCTTCATTAACTCCCTCGCTGCCATCCGAAAGCGTTCTCCACAGTGTTAAAATCAAGGGAGTAGGATGGCCTGCCCAAAATTCCAATATTTTTCAAGTGGAACCAAAAAAAATTACTTGTTTTTGGCTCTATCAAGCAAAGTAGGCATTTTCAGACAGGTAACGTGAAATCTTCTGGTTTCTTTAAACAGTCGTTCTTCTTAAACCATAACAAAGCTGTTTTGTTTATACATATCCAAACAGGAAAATATGACACAAAAATCAAATTAAAATTGCTGGCCCTAATCAAGTGGCGAGGAGTGTATGTTCAATAGGCTTTGAATTTATTTAAAAATAAACCCGAAATTCATATTTGCATACATTTTTTCGTGCATATTTCTGCCTTTCCTGGTAATAACTCTACTGGTGAGTTGCGACCTCATCCCGGAGTCAAAGCGTCAAATAAGCTTATCGCCAGCAAATTTACGGCTGTAGAGGAAGCCGATGCATTGTTAAATGGGTGGACTTGCAGGTTCGGTGTGACAAAATTTATAACCACAGACCAAGGGCACCCATTCTATAGCGATATGTTCAACGAAATGTCAAGAATACTTGGCATTCAAGATTTGGCATTCAAGATACTAATAGAATAAATGCTTTCAAAATTAGTAGTTTTGTATGGAAATTATTGGTATAAATTTTCCATTGTTTTTAACAAAAATCATTTATTAAGAAATTTTACATTTTTGTTAGCAATATTGCAAAAAATCATCAAAATATGTAAAAACTTATAAAATATTTTAATTTACATCTAGGGAAAAAATACCATTTCACTCATAGTATTGTTAAAATTTTTTGTTCTGCCTTATTTATGTATCGAATGAGAAATAAAGCCCAAACTAGCTAATAAGCCTGCATTCGCCAGGGATTTTATAATAAATATTAGTCAAAGCGGCGGGAACCACGCCCATTGTTACAATATTGAATTTTTCTCATCATATGTCCCGCCTCATGAAGCATCGCACACAATTTCAACCTTCAGTCTCACCGGGAAGTATGAAAAAACCACTGGATGGACATTCACCACCCACCACAAACATAGGAATTTTATAATATAGATAACGCTCATCCATTTTGAAAGTGACAGTAAGCGGAATTATGATTTTGATTTTCGCTCGTCTTTACTGCCTTTTCTATATCTACTATAAAAATTCAACCCTTAAGGGGGCCTTCAGCTCCCCCTAGATCCGGCCATGGCGTTCTGCATGTCTATATTAAGCTATAACTTTTACTTTTCTCATTTTTATATTATTACTTGCAGGATATGGCCAACTATACGTGTAGTGCGGAGAATATTGCTGGCAAAAGGATATCGGATTCAGCTGTACTTATTGTTTACAGTAAGTTTTTACATTTAATGAGTTGTCAAGGTGTTTATTTGCAATCCCGGGATTTTCAGGATTCGTTACTTTTCCAATATACATTAAAAACTATCTTCGGCTATGCCGAAGCTGAAATATCCCCACACAGTAGGAATTTAGAAGTACCACGAACATTAAAAATTTGGTCTCAATACCTCATTTTAAGTCATTTATGGGTGGTTTTGGAGCCTCGACCCAGTCCAAAATCCGTTTCTAAAAAAGATTTCGTCTCTTGACCCTTATAAATGTGGTTGCGAAACCTCGGACCATGTCAAAAATATGTTTCTAAACATTTCAAATCGAATACAACAATAAAACTAGAGAGTGGACTATCTTCGGCTATGCCGAAGCTGAAATACCCCCACATAGTAGGAAGAAGTACCTCGAACATAAAAAAAGGGGTCTCAAGACCCCATTTTGAGCCATTTTTAGGTGCTTTTGGAGCCTGGACCATGTCCAAAATTCGTTTCTACAAACTTTCAATCAAATCCACCAAAAAAAAAAAATTTGGTCTCAAGACCCCATTTTGACACTTATATATGTGGTTTCGGAACCTCGGACCATGTCAAAAATACGTTTCTAAACATTTCCAATCGTATAGAACAATAAAAAACTTGAAAAATATTGACCTTTTTTTTCGTTATATGGGAGCCACGCCCAGTTTTTGTCCGATTTGGCTGATTCCCGAACTTGATCTCAGTATTCACGAGAAAAACATGTACCCAAAGTTTCAAGTCGATATCTCCAAAACTGCGACCGCTATCGTGCGGACGGACAGACGGACATTGCTAAATTGACTCCGGCGGTGATGCTGATCAAGAATAAATATACTTTTCCATACCGGACATGCCTCCTTATGGGCGTTACAAACGTTGTGTCAAAGTTAGTATACCCTGCCACAGTGTGTGTGGGGGTATAAAAAAGGTTGGAAAATGTTCAAGTCGATATCTTCAAAACTGCGACCGCTATCGTGTAGACAGACGGACGGACAGACGGACATGGCTAAATCGACTCAGAAGGTGATGCTGAGTAGGGATTAGAGCTGTCCAAAAAAAAAAGTTTTTTAATTAATTCTATGGTTAATTATGATTTTTTTCTCGTATTTTTCTTGTGTTTTTTTTCCCCCCATACAACTGTTAGCCAACTTTAGGGCCTTTGCGGGCCGGGTTGCCGTTATCGGATCGGCTTGAATTTTCAAACTTAAGAGTTTGGGTGTATTTGCATTATTTAAGCCACAGATTAGGCAAATTTTTTTGGACAGCTCTAGTGGGGGTATAACAAGTTAGTAAGTTTCAGTCGGTCAAAGCCGACTTATATATATACCCTACACTGGGTATAATTACACTGCACAATTATTTCTAGAGACCGACCGAAATTCGGTTTTGGCCCAAAAAAAAGTTGTTTAAAATCCGTGTTTCGGATTCGTCCGAAAAATAAAATATCGCTTTCGGCCAAATTTCGTATTCGGCCGAAAATTTCATTTGATAGAAAAATGTAACAAATAAATAACAAAGATCACACTGATCGACAAAACTGAACTTTTTGTGTGTTACTTGATAGACAAATTCTTGTGTATTTTGCCACGCTGGATACGAAAATAATAATAATGAAATTTTTACTGCACCAAAAATGCAAGTTTTGTTGCGTAATTATTATTTTCGTATTTAGCGTATCAAAATACATAAGGAACAACCAAGTGGATAAAAGCGGTATGTAACACAAATTTAAGCATTGATCATAGTTTCGAAGAATCAGAAGCGACAAAGAAGACATGTCCTATCGGAGTAGATCTAATACTCTCGCAATGATTTATAAATTTCTACTACGGTAGCAGATTTTTCTAATTCCCTCAAGATATTTCCTACTACTATAGTAAGAAATCTACTCCTCAAAATATTATGTGAGTTTCATACAATGCAAAAGTGCTATTCTTTCTACAAATCTGTTTCCCCGACAGAAATTTCTACTACTCTCATAGAATTTCTAGTACTCTACGCATAAACCCATATCTATTCCCCTCTCTTGAAATCTACTACCCTGACAGTAATTTCTACTACTCTTGATTTCCACGCATTTGATAGTTTGCTTCTAAATTCATCTAATTCATGATCTGAACTTAAAATAATCGGCCCATATTCATAGTCAAATTAAGCTCTAACTTAACTTTAGTAATCTACTAAGTTGACAGATAATACACTGAACTGGCAGCTACTAAGCTGGTCCTAAAGTTTAGCAGCCACTAAATTTGACCATGAATATGCGCCATCGATTTCAGCCTACTGATAAGCTTTTTCGGTCGGTCTCTAATTATTTCACAAAAAGAGGTATTTCGTACAGATATTTGACGCTACAAAGTTAGTTTAAATGGTGTCAAAAACATTATAAAAAGTTCAGAGATACTTCTTCTCTCATATATATGCCGAAATTTGGAAGAAAAAAGAGTCCAAGAATCAGAAAGTGAAAGACAATTGAAAGTCGGGATAACAAGGCTTCGAAACTTGAACGATCATTTGTTCCGAGATGCAGTTGAATGCATTATAATGAATGACGAAACTTATGTTAAAATGGGCTCAAGAACATTACCAGGTTCCCAATTATACATAAAAGAGAGTGTTAACAATAGCTTGGCCCGATTTAGCTACTACAAACCACTTCCGTTCAACACTGGCTTTGATAGAACTAAATAACGTAAAATAACGTAAAATATGAAAGCCTACTAAATGATTCGTAACTTCTCCCAATAGAGAGCTATTGAGCCATTGTCAAGTGAAACTTGATGAAGAATTGTCGAGTTGCCAGTGACGTGAAACAATTTCAAAAAACTTTCGTAAGGCAAGCAGTACCGTTACTGATGCAGTTGTGCGGAATTTAATAAAAAGACCAACACGAAAAGTTCGGCCTTTTAATTTTGGCCGAACTAAGCTGGTCCTAACGTTGGAAAAGTTGTCTTTTTTTTCTTCATACGAATAAGAAAAGTCCTTTTTTCTTGAACTGAAACTGTTTCAAATCCTAACCAAGCAGTTTCATAGTATATGTATGATATTAAAACATTGCAAAATAAACACAGCGGTAGGCAAGCGTGCTAAGCGGAACATTTTGATAACGTTTCGTTTTGATTTTTTCTCAGGACACTAAAAGAAGAAATACCCGAATGTATCCAAACAAAACTGGAAACCTAAGAGTTTTGGGTGTAATAAAATGTTTTAAGCCACTTTCGGAAACGATCAGGCGTTGAAGTGGCTAAAACCCAAATACCGGACACTCCTCCTTATGGGCGTTACAAACGTTGTGTCAAAGTTAGTATACCCTGCCTCAGTGAGTGTGGGGGTATAAAAATATACATTTTTAGCAATTTTATTGAACTTTTAATTTTTAAAGCATACTATATTTTAAAAAACTATTTTTTTACTCTTTTTTTTTATTTCCTAGTTTTTTTTTTAGTATTTGGACTGAATTATGATTTTTTGTAAAGTTTTTAAATTACTCAATATGTTGATTTTTTTTTTTTTATTTCAAAGGGTAATAAAATTGAGTCTGATACAATATCTACATAAATAAATGGGCTGAATAAATTAAATCTAAAAAGAATTATTTTCCAAATTGAACTTGAATTTGTCATACAATTTCAGCTACATAGAAGGGGCGGCAAATGAAATATTTGCCCCGGGCGCCAAAATGCCTAGAGCCGGGCCAGATTTGAACCCTGGCCTTTCGGGTTATGATAACCCGCTTTGCGGAAGCACGTTTGACCAACCGGAACGGAAATACCATTATAGCTTTATTATCGTTCAGTACACTTTGAATCGATTTTGTACACTTTTTGAGTCGATTCGATACGAAAATAAATTTCTCAATTGCCAACACAGATTTTTGTATGTGTCTGAATTTTTCATAAAATATTTTTGGAAAGGCATTTAAGCATTTACATACATTTTATTTTGTAAATAATTTACAAAAATGGTTTTAAAAATCTCAAACTAATTACTTAATAGCCTTTGTTGTTTTCGTATAGATGGAATTGTAGCTTTCAGACATAACAAGTAAAATCCACATTTTTCCGAAATCGAGTTAGCACCGGGAATCGTGTCCTTATAGAATCCTCCTTTGAACAAAAATAGCACTAGTTTCCGCCACAAATTGGCTGGAAATCGGCACATTAAAAACTCAAATTTCTCCCATTACTCAAAAAATACCACAAATTTAAAAATTACAAAATTAGGTATGGAAAATAAAAATTAGAATAAATTGGAAGCAAAACCCAACCACAAAATGTTGTAAATTTATCAGAATAAAAAGTGCATCTGGAAATTACTTCTCAGTTCTATACTGTTTTGTCATTTGGGTCACACACAAAACTATGTCAAAATATTTTACGCAGGTATAAAATATGTCACTTTTTATGTCAGCATAATTTTTTTCTTAATTATGTCCCGACCAAAAATTGTATGTCACTGGTAACATCAATTATGTCACGATGGCAACGCTGCTTGTCTGCATTGAAATTGGAAGTAATGGTCCAGCAAAACTACCACTAACTGTTGGATACAACTAAATAATATTAATCTATTAATTTTGAGACATAACTGTTTTAAAAGTCGAAAAACTCATATAACTCAGGTTTATCTTTGCTTTTTAAACATACTTAACCGTCATATCGCATCCATCATTTTTGAATTTTGGTATCTTAACCCAAAAAACCCCACTACATAAAATTTCAAGTGTATTTAATAAGAGCTTATATTTTCAACCTAACATTGAGAAAATAATTTATTTTCTGTTGGCGAACTACCACACCAAAAGATTGATGCAAAAAAGTACTTAATAATGGATTTTTTATTTGAATTCATAAAAATTAAATTTATATTCCCGGTATAACCAGTTTTGTCCAAAAAAGTACTAAAACACCCTTGTTTTTGACCATTCATGTTTATACATTTGAGACCTACCAATGAATGTCCACTCCCAACTTGTGTCCCCATAAATCATCCCCAAAAAAATTTGAAAAATCTTTAAAAAAAACATATAAAACAAAAAAAGAAGCAATAAATAATTAAAAACTAGAGAGTGGACTATCTTCGGCTATACCGAAGCTGAAATACCCCCACACAGTAGGAAGAAGTACCTTGAACATAAAAAATTGTGGTCTCAAGACCCTATTTTGAGCCAATTATAGGTGGTTTTTGAGCCCGGACCATGTCCAAAATCCATTTCTAAAAATTTCCAATTAAATCCACAAAAAAAAAAAAATTGGTCTCAAGACCCCATTTAGACCCTTATATATGTGGCTGCGGAACCTCGGACCATGTCAAAAATACGTTTCTAAACATTTCCAATCGAATACAACAATAAAAAATTTTTACCTTTTTTTCGGTGTATGGAAGCCACGCCCAGTTTTTGTCCGATTTGGCTGATTCTCGAACTTGATCTCAGTATTCACGAGAAAAACATGTAAAAAAAGTTTCAAGTCGATATCTCCAAAACTGCGACCGCTATCGTGCGGACGGACAGACGGACAGACGGACAGACGGACAGACGGACAGACGGACAGACGGACGGACAGACAGACGGACATCGCTAAATCGACTCAGGAGGTGATACTGATCAAGAATATATATACTTTTCCATACCGGACACGCCTCCTTATGGGCGTTACAAACGTTGTGACAAAGTTAGTATACCCTGCCACAGTGAGTGTGGGGGTATAAAAACGGAAAAATATCGACTCAAGTGGGATTCGAAATCTGCATTCTTAAAAACATGGACAATTTTAAAAATAGTTAAGCTTTTAATGTGAACACTTAAAATTAAATAATAAAAGCTTAGAATTTTAACGTAAACATTTTATATTTAAAGTGTCAAAAATAAGATTCAATTTCAAATTAAATACATTCACTTTACTTATTCTTTTAAAAGTGTTTACAAAAAAATTTAAATTTTTTACTTTTAAATATAAAGTTTAAAATAAAGTAAACACTTTTAAACTAAAGAAGTATACTTTAACATCAAAAATGTTTTCTTTTAATTACTATAAGTTTAAATGCTTAAAGTAAACACTTTTAAAAATTTGTTTATTTTGTTTCTGTGTATGAATTTTATGAGAGCGACACTTTAATTACAATTTGAATGTGTTCCCATTTCTGTCCAAAAAAATGACAACTGCATATCAGGAATTTTGGTTACACCCCCAAAATCTGAAGTTAGAAGAGAAAAACCAATTTTTGTCGGTGTTAACCTTTTTTAATGATAACTTTAAAAGCGTAAGATTGATGCGAAAACTATAGCTTGTTGAAAGGAAGAGAAACGGACAAGATTGGTAAACAGACAAGATTGGTAATAAGACTAGGAGGTGTAATTCTCTTCAAAATGATACCTGAAAATTTCCCGTCTACGAGATATTCGTGGAAACGCGTTTCTCCTAATAGCAGCTGAAGCACAATCTCTATGATAGAAAAACATGAATAATTCTTTTGTGAATGGTTTACTTTCAGCAAGGACTATAATTTTTCATTCAAAAAATGCTGATAAGCATTGGGGCAAATACTTCGAAAAGTAGCGATTCAAGAAGCGATTCATAAAGTTATTGAAGGAAAATTTCAGATTTCATGTGTTTTATTTAATTTCATTGGTTTGGAAATATTTTTTTTGTTTTAATGAAAAAATTTAAATAAAATGAGATCAAGGTTGATTGATATACTCGTACATAAACTATATCAGTTACAGACTTGTCAAGTAATGAAATTCCATTACCATTACAGGTAGTGAAATTTTATTTCATTACCATTACCATTACTGTAATGGTAATTGTAATGGTAATGGTAATGGTAATGAAGTAATGAAAATTTCATTGCAATGGTATTGAAATTACCATTACTTCATTGCGATAGATGATAATGAAGTAATGAAATTTCCATTATTTCAGTACCTACCTGCCCCAGTTGCGTTTTTGCAATTTTGAGGGCGAATCATGTCAAGTTTAATTGTAGCAAGTGTGTCCATGGTCATTTTTTGGATCATTCATGTCAGGTGGGATTAGGACAGCTTCTGAGTGCGTCCTGGCAGGTAGGATTAGGACAGCTTTTGAGTGCGTCCTTGGACTTGGTGGGATTAGGATAGCAACATATACATTTTATATAACTTTTAAGTGCAGTTCCAACAAATTTTTACAATTTCAACAAAAATATAATTTTGCTAAAAGGAAAAGTAGTGCAAATCTATGTAATTTTCTATTTTTAGTCATACAGTTTGGTTTAGGAAAAAATTTATATCTCTGACAATTTCAGTTCACATATGTATGTATGTATTCGGTGGCAGTTGAGCTGTTGCCAGGTGGAATTACAATTGATATTAATCATCCAAAGAATGTCCAAGGACGCACTCAGAAGCTGGCCTAATCCCACCTGACACGATTCATCCAAAAAATGTCCAAGGACGCACTTAGAAGCTGTCCTAATCCCACCTGACATGATTCATGCAAAAAATGTAAAAGGACGCACTTTAAAGCTGTTCTAATCCCACCTGACATGAATCATCCATAAAATGTCCAAGGACGCACTGAGAAGCTGTCCTAATCCCACCTGACATGATTCCTCCAAAAAATGTCCCAGGACGCACTCAGAAGCTGACCTAATCCCACCTGACATGATCATCCAAAAAATGTCCAAGAACGCACTCAGAAGCTGGCCTAATCCCACCTGACACGATTCATCCAAAAAATGTCCAAGGACGCACTTAGAAGCTGTCCTAATCCCACCTGACATGAATTATCCAAAAAATGTCCAAAGTCGCACTCAGATGCTAGATAAATCCCACCTGACATGATTCATCAAAAAAATGTCCAAGGACGCAATCAGAAGTTGGCCTAATCCGGCCTGACATGATTCATTCAAAAAATGTCCAAGGACGCGCTTAGAAGCTGTCCTAATCGGGAGAGGGTCGAATTTCTGTATTCTAAAATTCTGTAGGGTCAAAATTCTGCAAATCTAAAATAAATTCTGTGGTCAAAATTCTGCATTTTCAAAATTCTGCTTTTTACAATTCTGCTTTTCAAAATTCTGCTTTTTGCCTGTAGTTCTGTAAATTTCTGAATTTGAATAAAACTTAAAGATATTACACACTATATATATATATCCATCGAGACAAAGCATATCTTTCCCTTTGTTAGATTTCAAAACACATATTTCCGACATTTCACGAACAATGCAATAACAATTTACGATTAACAAATTACTTTATACGCTGACAATGACTACAACTCTTGAAAAATTATCAGTACTACAGTCCTCACGAATAAATAAACCGTTATGTGTTTGTTAAGAAGAAAACCAACAATGTTTGGAACAACAATTGTGTGTAAGCATGAAAAAGTTTGTATTGCAAAATTCTGCATTTGATATAAAAACAAAATGTTGACACTGTGAAAAAGCGCGCTCTTTATGAAAAGCATAATTTTGAAAAGCATAATTTTAGATAAGCAGAATTTTAGAAAAGCAGAATTTTGAAAAGCAGAATTTTGAATACAGAATTTTGGCCATTCAGAATTTCGACCCCAACCAGTCCTAATCCCATCTGCCATGAATCATCCATAAAATGTCCAAGGACACACTCAGAAGCTGTCCTAATCCCACCTGACATAATTCATCAAAAAAAAATGTCCAAGGACACACTCAGAAGCTGTCCTAATCCCACTTGACAGGAATCATCCATAAAATGTCCAAGGACGCACTTGGTGGTAGCTACAATTAAACTTGGCATGATTCGCCCCCGAAATTGCAAAAACGCAATTGGGGCAGATAGGTAATGAAGTAATGGGACTTTCATTACAGATACTTCTATCAATGCATGAAGGAAATTAGGGTATAGTTTCATTACATCAACAAATTTAAGCAAAAAATAGTTCCAAACTGTTTGCAAATTAGCAGACTGCACTGCAAAGTGAACCTATCTTTTGGTGTGTAATTTTACACACAACAGACATTTTTAAGTGTGCATTTATTTTGATAAATAAAAAAATACCTTCACTTTGCAGTGTATAAAGCATTCAAATCCATTTTGTTTAAATGGAAATCGGATAAAAAAATACATCGAACTTTGTTCGGGACATGCAATACAAGTTCCAGTTCCGTATATTAACATGTTCGACAAAACAGTCAGGTCAAGAGTTGGTCGAGAAAGGTGGATCAAACGACACATTTTTAAAATTATGTTATTCAGACTGGAAGCCCAAGATTCCAAAGATTCAAAAGAACAAATCGATTCCAATCAGTATTTTATTCTACAAATTTTTGTTTCAAGGGATTTTGGGAGGTAAAACGATAAACAGGAAATAAGTTTAAGCCATATATTTAATACTTCTATATTGCTAGCAACCTATCTGCGCAATGTGTGATCATGGTCGTTTCGGTGATTAACACTATCTCGTTCCTTGCTCTCACGATAACATCTGCGTTGTAGGATTTTACCAAAAGATGTCTTCTTAATTTGTGGTTGTTGCTGTTTGGTGAACCTCCTCATCTTAAACCCAGTTGGCGCCATTGTCCTCTTCGGGAATACGTCCTCTTGTATCGAGCGAGTACAATTTTCTTAAAAAACCTTTGAAATATTTATCGGTGACTTTTTTGGTAAGCAATTATGTCGTCGTCCCCCTAACAGATTGCATCGCTAGCATGTTAAGTTATACTAGAAGTAGCACTGAATCAACTGAGCGAGTGGACGAAGCAGTGCATGTTGGGGGTTAACCCCCAAAAAACTGAGCTTGTCCTTTTCACGAACAAAAGAACGATTTCGCAATTCAGACCACCATCTATAGAGGGGATCCCTCTCAGAGTCTCAGAGAGCACCCGCTACCTGGGTCACGTTTTAGATAGGAAACTGAACTGGAAATTGAACATAGAAGAGAGAGTTGGGAAAGCGTCAATCGCCTTCTACACCTGTAGCAGAATTTTTGGACCAAGGTGGGGCCCACGCCCCGAAATCATCTCATGGATGTAAACAGCCATCGTTAGACCAGTATTGACTTACGGATGTCTCGTGTGGTGGAAAGCAGTCTGCAAGGCCACCAATCTGAAAGCAATGACAAAAATACAAAAACTAGCATGTGTAGGAATATCTAGCGCGATGAAAACATCACCAAAGCCAGACTGAAACCTGACATAGAACCTCGACTGGGCACTCAGACATAATGCAACGACACCTCGGGAACGACAGTGCTGATCTAGCGGACCAATCTGTGAAAGCCCCACTCTGTAGTATTAGGGAACGAATAGAAAAACAATTCATGAGGCGGTCTAACATCAGAGGGAGACAACTCTCCACCTGTGAGACCTCTCGTAAACTATGGCCGCAACGCAACGAAGGAAGTACTATCAAGCTCCTGCAGTTTGATAGGAAATCCATATCTATCCTCATGGGCACATTAACGGGTCACAACCTTTTAGGAGCCCATGCCAGAAAAATGGGTGTTACACAAAACGACATTTGTAGGGGCTGCGGGGACGAGGAAGTGTATACCCAACACTTCCTCTGTCGATGTCCAAGCTTACAACATCTAAGGCGTAGAACCCTGGGGGAATATTTGTTCAATGACCTAGCGGAGTTATCTGAGAAATCCCTTCATGATATGCTTGCCTTTGCTAGAATACTTTGCTAAGATACTAAGTCAGCGGCAGAAGAGTTCACAAGACTATGCACCAATGTACTAAAGATTGTGGTTGGTGTGTCTGACATGAAGTTGCAGGCGGGAAGAGCCTTTGTGGTTGCTGTGGAGTCATCCGCCCAATATCAAGCGGTGTTGGCAGCCAGGAAGTCGCTAAAAGGTTCAGCTCTTTACATAGACAAAGACTATACAGCAGAGCTACACAAACTTAGTTTTGGTAATTTTTTTACATACATAAATAATTTTGATATTTTCTTTTTATTCGAAACACATATTGTAGCCGATAAACGTGTTAATTTTTCAAAATTTTTCAAGGAATATGTTTTATATTGGGATGATGCTAAGAAAACTCATAATGCTGGCATAGCAAGTGGTGGTTGCCTTTTTGGTTTCAAAAAATGTATTCAAAAGCAACTTTCACTAAATTTTGTAAATATTGGTGGAAACACTTGTCTGCGCTTAAAGTTAGGTGATATGTATTGTCATCTTATTCCACGTTACTTAAATTGTAATAATTGGTCCCGAGATTTTGAAGTATTTGAAGATTTTGTAACAAAGCTTAACTCACCTATGTTTTTGATTGTTGGTGATTTAAACGCCCGTTTGGCGAACCGTCAGTTTATTGACACAAATTTGGTCACGGATTGTCCTCTTATTAACGAAGAAAGTCTAAGGATAATACTATCGACTCTAAGGGTAGAAAAGTTATGGATCTTATTGAAAGTGGTGGAGGGGTTATTGTGAATGGACGACATCAGGGTGACTCTGATGGTAAGTTCACCTTTTGTGGTGGTGCTGGCAGCTCTGTTATTGATTATTGCATTAGTTCTTTTAATTTGTTGAAATTGATAACAGGATTTTCTATACCTGCTAAAACGTACTCAGATCATATGCCGCTTGTGGTAAACATTTCCATACCTGCAAGAAGCAACTCCATGTCCAGAGAGTTATCACTACCACAGAAGTTGTTCTGGAACCCAAAAAATGCCCGCAATTATTCGGAACTTCTCAAGGCTTCTTCGAAAACCGAGTATATCTGGAGTAACTATATTGTTGATGATAAAATCGCTGTTGTCTATTACTTATATACAACTCTTCGTGAGTATGTATGTATGTATGTATGTTTGTTCCCTTATAACTCAAGAAATACTTTACCGATTTTAATGAAACACATACCGAAATGTAGGTAATTTCATTGATCTCATCATAGGCTATATGCCATTTCATTAAATTTGGGCGTTCGAGGTGGGCGTGGCAAATATTATTCTAAAATGCTATAATTTATGCAGTGTTTAACCGATTTCGCTGAAATTTTATATGTGATTTTGGGGGATGAATGGGTAGCATGTTGATTCTAAAAATTTGCGGTCCGCCCACTGCCACGCCCCAAAATTTGTAATGCTCTGTAACTCGGGTCCTATTTAAGGGATTGGATTTGGTGCTGGGTGGTGAATGGGCAGAGGGCTGACTATGAAAATTTGCGGTCCGCCCACTGCCACGCCCTGAAATTTTTAAAGCTCTGTAACTCGGGTACTATTCAAGAGATTTCGCTGAAATTTTAAATTTGGTGCTGGGTGGTGAATGTGCAGAGGGATGACTATTGAAATTTAAGATCCGCCCACTGCCACGCCCTGAAATTGTCAAAGCTCTGTAACTCGGGTTCTATTCAAGACATTTCGGTGAAATTTTGGATTTGGTGCTGGGAGGTGAATGGGCAGAGGGATGACTATTGAAATTTAAGATTCGCCCACTGCCACGCCCTAAAATTTTTAAAGCTCTGTGACTCGGGTCCTATTCAAGGGATTTCGCTTAAATTTTGGATTTCGTGCTGAGTGGTGAATGGGCAGAGGGTTGACTATGAAAATTTGCGGTCCGCCCACTGCCACGCCCTGAAATTTTTAAAGCTCTGTAACTCGGGTACTATTCAAGAGATTTCGCTGAAATTTTGATTTGGTGCTGGGTGGTGAATGTGCAGAGGGTTGACTTTGAAAATTTGCGAACCACCCACTGCCACGCCCTACAAAATTTTAATCTCTGTTACTCGGGTCCTATTCAAGGGATTTCGCAGAAACTTTGGATTTGGTGCTGGGAGGTGAATGGGCAGAGGTATGACTTGCAAAATCTATTTTTATTTCAGTTGCTTAAATAATACATATAACATTTCTACGTTAACATGAAATTACAAAATTATTGCGAGCGAAGCTGTGGGTATAAGCTAGTAATTAATAAAATTAAAGAGGCTTCAGGTTTTAGGTATTCGAAAAAGTTTTTTGAACCTAAAAATAATTGGTTTAACTGTCAATGTGCAAACGCTCGTAACCAAATGTTAAGTCACCTTAATATCTTTAGAAAGCATAGTTTGGAAGTGTTATGTGGCCAGCAGAACACGATATATGAAAATTTGTAAGGCTTTTATTTCAAACTGAAAATTTAAATCGTTTGAATACAATTAGGAATGCAAATGATTGGTGGAAATTACCTAATAGGTTTAAAAAATCAGTTCATGTTATTGGTAGTTCGCTAAAATCTGATGACTATAGTAGCCATTTCAAGTGTTTGCTATGCGTTGAAGAGAGAAAACATGCTCTATCGTGGTCGATGCCTAATATTGTTGAACCTAGATGGCCCTTTTGAGTATAGAGAGCTTCTATTTGTATTGAAAAAATGTAAGCTAAATAAGGCGCCTGGTATGGATAGAATTAGCTATGAATTTTATAAAAACGCTCCGCGTTGTTTCTTAGAGGAAGTGGTAACGTTGCATATGCTGAGGTAGAGGACTCGTCGGATGTCCAGGGCTTCGTACACAGAAAAATTTATAAATTGCAGAGATTTTTCAAATTTAAACAGAAATTTTATTTAAGAACAATATATTAAGTAAAAGTTACAGATTTGAAATTTGGGGCGAACAGTTGCGTATGGTCGTCGACTCGGATGACTGAAGATATTGGTAGACTATCTGGTGTTGGTTGGATACTATGGGCGTGTGTGATCGGTAGCCGCGTCGTTGAATTGGCGATCGAATCCTGATGAATGACGATCGGTACTGGCGTAGAAAATGATGCGTAACGGTGGGCGATAGGCCTTACGCAGTAGCGTCGCACAACGACTACGCAGTAGCGTATGGCCTGCCCGATTGTCAGAACATACCCATAACCATCATCCCATCCCCTGTGCTAAACCGAAGCTATTTCATACTTTTCCTTTGAATCTGTGCCAGAAGGCGGGAGCGTTTTCTTTAAATGCCGAAAGGCGAGAGGATTTAGGCAGAAACGTGGGAGTATGGCCTGCCCATCACATGCGCTAAACCGAAGTAAATATTAAAATATTGCTATGTTGTGTGCGACTTACCTGATTCGGAATCCGTAGAGAATGAGACCGAATCAGGTTCTTTCGCTGCTTTTATACCCTCATCTTTCAACAATGACCGTTGGTGAAATGTAGTTATATTTTCGTCGCTTGCCGTGGTGATTTGTTGCCTGGTTACTTGTTGCTTTGTATATCACCATATCGCCGTCCTTGTCTCTCTCACACTTCCCTTATGCGCGTGGCTGAGTCACTGTTTGGTTGGTTACCAATTATCCTACCTTTTCGCCTGTGTTGCCATTTTCCTCTGTTCGCCCCTTGACAAGTAACTTAGGTACTAATCGTTTACATTGGACAATTCCTAAATTCAGTATTAGTTGTTTACATTGGTAATTATTTTAATTCATTTGAATTGTATATTGTTTTACAAAAATATGAAGTCTCCTTTGACTAGAAATAACTAAATATGGCTCTTTTATAATTCATTAGCACCGCTAGTTCTTTAAAAATAAAAGAAAGAATTAGTAAAATTATGAAAAAATGCAAGACAAAAAATAGAAGTACAAAATAGTTTGCATAAATGAACATGAAAATTTCTTGAAATGCGATGACCCACTATTTTGGGTCATCACAAAGTGCTTCTTATTTCCAATAGAAACTTTATAAGAAACGAAATTCCATCTTCTTTTAGAAAAGCTATAATTGTACCATTGTTTAAAAAGGGAAATGTAAACGATGTTGAACATTACAGGGGTCTCTCGCTGTTGGATACGTTTTACAAAATATTCACGGGAATGCTTTTAAGTCGTATACATGTTTGGATAGACCAAAACAATATTATAAATGAATACCAGGCGGGTTTCCGCAAAAACTACTCAACAGTTGACAATCTTTTCAATCTATCAAGTATAGTTCACTTAAATTTTAAACAGAAAATGAAAACGTATGCATTTTTCGTTGATTTCTCTTGTGCTTTTGACACAATTCCAAGAAATTCTCTTCTTTGCAAACTTTCTAGATTAGGTTTGTCCTCCAAAATCGTTCAAACATTGAATTTGATTCACAGTGATACTACTAGCCAGGTATGGGATGGAGAGTCTCTCTCAATTTCAATTTCAGTAAATCAAGGTGAAAAACAAGGATGTTTGCTCAGCCCGGTTCTATACAAGGTTCTAGAGTATCTAAGTCCCTTTCGTGGCATTTGGGTGATCGAAATATTGAAATCGTTAATGACTATAAATACTTAGGAGTATTACTAACATATAACTTGTCTTTTGGAAAACATTTCGATTTGAAGCTTGCTACTGCAAAAAATGCAATAAATGCCATTTGGCTTGGTTGCATTTATAACCCAAAGATTTTGACATCGAATAAATTAAAAATTTTTAATGCTGCTTCTAGATCCATTATGTTCTATGGTGCCCAAATTTGGGGCTATAAACAGTACAACCAAGTAGAAAAGCTATTTCGGTACTTCATTAAAAAAGTTTTATTTCTACCGAAGAACGCGCCAAATTATATGCTCTATTTAGAAACCGGGTTGAAATCACAATTTGTAGAATATTTAGATTGCCGCCAAACAGACTGCCATATATTTTAGGAAATGAAATGTTAGCAAAAGAAGTCTATTGGGTACCTGAGTGGAAAAAGATCCATTCTGATTTCAATATTGGTATGCCCACAAATTCTCTTTTAGTACACTCAGTGAGCATATAATAAATTCCTTCCGCTTATTGAGAGCAAACAACTGCGACAGCATATTCACAGTGCAAAAAATTCAGAACACCATGATTTATACCCACAACTTCAACATGATAACATCCAATACTTTTTATTACACAAATCGACTCATATGATAAGCTTGATCTTCAAAGCAAGAGCTGGTTTGCTGGACTTAAATTCTAGAGCTTTCAGAAGTGAGCCGCTGGGTCCGTGTTCTCTTTGTAACTTGATTAAGACTGAAAATACATATAAATTCATTGGGGTTTGCCCAATTTTACTACACCTTGTGTAGTTTGAATATGGTGGTGTAATAAATAATTTAAAAATGTTTCACTGTTCCGATGTTAAAGCTTCGTTTACGCTTATCTCACTGTTTCCTTCACACTTTAGTAACTTAGAAAACTAAAAAAATTTTACCATTTTTTGGAGATATCGACTTGAAACTTTGGGTACATGTTTTTCTCGTGAATACTAAGATCAAGTTCGAGAAGCAGCCAAATCGGACAAAAACTGGGCGTGGCTCCCATATAACGAAAAAAATTGTCAACATTTTCCAAGAAATGTTTGGAAATGGATTTTTAACATGGTCCGAGCTTCCAAGCCCACATATTAATAGGTCGCAATAGGGTCTTAAGATACAAATTTTTTTTTAATTTTTTGGATTGGATTGGAAATTTTTAGAAACGTGTTTTGAACAGGATTTTAAATGAGTCTCCAAAACCACATATAAATGGCTTTAAATGGGGTATTGCGAAAAACTTTTTTATGTTGGAGGTACTTCTAAATGGATCATACTATGTGGGCGATAGTTCACTCTCTAGTTTTTAAATGTTAATGAAAAGTAAATTAAAAAAGAATGCTTTTTAATACAAAAAAAAATTTCCTGAAAAAAATTAAATACCTTAATTTTTACTTTATATTTGGCTCATTTTTCATATTTTTGAAAGTGTCCCAACTTATACGAAGATTTTTTTTTGTCGGCAAAAGAATTTGTCTTTATTTATTGAGCTGTAACTTTTAGCTCGATCACGATATCATATGACAAAGTTGTAGCCAATGACTGTAGCTTCAAATAGGTCTATAGAAGTTGACATTATTCGTATCCGTTCCAAAGTTATACACCAATTATGAATATCACACCCAAAACAATTGTTATTAAACTTTTACCTTTACAGTAAATGGCGGCTGGAGCTCATGGAGTCCATGGAGAGAATGTTCGTGTTTGGGCAAACAGAGTCAGGGCAGGAAAAGAACGCGTATCTGTAATAATCCAATTCCGATGAACGGCGGTTTGCAATGCTCAGGATCGCAAATGCAGAAATCGCAGGACTGTGTGTCATGCTCAGGTACTGTGTAAAACATAATACCAGAGAACTTATATTCATAGAGAAGCGTCATAAGCTCTTCCTCTTCCTTTTTGCTAACTCGGAGCTCGTGCAATTCTGGGGAGTAAGCAGACTGCGGAGTTTGGACAGTGAGTGTACAGACTGCGGCATTTGGCTATCATTTTTTAATTTTTTGTAGTCTGTTAGAAATGTTTTTGTTGTTGTTTCGCTTTTGTTTTTGCTTTTCTTAACATTTGTGTTTTTGTCCCTTTTCTTATTTCGATCGTTTTCTTTGACTAGATCTTGATTCGTTTGTTTTGATTCTTTTTTTATTCATCTTGCCATTTTTTGCCGTTTGGTTTTTTTACTATGATTGGCGGCGCAGGTTGTTGTTGGCGATTTTCATCCCTACTGCTGCTGTTTTCTTATATGCATGTATGTTTTTCTATGATTTGTTTGGATTCGCGACAAAGTATTTTGATGGTTTTTGCATGATAAATTTTGGAAATTATCTGCTTTGTACCTACATATATGTTTTCTTATTTTTTTGTATAACTTTTTTTTTTATATATTCTACCCAATTTATAGATTTGTTACAAACAATTCTTTCAAAAATCAGCAAAAATTTTAAATGGACAAATAATGCTGAGGACTCTTAGGCTCATGTATTTTCTATCATATTGCATTAAAAAAAAAAAGACAATCACCCCTGTTTTCTAAAATATTTGAACATTTTTAATATTTGAAAAATATATCGAATAAAATACAAATATAAATCAGAACTGGTTTTGAATGTGGCGTTTCCAGCCATAGTATTTCAAAAATATATTGCAAAAAATGATGATCCATATTTCTTGAAAATATTAATATTCTGAACTGGAACCACAACTCACTATATGGCGGACTTAATCAATTTCTCGTATATTATCCCAAAATTATAAAAAATATGTATCCAATGAAGGTCAATGCCAAAAAAAATCATAAGCTATTTCATAAATTTCATCGTAGTGGTATTTTTGAACGGACATGCCAGCGCATTTTTTAGCAAAGCAACGACAGAATGCTGCTTTGCTAACGAAATGCGCTACAAAGACGGTTT